>JASJET010000248.1:0-335000 GCA_034092305.1 Diaprepes abbreviatus
TACATTTCTTGAAGTATATTAATTCAAATGATCCATTTTTGACTCTCTGTCTATAATCTAAGTTCAGAAACTTGTAATTCTAATGTTAAAAACCATGAAGGGCCGCATAGTTTAGAGGAAATAAAGACAAAAATTTTAAATTCAATGATTACTTCTTTCTTATCATTGCAATTTCTTTGTTTTCCTTGTAAAGTTACAAGAGGAGTATCAAAAATTCAGGACTTTTAAAAATTATAAAAAACAATACTAAATAGATGTTGGAAAAATTGCCGTGTTTCTTGGCGCGCCGGTCAGAACCTACGTAGACGACCCCCCATATCAATCCGTCGAATATTGAATATCACCCTCCTCATTTGATACGGACTTTAAACTAAATAAAGTATTGGACGTTTTAGATGGATATTTTTGTTAAAAACTGTACAGAAATATAATTATTTTAAATGGAAAAGTTATTCATCCATGGGATGGGAATATAGATAGCGAGTATCTAGTGAAAATGAAAGAATTTATAAATATTTTATAAAATTAAGCCAATAATCTTAGACATATTTTCGTACTTCTCCGAATCAATCTGTTTTGAGGGTATATAAACAAAATTAGCATATTTTCGTCGTTCTGTCTCTAATCTAATTTCAGAATCTTGTATTTTTCTTACAAAATCCAAGTAATGCAAATAAACTGAGTCCAGATTAGAACAAAATTTGTGAATTCAAAGAATATTTCCAATCTTGTACTTTAATTCCCTTGTTTTCCCAGAAAATTTAGTTAAGAAGTATCGATAATGCAGGACGTAATTATTTTACCAAACTAGATAAGTAATCTTAGAGATCCTTCTGTATTTCCCTGAAAAATAATTTTTCGTATGTAAATAATCACAAATAGTCCATTTTCGACTTTCATTCTCCAATCTAAATTAGAATTTTTTACTTCTCATATAAAATCCAAGAAATGCTACAAAGTTGAGTTTAAATTAGAGTCAAACATCTAAATTCAATGATTATTTCGTATTTTCATATTTTCCTAGAGTAAGTTGAGTTTAAATTATAGCCAAACATCTAAATTCAGTGATTGTTTCTTATTTTCATATTTTCCTAGAGATGTTATAACGAATGAATCGAAAATGGAGGATTTTTAGAACACCACTCTAAATAAAACCTGTAATCTTGGAGATATTTTCGTATTTCCTTTAAAAATGGATAATAAGGAGATTACGGCACGAAATACGAAGAAATCATTGAACTTAAACTTTTGTTTAATTTGAGCTCAATTTAGCTTGGACTATTGACTAAATGTGTCGTTTTTATTAACTTACATTCAAAACTCATTTTTTAGGGAAATATGGATAGATCTTCAAGATTAATAGTATTATTTTGCATGAACTTTTGCATTTTTGATCCCTTCTTTATACGTTGTCTTGGAAAACTCAATATACTTGCTTTTCTTGGTTTTTGTAGTAGAAGTACAAAGATTGTGAACTTGGATTAGAGATAGAGAGCTCAAAATGGTCCATTTCGTTTAATTTACATCCCGCAACTTGTTTTTCAAGGAAATACAAAAGGGACTCCAGGATTATTATTATTATTATTTTCTATAATATTTAAGAATATTGAATTTTTGATGCTTCTATTTAAAAACAGTAAAGAAATGTAATTTTTTAAATGTAGATGTTATTCATCAATGGGATGGGAATAAAGATAGCGAGTATATACCGAAAATGAAGAATTTATAAATATCTTATAAAATTAAACCAATAATCTTAGACATATTCTCGTACTTCTCTGAATCAATCAGTTTTGCGGAATAAATTAACAAAATGAGCCTATTTTCGTTGTTCTGTCTCTAATCTAATTCCAGAATATTGAACTTCTCTTACAAAATCCAAGTAATGCAAATAAACTGGGTCCAGATTAGAGCAAAATTTGTGAATTCAAAGAATATTTCCCATCTTGTATTGTAAGTCGCTTGTTTTCCCAGAAAAGTTAGTAAAGAAGTATCGATAATGCAGGACTCTTAGTTATTTTACAAAACTAGACCAGTAATTTTAGAAATCTCTCCGTATTTCCCTGAAACATAATTTCCCGTATGAAAATAATCACAAATAGCCCATTTTCTAACTTTCATTCTCCAATCTAAGTTAGAATCTTGTACTTCTCATATAAAATCCAAGAAATGCTAAATCAGAGCCAAACATCTAAATTCAACGATTATTTCGTATTTTCATATTTTCCTAGAGATGTTATAACGAATGAATCGAAAATGAAGTTTTTTTAGAATACTACTCGAAATAAAACCCTTAATCTTGGAGATATTTTCGTATTTCCCTTAAAAATGGATAACAAGGAGACTAAGGCACGAAATAAGAAGAAATCATTGGACTTAGACTTTTGTTCTAATTTGAGCACAATTTAGCTTGGACTATTGACTAAATGTGTCGTTTTTATTAACTTACGTTCCAAAACCCATTTTTAAGGGAATTATGGATAGGATAGATCTCCAAGATTAGTAGTATTATTTTTCATGAACTCTTGCATTTTTGATCCTTCTTAATACGTTGTCTTAGAAAACTCAATATACTTACATTTCTTGGTTCTTGTAGTAGAAGTACAAGATTATGAACTTGGATTAGAGATAGAGAGCTCAAAATGGTCCATTTGGTTTAATTTACATCCCGGAACTTGTTTTTCAAGGAAATACAAAAGGAACTCCAAGATTATTATTATTATTTTCTATAATATTTAAGAATATTGAATTTTTGATGTTTCTATTTAAAAACAGTAAAGAAATGTAATTTTTTTAAATGAAAATATTATTCATCAATGGGATGGGAATATAGATAACGAGTATCTACTGAAAATGAAGAATTTATAATTATCTTAAAAAATTAAACCAATAATCTTAGACATATTCTCGTAGTTCTCTGAATCAATCAGTTTTGGGGAGTAAATTAACAAAATGGGCCTATTTTCGTCTTTCTGTCTCCAATCTAATTCCAGAATTTTGTACTTCTCTTACAAAATCCAAGTAATGCAAATAAACTGAGTCCAGATTAGAACAAAATTTGTGAATTCAAAGAATATTTCCCATCTTGTACTGTAAGTTCCTTGTTTTCCAAGAAAAGTTAGTAGAGAAGTATCGATAATGCAGGAATCTTAGTTATCTTACTAATCAAGACCAGTAATCTTAGATATCTTCCCGTATTTCCCTGAAAAATAAGTTTCCGTATGTAAATAACCACAAATTGCCCATTTTCGACTTTCATTCTCCAGTCGAAGTTAGAATCTTGTACTTCTCATATAAGTAGTGGATATATGAGAGAAGGAAAGAGGAGGAGGGGTAAGAAGAATAAATCATCAACACTTTTCATCCTCCCCCTCTTTTCTTCTCTCATTATACTTTTCAAATCTCTCATTATACTTTTCAAAAAACCTCGTATCATCAACACTTTTCATCCTCCTCCTCTTTTGTTGTCTCATTATACTTTTCAAAAAGCTTCGTAAACATCACCTTGAGTTTAATCTTAAAGTTAACAACATGTCTAACCTTCCATCGAATCCGATCATAGTAGGAGATCTAACCTTATGTTTGACCTTAAGGTGGATAACCTTATTTGAGCATGAAGTCGATATAAAGTCCCATCACCAATGACTTTTCACTTTAGTAAATTTATAAAATAGATACGTGAAGCAACAAAAGAAGATAAATTAAATACCAACAAATAATTAGTAAATAATAAATAAATAATTTTATATTTAATAGTAAATATTGCAAAGTAAATATTAAAAAAATTCATTCAAAAATTTATGGATAATAATATTGAAGAAGGTCCAGATCTAGATGTATTAATTGGAGTATTGAATTACAATACATATCTTAACGAAAAAAAAGAAGAACTTCAGAAATTGTTTGAACTACGATATAAATAATTTCGAACAAATTGAAACTGAATCTGGTGACTCCCATATTGAACAAGATAATGAAGAAGAAAGTGCTAGTGCTAAATTTTGTTTAGTGAAACATAAGTACACTGATCACAAAGAAGTTGTGTTCTATATTACTCAGACTTATATCACAGTGTTTTTAGTGACGGAAAATCAAGAAAAAACTCTTTGTCACGCATGCTATCAAATTATATAATATTATCAAAGGGCAGGTGCTCATAAACATATACATACTCATAATAAGAGAAAATTAAAACGCTTAAGTGATGATTTACATTGCGATATATGTTCAAGATAGTTGTATCAAATAATTATCCACAAAGTTTCTTTAATTTGCAATACTAGTGTTAAAAATATTGATTTAGATTGGGACGTAAATGTTCCAGTGGTGCCAATATAATGCCTGGTAAAAAACCAATATATGAAAGCGGTACGAAGTCGCGAAGGGTAAAAAAAAAGTTGTTAACGAAATAATTGTTCCGCGGGGTGTAACGCGCAGAATTGAGGTCATTGACCTTTATTGAGGTCACTATACTTACGAGGACAAACCGTGGTCTGCTTTCATATAAAACGGTCGAGGATCAATTTATAGCAAGCTTAAGTCGAGTTTACCCCACTTTAAATTTAAAGTCACCAATTTTAGTTTGTTGGTGTACTCAAATTTTAAAGGTATGTCTTTTCCTTTTGCCTCAACTTCCACTGAACAGTTAGGAGTGGTGAACAAAACTAATATAATTTCAGATATAATAATTCAGCCTGCTTTTTTGAAAAATGGAAATGAAAGTGACAACCAAACTTTAAGTCAGAGAACCCAAAATTTTAACGCGATGATTAATACGACGCAAGAAAAAAATTTAGAAAACAAATTACTCCAAAGTTGTTCAGAAACGAACATAAAATTTTTAGAAAATTTGGAATATTTGCCTGAACTAAGGAATATTTCGGAGACAGATTTTGAATTTCAAAATTCAATTTTATCACAAAATTTAGATTTTAATAACATTTTAACACCGGAAACCCCAAATTTTTTAACTCAAGACTTAGATTTAACAACGGACACTCCCATTACAAATACTCCCGACATATTAACTCAAGATTTAGGCAATATCGACAATTTTAAAAAGCTCATGGGGATTCCCAAAATTAATAAAATTTAACTAATTATGAGAGTAACAGTGACAGTGACAGTGACAATGATTCGGGTTCAAATAAATCACAAAATTTTTTTGGAATGTTGAAAACTAGAAATTTTGAAAGTGAAAACAATTTTGGAGCAATATCCGCGTGATTCTTTATTTTCTTCTCTATCTCTCATCAAAATTTCAGGTAATCAAAAAAAAATAAAATTTCGGAATCGACTAGTAGTGAAAATAGAAGGGTTGATGTTTTGGGGGAGGAGGATGGCTCACAGCGTAGTTACAAAATTTCAGATTGTAGTGAAGATTTGAGAGCATCGTTTACTAGTGGTGGTGGTTCCCAAGAAATTCTTCCAATAATAAGTGAACCATCTAAAAAAATTGAAGATTTTAGTCAAAATTCAATTCCATGCGGTCAAAATACATACTGTCAATTTAATATTCCAAATTCTCCAATCATTTTTGAAAACTCGCCACCAAATTTCGATGAAATTTTAAATTCTGTTTCCACACAAACTGATGAGACAGTTCAAAATTCTGTTTTAACACAAACGGAAGTGTCAATCCCCTTCGAAAACGATTATCCGAAACTAAGTTGTCATTCTAAATCAAATTTCAAAATTAAAAATAAACATTTGTCTTATCAAAGATCATTAGGATTTGTTTTGGATTCTATTTTAAATTGCGATCGTAATAAAACAGCTCAGGAGAAAAGGAAGATGTGGGAAAGGGCGATAGAACTTTATAAAGCTACTCTTAGCTTTTTCCATCCCATTACTTAACTCCCCTCCTACTTCTTTTCCACCATTTAAATTCATACCTCACCATGTTATCTTCAGTGTGTTAAAATCGACTTTGGCTTCACAATAAGAGATTCATTTTACAAAATGAATTTTAAATGTGAAGACTTCTTCAAAATTTTTACTCGAAAAGACAATTTGAATCGCCACAAAAAGATAATTCGCTCCAACAATAGCTCCCAGTTAGAACAGAAGAAGAAGAGCTGTAAGTTTAATTTTGAATAGAAATTTTGTTTCAGTTTAATAATTAGTTATTAATTTGATGAATTAGAGGCAAATTTAATAAAGAAGTTATTAAATTTTAGGTGAAAGAAGATATTATCAATTCTGCAAAATATTTATAAAAAATTCATTATGGTTCTGTCATTTGAGAACAAATAAACACAAAACCAATTCAATGGTGGTTAGGGACGAAAATGTGTCTGTAATAAAATCGGCATTTAAGGAAAGAATCATTTCATATAAAATATCATCGATTCAATACCAAATCAACATTTATGATTTTTTTCTCCGAAATACAACACAAAATAATTGAGGTAATCAGTTATGAAATCCAAAGACACACCTGCATCAAACTCAACATGGAGCTATTTGGTCTTTACTTAAATCCTTCCAATGAAAGTCATGAAGTTAAGTCTTTCAATACCCCAATTCGGATTTTATGTAATAGTTCAGAATTAACGCAAGAACTAGAAGATATTATTAAAATTATTGACCGGAAAGCTGGTAAACTGGCAGAAAAAGATTCGGGTAAATTATTTTTTACTAAATATTTAGTAACTAAACTTAAACCAAAAATAAATTTGTTGTTAATTATTCTTCTTTAATTTTAGGATGGATTTTAATAAAAATATTACACGTTGAGCTTAACATCAACAAGTACAACCCCCTCAAAGCTTCTTCATATATACCACTACCGTCAGAGATCAAGTTGAAAAATGCTGTAGTCAACGTTCAAAACAATGTGAATGTTGTTTCGCCTGGTCTGTGGTTGCAGCTCTTCATTCACCTAACGGGCCAATTGAAAAGGTGGAGTCATATCCACATTTCACCACTATTTTAAACTTTAAAGGTATCAATTTTCCTTTAACTTTAAAAGACATGAGTACATTTAAAAATTTAAACAATATTTCGGTTAATGTTTATGGATTAGAAAAAATCAAGAATAATTTTAAAACTCAATTCGAAATTATAGGACCTTTACATTATACAAAAAATAAGCGAGAACGTCATCTTAATTTATTATTAATTTTAGATGATAATAGAAATTTCCATTATTGTTATATTTCGGATTTATCTAGATTAGTTTCTAAACAATTATCTAAACATCATGGGAAAAAATTTTTATGCGACGGTTGTTTACAATATTTTACTACTGAAGAATTATTAGTCAGGCATAACACAGATGATTGTGATTTTGTAAGAATAAATCAACCTTCAACTGAAACGAAAATAGATAGATTTGGAAATATTATTCCCGAAAATATTTTAAAATTTCAGAATATACAAAAATAAATAGAAGTTCCATTTGTTATATATGCAGATTTTGAATGTATGCTTAAGCCTTTAAATAATGAAATTAATGATGTAGATCCAAGTTCTCCATATACTAAAAAAAAAATGTCAACATATTCCATATTCGTTTGCTTATTATATGAAGTGTTCATTTGATGATTCAATTTCCAAATTTCAAAATTATATGGGTCCCAATTGTGCACAAATTTTTATAACTTACTTAGAAAGAGACGTTCTTAATATTTACAATAAATATATGAAAAAGTTAATACCAATGAAAAAATTAAATGTGTTGGAACAATTACATTTTGAATATACGAATGATTGTCATATATGTGATAAACCTATAATTTCGGATAAGGTTGCTGATCACTGTCATTTAACAGGTTCCTATGGAGGTCCGTCACATTCTATATGCAACTTAAATTATAAATTATCTAATTCCATTCCAGTAGTTTTACACAATTTGCGTAATTATGATTATATATAACATTTATATAGAACATATCAAAAAAGACTTTCCTCATTTAAATTCTGGAATGGAAAATTAAATCCTAAAGTGTTAGCCCAATCAGAGTTTTATTATTTAGCTATTCATGATGTAATGTTTTTACTGTGGTGCAGAAATATTTGCCTGGAAAATTGATGATTGTCCAATTGAGGAACATTATCGACACTGGAAGAACTATGACTTAATCGAGTGTTTGTGGTTAGGTGAAAGAAATAAAAAATGTGAACCTGTTGTCCTTAAAGTGAAAGAAAATATGTCAACATCTTTCATTTTTTTATTAGTTTTAATAACTATGTTTGTATCTCTAATTTGTAAACAAATTATTTAATGTCCTTAAAGTGAAAGAAAATATGTCAACATCTTTCATTTTTTAATAGTGTTAATAACCATGTTTGTATCTCTAATTTGTAAACAAATTATTTAATATTTTGAAAAAAAAATGCCTATATATTGTAAAAAATTAATTAAAACCGTTCAGTCTTATTTCAATCTCTTATTGTTTTGTTAATAGACAATTAAAATTGAAAAGTGTTTTAATGGCATCCCTTATCAACTACATTGTTTTGCATTCAATTTTAAATAATACTTTATATGTACTTTATCCTCCAAGGGTTTTACATGGAATGGTTTGTTTTGAAAACGATACCTCTACTATTAAACCTGAAATATGTTATTTATATGAAAGCTATGAATATTAATAATTATTCAACTGCTTTCGCATATAATATGAATAATAGTCAATCTAATAGTAATTTTTTCAAAATTTTCTTTGATTATCCAAATAATACAATTTTTGACACTAACTGGATTGAAAAAAATAAAAAACCATTTACGATTTCTAGCTGTGCTCATGTTAAAAATGATGAGGAAGGTAAAAACTGTTTAATTCAATTTATATTCAATATAATTCTATCAATAAGTAGTTTTTCACTTTTGTCGTTCTTGACAATTTTGTTTTATCAAGATAGTTTAATAAACTTGCTTGACCTTGAAATATATAGAGAAGTGGGGTGGATAAGATATATTCAAACACAGTATTTTAATTTTCAGTTAGCATCAAAACATCATGTTTAATAGTAGCAATTTTAATGGATATAAATCCAGTTCTAGTGAAACCAATGATAAAATTAGTCAGTGTAATGAAAAATTATTAAATTCAAAAATCTACTATCTTAACAATTCCTTATCAAAATTTGTTTGTGTTGGAATTGGTATAAATGATTTTACACCAAAAGTTCTAATTGGAGGTCGAAATGGATTTCACCTTTACTTGAATGAAGAAGAATGGAAAGAACTTCAATAAAATCAAGGAGTGTTGGTGAATTATTTTTATTCTTCTCAAGCATATGCATACCCACTAAAAATTGAAAAAATCAGTGTTTTTTGAAAAAATAAATCATTCTCCTGTTATCAGAATTCAAAAGGATGAACATTATGTGATTCTGGGAAAAGAATCAATAGATAAATTAGTTGAAATCGGCGAATTTGTTGACTACAGAATTCTTATAATTAAAAAGCAAGAATTTTCCAAATATTTTAATTTGTTTCATCACTATAATTATCAGTCAGGAGATGTGTTGTCTCATATTTATAATGTTTTGGATCCAAGTCAGAATTTAAACAGTGAGAATGTCGGAACTATTTTAGAAATGTTATCTCTACATAAACAGGAATTAGAAAACAAGTTAAGAAAGTCCGGTGCATTACAATAGAAATATGAAGAAATCAGTGACAATCAGTGAGAACAATAATAAAGTTTGTATATTAGTGACATGGGACTTTGCATTTAGACAAGCTCGAAAAAGTTAATATCAGAGATTTTATATTGACAGAATAAGATTTGAAAAACGAGTTGAACAATGTGAAAGTATTCTTAAAGTATTTTTGATGTAGATCATAGAAAGAATATATAAATTGAAAAATTTAATGTAAAAATATAAATTTATATTATTAATCTCAGTTGTAAACATCTTAAAATTATATTGTTAGTATTTGTTGTAAAAAAGGATTATCGTAAATAAAAAAAATATGTTATATAAACAGGTCTTTTATTTAAAAATTTTGATATACAGTACTACTTAAAATTAATTACAGTACATCTTGTTTAAGAATCCATGAATTATGTGATTTATCGATCCTAACCATTTAACAAAAACTTGCTTCCATTTCTTCCTTAAAATTTTTTCAAACAAAAATACATCTGGATGTTTAACTATTTGTAACTCTTCTTTGTAGAAACCTCCTTCAATATATTCATTTTTACTATCTTTTAATAAATAGGTGGGTGGATTTGTTAACTGAACCTTTCTAATTTGAAAAATTTCAGTTGACCAATATAACCTTTTTCAAAAGCTTCTCTTTGTTTGGAAATTCTAACAAAATCATTTTCTTTAAATTTAATGCTCTTTAAATCAAATGTTTTCTTAAAAGTACAAGAATTTTGCAGTATAGTTTTCTCATTTTTTTATTAACCTCAACAGGTCTATATCCGGTAGTTCTATGAATACTATTATTATATTTTTCAATAATAGTGGGTAAAATAGAGTACCATTGGTAATTCCCTCTATTACTAAAATATTTCCACATTATATTTTTTAAAGTTCGATTTACGCGTTCTACAATACTCGCTTTGAGATTAGAGTAAGTATTATAATGATTACTTTTGTAATAATTCATAAGATCTTTAAAATCTTTATTGAAAAATTTTTTTCCCAAATCTGTCCGCAAATTTTGCGGTTTATTTGTTTTTTCTAAAAATTTTTTCATAGCTTCAGTTACATCTTTTCCTTTTTTACTTTTAAATGGTTGAGTCCAAACATACTTTGAGAATGCATTTATCACCACCAAAATATATCTATAACCTTTATTAAATTTGGAATAGGGTTGCATCTCTACCAAATCAGCTTGCCATAAGTCATTTAGGCTTTTAACAATAATTGTCTTCTTCTATATCTTCTTCTTGCCGGTTTATATAATTCATCTACAACTGTTTCTTTAATATTTTTACTCATAGTACTAGAATAAAATATCTTAATACCTTCTTTAAATAACTTATTTTATTTGTTTGTTATCTTTTTTTAATAAATCTTCGATTTTATATTCCAAAGTTTTAAAAGATGCATTATTCGAATCTTTGACTTTTTTGATTTCATCTTCAATGTTGCTAATTCTTACTTTAATTTTAGTTTCAAAAAGAACAAGTGATTTTATGCTTTCGTTTCTAATTTCTCTTAGTGTTGCGTTTAATTCTTCTCTAGCATATGCCATTGTGTCATTAAACTCTTTTCTAGAAACTTCGGCTGCTCTTTGAACTAATTTATTTAATGATTTTATTTCTTTTACCAATTTATCCTCTAGATTTTTTATATCTTTTCCTAATTGAAATTCTACGTTTGTTAAATTTAATTTTATTTCTACCAATTTTTTTTCTATTTTCTTTATATCTAAAATCGCTTTTTCAATTTCAATTCTTACATCGTTCAAAGATTTTTCATAATCATTTAACTTTGTTGAAATTTCTTCAATTTTTGAACTGTTTTGTGCAAGTCCTTTTTTTAAATCATGGGTAGAGTTGTTAATCATAGCTTGTATTAGTTCTGCTAAAGATTCTAATTCTTTTTCTAATCTTTTATTCAACATCTTTTGAAACTATTCATCGTCAACCGTGGTTTTTAATACTGTTTTTAGATTGTTTAATTGTGAAATTATCTCTTTGATTTGTTCACTATTTTTTAAAATTTCATTTTTAAATTTATTTTCAATTTTTTCATCTATATTTTGTAAATCTGTGTTTAATTTCTTTTCCAAATTTTTCAAGTTTAAAATAATTCTTTCAGCATTATTTTCAATTAAATTAATTTTCTGAATTATTTCATTAATATTATCGCTATCTTTTTATGGATTATAAAGTGTGTATTCATAGCTCTCTCTATTTGTTGTGTGTTTTTATTCATACCATCATGAATGTTTTGAAAATTACCTATTTCTTCAGAAACCCTATTATTAAGTTTGTTCGTAAATTCTTGGAACTTTGATACCATATTTTTTATAATAATTTGTTTAACATTTTCTATTGCAGAAGTATCATTTATTTTTGATTTATCCAATGTTATTTCATTTTTTATGTTATTATCAAAACTCTTTACTTCATCATATTTCTGTTTTATTGTTTTAAAATCATCTTCACACTTCGATGTTTTTTGAGAAAAACTTTTTAATAGTTCATCAGTGTCTTTGACAATATTTTTAAATTTAATATCCTGTTATCATAGTATGACACAACATTTTCTTCAAATAAATTAATTTTTTTTGAAATAGATTCCACATTTTCATCATTTTCACTAACTCTCTTTTTTAAATTTACAATATCATTTTTTAACACAGGTTCAAACCTTTGAAAAATTTTATTTTCAATATATTTATCATCATTTTTAAAATTTTTTAATAATTCATTTTCAACATTGGCTAGTATTTCATTTTCTATTGTAGGTATATCTACTGTATACTTCTTAGAAATATGACGTCCAAATTTATCAATGGTCATTTTAACAATGTTATGTAACAATATTTACTACATTCTTTTATACAATTATATTGGCTTCTTTCAATTCTTCTATAATAGAAATAATTTCGTTGTTATGTCCTATATTCCCAGCCATCATAGATGCTACCAACAGTCGAAGTCTATCAACAAGTTCATTTACGTTATCCCAATATACGTAATCGGTATAAGGTTTATTAACTTTTAAAGTTATACCGGATCCTGTTATTTTCGAAGATATTCGAGTTTCCCTGTATGGAGCTTTTCGTCTGTCAAAAAATCCTTGAACTATATTATGCGTTTCGGGATTTATGGTTTTAGTTTTTGGAATTCCTTTAATTTGTAAATAAGGCCCTATTATAGAAATATATTTTTGTGATCCATTTCCATGTACCTGCTCATTTGAATCATAATTTCTACGGTATGCATTGGTTCTCTTTAAAATATCCATATAATTTTCCAAATCTTGTTTTTTATAACCTACTGGTTCCTTTTTAAATAATAATTCATATAAACCTGGTGTACCTGTATAAGTTATACCTTCAACTTTTATGTTTTTACCGATAATTTATACAGGTCTTCGTGTTAAACCCAAAAAGAGTTTCTCAGTTTCAAAATGATGTACTATTCCAAAGAGGTGATCAAACATATGTTCCACATCTTTTACACCACCGTTAATATACTGACGAGGTAATTCATGAAATCCTGATAAATATTCTTGATATAAAGGTGTACTGACAAATGTTTGAATTGTTTGGCGTGTTTGTTCCAATATATCCGAAAGATTTCCCACCGTAGATTATGAACTTGAAGAAGGGGTGGTTTCTGCTATGACACTTGTTTGTTGTAAAGATGGCATCTGACTATGTGAAGCTATACTGGTTTCCCAGTCAATAATTGTTGGTATTTCCGTAGGAAGAATTGAAGTTTTCCCTGTCTTTCATTTTTCTGGTGTTGATGTTCCATACTGTAGTTTTTTTCTTGGTGTTAGTGTTGGAAACAATCTTTTTTCTAGTGTTTCATAATTTTTTTTAATGGGTGTTTGTAGCTCTTCCTTTACCTCAGCCGATTCAATTTTACCAATTGTTGAAATTAATTGTTGTAGGGGTTGAGTTATTGGTTTATAGGTTTCCTCCAATTTGGATTGTACTTCAAATTCAGCATTTTTTAAACTTTGATATTTTTGTTTAACAGCTTTCCTTGACTTAACAAACTCTTTTGCTAAGCGTTCATTCATGATTAGTTAAATTTTTCACAAAACTTTTATTTTTATAAGAAAATATATGAATCAAATCCTTTTCGATATCGACCGGATTTTAAATTCGAATCCTTGTCTATTACCAAAAATCCAAATTTATCTTTCCAACATATCAAACATAACTCATTAAATTGATTAAATGACATATCAACATTAACATGATCATCATAAATATGTTTTAAGTTCGTTTTGTCTTGTTGAAATATAACAATCAAATTCGCATTGTCACGAATTAATTGCTTTGGAATAGAAGAATACGTTTGACACAAATAAAAACAATCACTATTTTTATATCTTCCGAAACAAAAATAATCTTTTACAACATTCTGATTGCAACACACTATATCGTAAAATATTTTTATGGAATTTGGTTTTATTTCTTGTGGAGAAACAATATTTTCTTCATTTTCGGATTCATAATATCCAATTTCTCTCAATGGTTTAAAAAGTAATCTGAAATTTTCATATATTGGTTGATATAGAGACTTTGAATAAATATATAAATTTTCAAACCGTAAACCATTAGGATCTTCAATTAAACTTATAATAATATTAGTTTTACCAAACCCTGATGGACCTATAATTAACCCCCTTTTACAAGAACCTTCAAACAATTTTCCATGTTTTCTAAAATTATTTCTTGAAGTCTCATAGTCTTTAATAATAATTGAATAAGGTTGTTTGACAATTTTCATATATAAGAGGATGTATAAAGGGTAAGTTCTAATTTAAAACTAGTCAGTTTGTTCCAAGATTTCAATTATATAAGGTCAATCTCATATAAGCAACAATCCATTTATAAAAGAAGGGCCCGAAAAAGAGATAGTGGTTTAATTAATACTCTAATAAATACGTTACCTTTTGAATTACATCTACCTGGATATAATTTTTGTGGACCTAGAACCAAACTAGAAAAAAGACTAGCTATAGGCGATAAAGGTATAAACTTATTGGATGAAGCTTGTAAAGAGCATGATATCAAATGATATAAAAAGCCGACACGCTGCTGATAAATTATTAGGTGACAAAGCTGCCGAAAGGTTCAGAGCAAAAGACGCCAGTTTTGGAGAAAAAACTGCTGCACTTGGAATAAGAGGTGCAATGAAAATTAAAAGAAAATGTGGTATGGGATTAAAAAAAAGAAGGAAAAACAGAAGTCGAAAAACTCGTCTAGGACGAGGAATAACTTTATCTCAAGCTATATCAAAAGCAAGATAAGCACTAAACGGAAAACAATTTAAAAGTTTAACTGATATTATTCAAACCGCACTTAGATCTATAGGAGATAGTAGAATATTATCACCAAAAAATAGAATCATACCAATTCTAAAAACTGGTGGATTTCTACCTCTTATTCCTTTATTTGGTGGTTTGTCCGCTTTAGGTGCTCTTGGAGGAGGAGCAGCACGTATTGCGAAAGCTGTCAACGATGCAAAAGCTGTCAACGATGCAAAAGCTGCTAAAGAAAAATTAGAAGAGTCCAAAAGACATAATAAAATGATGGAATCTATAGCAGTAGGAAAACAAGGAAGTGGTCTTTATTTAAAACCATATAAAACTGGATGTGGATTATATCTGAAACCTTATTCAAAAAACTGTTAAAACAAACACCTCGAAAACCACTTACAAATTATGATTTAAATAAATATATTAATCTACTTAAAATTCCCAACTTTCGAGGTATATTCATGAGAGATAAATTACCAAAAAAAATTAATAAAAATGAAAGTGGTATTGTTAATCTCGATAAGAATAGTGGTGATGGAACTCATTGGACTGCATACATAAAAAAAGGGAAAAATATTTTATATTTTGATAGTTATGGCAATTTGCGACCATCTACCGAATTAACAAAATATTTTTTCGGCGATAAAAAGAACAATATTTTAAATACAACTACGACCATTATTAATCAATTAACAAAACAAATTGTAGTGAGCTATGTCTTAAATTTCTTTATAATAATGGTTGAAAAACAATATTAATTCATTTTGTTAAAAATTTTTAAAGAGATATGTCGTACAGTTTTGTCATTAGTGGTAATTCCCCCACGCTTTCTGTTAATATTCATCCTCCAATATATTTAGATGAAAATTTTGAATATTCCATTGGACTTGTAAATTTTGAAACTTTTAATGCTATTCCAAATATTGATGAGACTAATAATCTTTTCATTTATGACTCAAATAAAGAAATTAGAATACCACCAGGTAGTTATGAAATAGATGATGTAAATAATTTTATTCAAAAATTTTTGGACAATCGTACTTTTCTTTATATTTACGCCAATAATAATACTTTACGAACACATATTAAAACAGATATTCCTATCTCTTTTCGTGATGGAACTATAGGAAAAATATTAGGTTTTAAAAATAAGGAATTAGAAAGTCTTAAGGAGCACATTTCAGATTTTCCAGCGGAAATTATTAAAGTAAACGCCATAAACATCGATTGTAATATTGCCGAAGGATCTTATTTAAATGGAAAACCTGTTCATATAATACATCAATTTTTTCTTAGTGTAGCTCCTGGTTTTAAAATAATAGAATCACCACAAAATGTCCTTTACTTTCCTGTTATTGTAAAGGTGATAGACAATATAAACATTAAAATAGTAGATCAAGATGGTGATCTCATCAATTTCAGAGGAGAAACGGTAACAGTAAGACTACATCTTAAAAAAATAGATGAATAATGGTTATTTTATACAATAAAAAAGCCTCAAATTATAATTTTTCAAAAAAATTTTACTCTAAAAACATTAATAAGAAAGATACTAAACGACATTTAACTAGTAATAAATTAAACTCTCAAAGGTTAACTAACACCTTCTAATAAAAAATTTCTGATAAGTTTAGGTTTCAAACTAAAATAAAATGGAATATTTAAATGTAAAAGAAAATATTCTTGTAGATGAATCAATATTAGGCTGGGAAATACTATCATTTGAACCTTTCAATCCTACAAAACTTGGATTAAATGATGAAATTAGAATTGCTCTACAACAAAGAGGAAAATATCCTTTACCTTGCAAAAGTGAATTATATTTAGAATTTCAAGTTACCAAAGAAGATGATACTCCATTGGCTAATACGGTATTAATCAACAGTGCTCCAGCATTCTTGTTTAAAGAATTACGTTATATTTTAATTGGTGTTACAATTGATTCAGTTCGAGATGTAGGAATTACTTTAACTCTTAAAGGATACATATCATTTAATCAAAACGAAAGTGCTAAATTGGAAAATGCTGGATGGTATCCAAAAACAAAACCTAAAGAAAAAATTATGACTGATGAAAAAGGAAACGTTTCCCTATGCGTCCCATTAAAAATGTACTCGGGATTTTTTGAAGATTATAACAAAATAATTTTAAATTCACAACAAGATCTAATACTAATAAGAAGCAATGATGAAACTAACGCTTTAGTAACTACAAGTGATAATGAAAAACTGAAAATTAAAATAACCAAACTTTGTTGGCGAGTTCCACATCTTACTGTGGCCATTCCCCAAGAATTGGTACTAACGAAAATTATTGATAAAAACAATGCTATTCTTCTTATTTTCCGAAGTCGGGAATTAATTGAATACCCAGAGCTATTAGAAAATACAAGACATAATTGGCCTGTCAAAACCTCCACAAAAATTGAAACACCAAGACATGTACTAATTGCTTTTCAAAAGGATAGATGTGGTAATTTCAAATCAGATACGAGTAAATTTGATCATTGTGACCTAAGGAACATAAATGTGTTTTTAAATTCAGAAAGATATCCTTACCAGGATTTTCAGCTTCATTTTAAAAATAATAAGTTTGCTACCCTGTATGAAATGTTTTCTGAATTTCGTCAAGTATATTATAACTTTCCAATGGAACCAATATTTAATCCTAAAGAATTTAAAGATAAGGCACCTATTGCTTACATTAATTGCTCTCATCAGAGAGATTTATTACAATCCGGCCCAGTAACCATGAGAATTGAATTTGAGACAAAAGAAAAAATATCGGGAAAAACAGCTGCGTATTGTGTTATAATACATGACAAAGTATTTAGCTATAATCCATTAACAAAAATTGTCAAAACAACTTTAACTTCTCCCACCACATCAAATATCATTATTAAAATGAAAATATATCGAATAAGATCAGTTGTTTCTATACCATAGTTTGTTGCACATCAAATGGAATGTACAAAATACAAAAAGAAAAAATAGAACTATTTTTAAAAAAAATTAAACATCTAAAAAATCTTATTGAAGACTATTCGAAAAAACAATTTGTAATAAAAAAATTTAGTACTTTAAAAATTTGCTAAATAAAAATGAGAATAGTTATGGGTGTTCAAGGATTTAAGGATGAACACAACAAGTTTATTCCTAAAGAACTTGCAATGTTTGATGGACATAAAATGAGTCATTATATTTTTAAACCACCGTATCCACTACAAATGCTTCCACCAGAAACATACAAGCAAGCAGAATGGTTAATGAAATTTCATCACTGCATCAATTGCAATACAGGATATATTCCTCTTCATAATTTTTCATCTATAGTAAAAAACTTAACAGAAAAAGGAGAATTCATTTATATTAAAGGAAAAGAGAAAGCTAATTTTATTAGAAAATATTGTACTAAGCCAATAATTGAATTGGACGAACAACCTGTTTTAATTAAATCATCTCCTAAATGTTTTTATCATTCTCAATCACCTTCAATGTGTGCCCTTTCTAATGTATTCTTTATGTATAAAATTTTTTTTATGAATGAATAAATTAACAATGAATGTAATAATATTTTTTGTATTTATCCACATCCCCACATTACTAAGAAAAAATTATATTTTCCTATCTTTACATGATCAAATATTTAAACATTACACAATAATAAAACAACTAGAAACATTTAAACATTTTATTTCACACTAACTTTAATTAACCAATAAATCAATACATAAATTTATTTCTTTATCGAGTCCAATATTTTTAAGTTCGTCAAAAAATTTGAACACATTTTAAGTCTTCAAAAATTCACTACACAATTTTGCTACTTTTTTACAACAACTTGCATGATCAACATATTTTATATATAACAATAAATCTTGACCCTCACTTTCTTCTTCAACAAAACAAGATAAATATCTGGAACATGCTTCGTTCATAATGAACTCTTCATAAAGGTCCCTCACAAAACTTTCAATTTTAGGCATCATCTTCACCATGCGATTTAATTAGTTCTTGTAATACAACAGGATCTCTAATATATTGGCTTAAATGACGAACTTCATCATGAAACCAACTTAATTTCACTAATTCACGTATAAACTGTACAATATTTTTGTTTTGAAAATAACGTTCGCACAATTTCACAGCCTCTATATGGTGTTTGGATATATCCAAATAATATTGAAACAAAGATGGACCACTATCAACTGCATAATATTCGAACTCAAAAGCAGAACTTTTACATTTTTTATAAAATTTTTCAATTAATAAATTTAATTCAATTTCGTTAGAATCAGAAGACATATTTCATTTTAGTATGTTTTAAGCTGGTAAAGTGTTGCTTTTATAATCAAAATTTAAGGAAGGGATACAAGGTCATGTTAACATGTACACGAAGTAACTCGAATGTATACGAAGTAACTCGAATGTATACGAGATAATTCGACAACAAGAGGAGGAGGATGAAAAGTGTTGATGATGAGAGAAGAAAAGAGGAGGAGGATGAAAAGTGTTGATGATTTACTCTTCTTACTCCTCCTCCTCTTTCCTTCTTTCATATATCCACTATTCATATAAGAAATGCTAGTAAATTGAGTATAAATTACAGCCAAACATCTAAATTCAATGATTATTTCGTATTTTCATATTTTCCTAGAGATATTTTAACGAATGAATCGAAAATGGAGGATTTTTAGTATATTACCCTAAATAAAACATATAATCTTGGAGACATTTTCGTATTTCCCTTAAAAATGGATAACAAGGAGGTTACGGCACGAAATACGAAGAAATCATTGAACTTAGACTTTTTGTTCTAATTTAAGCTCAATTTGGCTTGGAATATTGATCTGTAAGATTACCGGTTTAATTTTGTAAAATAGTTAAGAGTCCTACATTATCGATACTTCTTTACTAACTTTTCTAAGAAAACAAGGTAATCACGGTATAAGATGGGAAATATTCTTTAAATCCAGAAATTTTGTTCTAATCTGGACTAGGTTTATTTGCATTGCTTGGGTTTTGTAAGAGAAATACAAGATTCTGGATTTAGATTAGAGACAGAAAGACGAAAATAGGCTAAACACCCTGCGTTCGACATCAGACTTTCCGCCCTAGCTGCCACCCTTGACGCGGAGTTCCCGACCTGTTATTAATTTCATGTACTAGCATTATTGCATCACCCTGTATAACAGAAGCCTGTTACACATCTAACATACACTTACAGTGCCGCAATAAATCTAACTGACAATTAAAACCCTAATTGGATGCACACATTGAATAATAATTACCATTATTTGCCAACTAATATATCGCCTGAGGGTGTTCTAGAAGTCATATTCTTACAATACTTTGAGAGAAAGTCAAAAATGTGCCCAGATTTACAGAATTTCCCAAAAAAAAAAATACATTTCTTGAAGTATATTAATACAAACGGTCCATTTTTGACTCTCTGTCTATAATCTACGTTCAGAAACTTGCAATTCTAATGTTAAAACCAAAAAGGGCCGCATAGTTTAGAGGAAATAACAACAAAAATTTTAAATTCAATGATTATTTCGTTCTTATTGTTGCAATTTCTTTGTTTTCCTAGTAAAGTTTCAAGAGGAGTATCAAAAATTCCAGATTTTTAAATATTATATAAAATAATACTAAATAGATGTTTAAAAAATTGCCGTGTTTCTTGACGCGTCGGTCATAACCCACGTAGAGGACCTTCCATATCAACCCGTTGAATATTAAAAATCACCCTTCTTACTGGACACGGACTTTAAACTAAATAAAGGATTGGACGTTTTTAGAAGGATATTTTTGTTAAAAACTGTACAGAAATATTATTTTTTTAAATGGAAATAATATTCATCCATGGGATGGGCATATAGATAGCGAGTATACTGAAAATGAAGAATTTATAAATATCTTATAAAATTAAACCAATAATCTTAGACATATTCTCGTACTTCTCTGAATCAATCAGTTTTGGGGAGTAAATAAACAAAATTAGCATATTTTCGTCGTTTTTTCTCTAATCTTATTCCAGAATCTTGTCTTTCTCTTACAAAATCCAAGTAATGCAAATAAACTGAGTAAAGACTAAAACAAAATTTGTGAATTCAAAGAATATTTCCCATCTTGTACTGTAATTCCCTTGTTTTCCCAGAAAAAAATAGTAAAGAAGTATGGATAATGCAGGACTCTTAATTATTTTACAAAACTAGACCAGTAATCTTACAGATCTTTCCATATTTCCCTGAAAAATAAGTTTCCGTATGTAAATAATTACAAATAGCCCATTTTCGACTTTCATTCTCCAATCTAAGTTAGAATCTTGTACTTCTCATATAAATTCCAAGAAATGCTAGTAAGTTGAGTTTAAATTAGAGCCAAACATCTAAATTCAATGATAATTTCGTATTTTCATATTTTCCTAGAGTATGTTGAGTTTAAATTAGAGCCAAACATCTAAATTCAATGATTATTTCGTATTTTCATGTTTTCCTAGAGATGTTATAACGAATGAATCGAAAATGGAGGATTTTTAGAATACTACTCTAAATAAAACCTATAATCTTGGAGATATTTTCGTATTTCCCTTAAAAATAGATAATAAGGATATTACGGCACGAAATACGAAGAAATCATTGAACTTAGACTTTTTGTTTTAATTTGAGCTCAATTCAGCTTAGACTATTGACTAAATGTGTCATTTTGATTAACTTACGTTCCAAAACCAATTTTTTAAAAGAATTTGGATAGATCTCCAGGATTAATATTATTATTTAGCATGAACTCTTGCATTTTTGATCCTTCTTTATACATTGTCTTGGAAAACTCAATATACTTGCATTTCTTGGTTTTTGTAGTAGAAGTATAAGATTGTGAACTTATATTAGAGATAGAGAGCTCGAAATGGACCATTTTGTTTAATTTACATCCCGACACTTATTTTTCAAGGAAGTACAAAAGGAACTCCAAGATTATTATTATTATTTCTTATTAAATTTAAGAATCCTGCATTTTTGATTCTTCTATAACAAATTTTTGGAAAAACAAGATAATTTTAACACAAAATATGAGATAATCAGTGAATAAAAAACTTTTCGTTGAGTAGCAATTTAAAAATTCTCCATTTTCGATTCATTCGTTATAGCATTTCTGGGATAATATGGAAATACGAAACAGTCATTGTATTTGGATGTTTGGCTGTTATTTAAACTCAACTTACTAGCATTTCTTGGATTTCATATGAAAAGTACGATATTCTAAATTTAGATTGGAGAATGAAAGTCGAAAATGGGCTATTTGTGATTATTAAGATACGGAATGTTATGTTTCAGGGAAATACGGAATGATCTCTAAGATTACTGGTCTAATTTTGTAAAATAGTTAAGAGTCCTATATTATCGATACTTCTTTACTAACTTTTCTGAGAAAACAAGGGAATTACGGTACAAGATGGGAAATAATCTTTGAATTTAGAAATGTTGTTCTAATCCGGACTAAGTTTATTTGCATAACTTGGGTTTTGTAAAAGAAATACCAGATTCTGGATTTAGATTAGAGACAGAAAGACGAAAATAGGCTAAACATCCTGCATTCAACATCAGACTTTAAGCCCAAGCTGCCACCCTTGACGCGGAGTTAACGACCTGTTATTAATTTAATGTACTAGCATTTTTATATCACCCTGTATAACAACAACTTGTTAGACACCTAACATACACTTACAGTGCCGCAATAAATCTAACTGACAATTAAGACCCCAATTGGATACACACATTGAATAATAATTAACTTTAATTGCAAACCAATATATCGCCTGAGGGTGTTCTAGAAGTCATATTCTTACACTATTTTCAGAGAAAGTCAAAAATGTGCCTAGATTTACAGAATTTCCCAAAAAAATACATTTCTTGAAGTATATTAATACAAACGGTCCATTTTTGACTTTCTGTCTATAATCTAATTTCAGAAACTTGTAATTCTAATGTTAAAACCATGAAGGGCCGCATAGTTTACAGGAAATAAGAACAAAAATTTTAAATTCAATGATTATGTCTTCTTTATTATTGCAATTTCTTTGTTTTTCTAGTAAAGCTACAAGAGGAGTATCAAAAATTCAAGATTTTTAAATATTATATAAAATAATAATAAATAGACGTTGGAAAAATTGCCGTGTTTCTTGGCGCGCGGGTCAGAACCAACGTAGAGGACCCTCCATATGAACCCGTTGAATATTGAAAATCACCCGCTTCATTGGACACGGACATTAAACTAAATAAAGGATTGGACGTTTTTAGATGGATATTTTTGTTAAAAACTGTACAGAAATGTAACTTTTTTAAATGGAAATATTAGTCATCCATGGGATGGGAATACAGATAGCGAGTATCTACTGAAAATGAAGAATTTAGAAATATCTTAAAAAATTAAACCAATAATCTTAAACATATTCTCGTACTTCTCTGAATCAATCAGTTTTGGGAAGTAAATAAACAAAATTGGCATATTTCTTTCTGTCTCTAATATAATTAAAGAATTTTGTATTTCTCTTACAAAATCCAAGTAATGCAAATAAACTGAGTCCAGATTAGAACAAAATTTCTGAATTCAAAGAATATTTCCCATCTTGTACTGTAATTCCTTTGTTTTCTCAGAAAATTTGTAAAGAAGTATCGACAATGCAGGTCTCTTAAATATTTTACAAAATTAGCTCAGTATTTTTTGAGTTTTTCCGTATTTCCTTGAAAAATTAGTTTCCGGATGTAAATTATCACAAATAGCCCATTTTCGGCCCTCATTCCTCAATCTAAGTTAGAATCCTGTACTTCTCATATAATATCCAAGAAATATTAGTAAGTTGAGTTTAAATTAGAGCCAAACATTTAAATTCAATGATTATTTCGTATTTTCATATTTTCCTAGAGATGTTAACTAATGAATCGAAAATGGAGGATTTTTAGAATACTACTCTAAATAAAACCTATAATCTTGGAGATATTTTCGTATTTCCCTTAAAAATGTATAACAAGGAGATTACGGCACGAAATAAGAAGAAATCATTAAACTTAGACTTTTTGTTCTAATTTGACCTCAATTTAGCTTAGACTTTTGACTAAATGTGTCGTTTTGGTTAACTTACGTTCCAAAACCCATTTTTTTGGGAAATATGGATAAATCTCCAAGATTAGTAGTATTATTTTGCATGATCTCTTGCCTTTTTATCCTTCTTTATACGTTGTCTTGGAAAACTCATTATACTAGCTTTTCTTGATTTTGTAGTAGAAATACAAGATTGTGAACTAGGTTAGAGATAGAGAGCTTAAAATTGGCCATTTGGGTTAATTTACATCTCGAAACTTATTTTTCACGGAAATACAAAAGGAACTCCAAGATTATTATTATTATTTTCTATAATATTGAAGAATCCAGCATTTTTCATGCTTCTGTTTAAAAACAGTAAAGAAATGTAATTTTTTTAAATGGAAATATTATTCATCAATGGGATGTGAATATAGATAGCGAGTATCTACTGAAAATGAAGAATTTATAAATATCTTATAAAATTAAACCAATAATCTTAGACATATTCTCGCACTTCTCTAAATCAATCAGTTTTGGGGAGCAAATTAACAAAAAGAGCCTATTTTCGTCTTTCTGACTCTAATCTAATTCTAAAATCCTGTACTTCTGTTACAAAATCCAAGTAATGCAAATAAACTGAGTCCAGATTAGAACAAAATTTGTGAATTAAAAAAATATTTCCTATCTTGTACTGTAATTCCCTTGTTTTCCCAGAAAAGTTAGTAAAAAGTATCGATAACGCAGGACTCTTAGTAATTTTACAAAAACAGTTATCTTAGAAATCTTTCCGTATTTCCCTGAAAAATAAGTTTCCGTATGTAAATTATCACAAATAGCCCATTTTCGACTTTCATTCTCCAATCTAAGTTAGAATCTTGTACTTCACATGTAAAATCCAAGAAATGCTAGTAAGTTGAGTTTAAATTAGAGCCAAACATCTAAATTTAATGATTATTTCGTATTTTCATATTTTCCTAGAGATGTTATAAAGAATGAATCGAAAATGGAGGATTTTTAGTATACTGCTCTAAATAAAACTCGTCATCTTGGGGATTTTTTCGTATTTCCCTTAAAAATGGATAACAAGGAAATTACGGTACAAATTACGAAGAAATATTTAAACTTAGAATTTTCGTTCTAATTTGAGATCAATTTAGTTTAGACTATTGACTAAATGTGTGGTTTTTATTAATTTACGCTCCAAAAATCATTTTTAAGGGAAATATGAATAGATCTCCAAGATTAATAGTATTATTTTGCATGAACTCTTGCATTTTTGATCATTCTTTATACGTTGTCTTGGAAAACTCAATATACTTGCATTTCTTGGTTTTTGTAGTAGAAGTACAAGATTGTGAACATAGATTAGAGACAGAGAGCTCAAAATGGACCATTTGGGTTAATTTACTTCCCGAAAATTATTTTCATGGAAATACAACAGGAACTCCCAGATTATTACTATTATTTTCAATAATATTGAAGAATCCTGCATTTTTGATTCTTCTATACCAAAATGAAAAACAAGATAATTTAAATACAAAATACGAGATAATCAGTGAATAAAATCATTTCGTTGAGTAGTAATCAAAAAATCCTTCATTTTCGATTCATTCGTTATAACATATCTAGGAAAATATGGGAATACGAAACAATCATTGTATTTAGAAGTTTGGCTGTAATTTAAACTCAAGTTACTAGCATTTCTTGGATTTTTTATAAAAAGTATGATATTCTAAAATTAGATTGGAGAATGAAAGTCGAAAATGGGCTAATTGTGATTATTAAGATACGGAAAATTATATTTCAAGTAAATGCGGAAAGATCTCTAAGATTACAGTTTTTTTTGTAAAATAGTTAAGAGTCCTTCATTATCGATACTTTTTTACTAACTTTTCTGAGAAAACAAGGGAATTACGGTACAAGATGGGAAATATTCTTTAAATTCAGAAATTCAGAAAACTAAAATTGGGACTAGATTTACAAAATTTCCCAAAAAAATACATTTCTTGAAGTATATTAATACAAACGGTCCATTTTTGACTTTCTGTCTATAATCGAAATACGAAGAAATCATTGAACTTAGTCTTTTTGTTCTAATTTGACCCCAATTTAGCTTAGACTATTGACTAAATGTGTCGCTTTTGTTAACTTACGTTCCAAAACCCATTTTTTAGGGAAATATGGATAGATTTCCAAGATTAATAGTATTATTTTGCATGAACTCTTGAATTTTTGATCCTTCTTTAAACTTTGTCTTGGAAAACTCAATATACTTCCATATCTTGGTTCTTGTGGTAGAAGTACAAGAATGTGAACTTAGATTGGAGATAGAGATCTCAAGATGGTCCATTTTGTTTAACTTACATCCCGGAACTTGTTTTTCAAGGATATACAAAAGGAACTCCCAGATTATTATTATTATTTACTATAAAATTTAAGAATCCTGCATTTTTGATTCTTCTATACCAAATTTTTGGAAAAACAAGATAATTTTAACACAAAATACGAGATAATCAGTGAATAAAAAACATTTCGTTGAGTAGTAATCTAAAAATCCTCCATTTTCGATGCATTCGTTATAACATCTCTAGGAAAATATGGAAATACGAAACAATCATGGTATTTAGATGTTTGGCTGTAATTTAAACTCAACTTAGTAGCATTTCTTGGATTTTATATGAGAAGTACAATATTCTAAACTTAGATTGGAGAATGAAAGTCGAAAATGGGCTAATTGTGATTATTAAGATACGGAAACTTATTTTTCAGGGAAATACTGAAAGATCTCTAAGATTACTGGTCTAATTTTATAAAATAGTTAAGAGTCTTACATTCTCGATACTTCTTTACTAACTTTTCTGAGAAAACAAGAGAATTACGGTACAAGATGGGAAATATTCTTTAAATTCAGAAATTTTGTTGTAATCTGGACTAAGTTTCTTTGCATTGCTTGGGTTTTTTAAAAGAAATACAAGATTCTGGATTTAGATTAGAGACAGGAAGATGAAAATAGGCTAAACACCCTGCATTCAACATCAGACTTTCCGACCTAGCTGCCAACCTTGACGCGGAGTTCCCGACCTGTACTAGCTCTTTTGTATCACAACTTGTTACACACCTAACATACACTTATAGTGCCGCAATAAATCTAACTGACAATTAAGACCCTAATTGAATACACACATTGAATAATAATTACCATTATTTACAAACTCTTTTATCGCCTGAGGGTGTTCTAGAAGTCATATTCTTAAACTACTTTCAGACAAAGTCAAAAATGTGCCTAGATTTACAGAATTTTCCAAAAAAAAATACATTTCTTGAAGTATATTAATACAAACGGTCCATTTTTGACTCTGTGTCTATAATCTAAGTTCAGAAACTTGTAATTCTCATGTTAAAACCATGAAGGGCCGCATAATTTAGAGGAAATAAGAACAAAAATTCTAAATTCAATAATTATTTCTTTCTTATTGTTGCAATTTCTTTGTTTTCCTAGTAAAATTACAAGAAGAGTATCAAAAATTCAAGATTTTATAAATATTATATAAAATAATACTAAATATATGTTGGAAAAATTGCTGTGTTTCTTGGAACGCCGGTCAGAACCTACGTATAAGACCCTCCATATCAATCCGTCGAATATTGAAAATCACCCGCCTAATTGGATACGGACTTTAAACTTAATAAAGTATTGGACGTTTTTAGATGGATATTTTTGTTAAAAACTGTACAGAAATATAATTTTTTTAAATGGAAATATTATTCATCTATTGGATGGGAATATAAAGAGCGAGTATCTACTGGAAATGAAGAATTTATAAATATCTTTTAAAATTAAACCTATAATCTTGGACATATTCTCGTAATTCTCTGAATCAATCAGTTTGGGGGAGTATATAAATAAAATTAGCATATTTTCGTCGTTCTGTCTCTAATCTAATTCCAGAATCTTGTATTTCTCTTAGAAAATCCAAGTAAGGCAAATAAACTGATTCCAGATTAGAACTAAATTTCTGAATTCAAAGAATATTTCACATCTTGTATTGTAATTCACTTGTTTTCCCAGAAAAGTTAGTAAAGAAGTATCGATAATGCAGGACCCTTAATTATTTTACAAAACTAGACCAGTAATCTTAGAGATCTTTCCGTATTTCCCTGAAAATTAGTTTCCGTATGTAAGTAATCACAAATAGCACATTTTCGACTTTTATTCTCCAATCTAAGATAGAATCTTGTACTTCTCATATAAAATCCAAAAAATGCTAGGAAGTTGAGTTTAAATTAGAGCCAAACATCTAATTTTAATGATTATTTCGTATTTTCATATTTTCATAGAGATGTTATAACGAATGAATCGAAAATAGAGGATTTTTAGAATACTTCTCTAAATAAAACCTATAATCTTGGAGATATTTTCGTATTTCCCTAAAAAATGGATACCTTGGAGATTACGGCATGAAATACAAAGAACTTGACTTTTTGTTTTAATTTGAACTCAATTTAGCTTAGACTATTGTCTAAATGTGTCGTTTTTGTTAACTTACGTTCCAAAATCCATTTTCACGGAAATATGGATAGATCTCCAAGATGAATAGAATTATTTTGCATGAACTCTTGCATTTTTGATCCTTCTTTATACGTTGTCTTGGAAAACTCAACATACTTGCATTTCTTGGTTTTTGTAGTAGAAGTACAAGATTGTGAACTTAGATTAGAGAGAGAGAGAGAGCTCAAGATGGACCATTTGGGTTAATTTACACCCCGAAACTTATTTTTCAAGGAAATACAAAAGGAACTCCGCGATTATTATTATTATTTTCTATAATATTTAATAATCCTGCATTTTTGATTCTTCTATACCAAATTTTTGGAAAAACAAGTTAATTTCAACACAAAATACGAGATAATCAGTGAATAAAAAACATTTCGTTGAGTAGTAATCAAAGAATTCTCCATTTTCGATTCATTCGTTATAACATCTCTAGGAAAATGTGGAAACACGAAACAATCATTGAATTTAGATGTTTGACTGTAATTTAAACTTAATTTACTAGCATATCTTGGATTTTATATGAGAAGTTCGATATTCTATACTTAGATTGGAGAATGAAAGTCGAAAATGGGCTATTTGTGATTATTAAAATACGGAAACTTATTATTCAGGGAAATACGGGAAGATCTCTAACATTACTGGTCTAATTTTTAAAATAATTAAGAGTCCTATATTATCGATACTTATTTACTATCTATTCTAGGAAAACAAGATAATTACAGTACAAGATGGGAATTATTCTTTGAATTCAGAAGTTTTGTTCTAATCTAGGCTAATTTTATTTGCATTATTTGGATTTTGTAAGGGAAATACAAGACTCTGAATTTAGATAAGGGAGAAAAAGGCGAAAATTGACCATTTGTGTTAGTTTTCTTCCTGAAACTTATTTTTCAGGAAAATACGAAAAAATCTGTAAGATTTTCGGTTTTATTTTGTATAATATATAAAAATTCTTCATTTTTGATACTTCTGTTAGAACTTTCCTTGGAAATCAAGGAAATTATAGCACTAAATAAGAAATAATAATTAAAATTAGACATCGTGTCTTTATTTTCATTCAGCTATGCTGCATTTATATATTTTAGTATTAAAAGAACAAGATTCTCTACTTAGTTTCTAAACACAAAAGCTGTATGAATTAATTTACTTCCAGAAGTCAAATTTTATGGAAAATACGAAAATATCTTTAAGATTATTAGTTCTGTTTGGTGTAATATTTCAAATATCTCGAATTTTTGGTACTTTTGTAATAGCTTTTTCATTAAAACGAGAATAATGAATTACTAAATACGTAATAATCTTTGAATTTTGAAACTTTTTCTTAATATCGATTCAGTTTAACAAATATTTCTTGGTTTTTGTTAATGAAGTACAAGATTTTCAACTTAGCTTATAGACACAAGTTCGCAAATGGGCTGTTTATACTAATTTACAGCCAGAAATCAAATTTTTAGGAAAAAACAAAAATAGCCCTAAAATTAATAGGTTTATTTCATATATTATTGAAAATTCTTATATTTTGGAAAATTTGTTATAGATTCTCTGGAAAAAAACAGAAAATTACATCAACAAATATAAAATAATCGTTAAATTTAAATATTTTGTCCTTATTTCTACTTAGGTTAGCTTATATTTCTTGGTTTTTGTGAAATAAATACAAGAATCTTAGCTTAGAGGCTCAAAGTCGCAATTGTTCTCTTACTAACTTCAAGAAATATATTTTTTTTTTTTTAAATATGGATGATTTAATTATTGCATTTAAAAGTTGGGAATTAATAGATTGCCAAGAATTGTTAGAAACAAATTTTTATTACTGGTATGTCAGAACTTCCAAAAAAAATGAAACGCCTAGGTCTATTATAATAGCATTTCAATTTAACTCCCTACCGAATTTTCAATATACTATGTTGAATGTTTCTAATTATAATAATTTGTTTTCCAGGAGAAGTTAAAACAGAAGCATCAAAAATTCAAGACTTTTAAATATTATACCAGATAATACTAATAATCTTAGAGATCTTTTCGTATTTCCATGAAAAATGGGTTTTGAAATGTAAATTAATCAAAACGGCCCATAATTGACTCTCAGTCTCTAAGACATATGGAAAGGTCTCTAAGGTCTTTTAGTTTAATTTTGTAAAATAATAAAGAATCCTGAATTTTCGGTACTTATTTAAAAATATTCTGGGAAAACAAGGGAAGAACAGCACAAAATAAGAAACAATTTTAAAATCCAGAAATCTTGTTCTAATTTTGATTCAATTTATTTGCGTTTCTTGGATTTTGTAAGAAAAGTACAAAATTCTGAATTTAGATTACAGACAGAAGGTCGACAATGAGCCAATGTTGTTAATTTACTTTTCAAAACTGATTAATACATAGAAATACGAGAATATGCCTAAGATCGTTTTAATTTAGTAAAATATTTAAAAATCTTCCATTTTCAGAAGAATCTTGCATATTTTATAAATAACGGGCAAACATACAAGGACAAATTATGTTTATAAATAACAAGCCGGCAATCAGAGCACCACAAATTGTGTAAATCATAGTAAAACCTATATCGTATTCTTTTAAATTGCAAGAATTAAAAAATAAAATAGAAATCACCTAACGAATATTGGAATAATATACCGAAAATCATAAAATATTAGATGTAAATATAACTAGATTCATTCTGTGGTGAATATTATTACAAACTATCAATATTTGATATTCTTTTAATAATCTAAGTTCAGAATCTTGTACTTCTAGTCTGTAGGCTTAATTTTTATAATTTCTAATAAATTTCTTCAGAACAATGACGAAAACTAATGAAAGATTTAATTTTCCATTGTCTTGAATATAGAATAACATTTCCAATGTCAAAATTTTTTTCCCAGGCAAGATGACCCAGTGACTATTAGGATTTTTCGAGATTTCCAAAATCTCCCAAAATAATGCATTTCTTGAAGTATATTACTACAAACGATCCATTTTTACATTTATGTCTATAATCGAAATTAAGAATCTTGTTATTCAAATACAGAAATCAAGAAATGTCACCTACTTAAGAACAAATAAGAACACAAATTTTAAATTAAATGATTATTTTTTTCTTATTGTTGCAATTTCTTTGTTTTTCCAGTGATGTTATAAGAGGAGTATCAAAAATTCAAGATTTTTAAATATTAAATAAAATAATACTAAATAGATGTTGGAAAAATCGCCGTATTTCTTGGCGCGCCGGTCAGAACCTACGTTGAGGGCAATCCATATCAACCCGTTGAATATTGAAAATCACCCGCCTCATTGGACACGGACTTGAAATAAAGGATTGGACGTTTTTAGAAGGGTATTGTTGTTAAAAACTGACCAAAAATATATTTTTTTTTAAATAGAAATATTATTCATCCATGGGATGGGAATATAGATAGCGAGTATCTACTGAAAATGAGGAATATATAAATATCTTATAAAATTAAACCAATAATCTTAGACATATTTTGGTACTTCTCTGAATCAATCTGTTTTGGGGAGTATATAAACAATATTAGCCTATTTTCGTCGTTTCGTCTCTAATCTAATTCCAGAACTTTGTACTTCTCTTACAAAATCCAAGTATTGCAGTGAGTCCAGATTAGAACAAAATTTCTGAATTCAAAGAATATTTCCCATCTTGAACAGTAATTCCCTTGTTTTCCCAGAAAAGTTAGAAAAGATGTATTGATAATGCAGGACTCTTAATTATTTTACAAAATTAGTCCAGTAATCTTAGAGATCTTTCCGTATTCTCCTGAAAAATAAATTTCCGTATGTAAATTATCACAAATAGCCTATTTTCCGCTTTCATTTTCCAAACTAAGTTTAGAATCTTGTACTTCTCATCTCAAATCCAAGAAATGCTAGTAAGTTGAGTTTAAATTACAGCCATACATCTAAATTCAATGATCATTTCGTATTTCCATATTTTCCTAGAGAAAATGGAGGATTTTTAGAATACTACTCTAAATAAAACCTATAAAATTTAGATATTTTCGTATTTCCCCTAAAAATGGATAACAAGGAGATTACGGCACAAAATACGAAGAAATCATTGATTTTAGACTTTTTGTTCTAATCTGTGTTCAATTTAGCTTATAATTTTGATTAAATGGGTCGTTTTTATTAACTTATATTCCAAAACACATTTTTTAGGGAAATGTGGATCGATCTCTAAGATTAATAATATTATTTTGCGCGAACTCTTGAATTTTTGATCCTTCTTTATACGTTGTCTTGGAAAACTGAAACTTGCATTTCTTGGTTCTGGTAGTAGAAGTACAAGATTGAGGAATTAGATTAGAGATAGGGAACTCAAAATGGTCCATTTGGTTTAATTTACATCCCGGAACTTGTTTTTCAAGGAAATACAAAAGGAACTCCAAGATTATTATTATTATTTTCTATAATATTTATGAATTCTGCATTTTTGATGCTTCTATTTAAAAACGGTAAAGAAATGTAATTTTTTTAAATGTAAATATTATTCATCAATGGGATGGGAATATAGACAGCGAGTATCTACTGAAAATGAAGAATTTATAAATATGTTATAAAATTTAACCAATAATCTTAGACATATTCTCGTACTTCTCCGAATCAATCAGTTTTTTGAGTAAATTAACAAAATAAGCCTATTTTCGACTTTCTGTCTCTAATCTAATTCCGGAATCTTGTACTTCTCTTACAAAATCCAAGTAATGCAAATAAACTGAGTCCAGATTAGAACAAAATTTCTGAATTCAAAGAATATTTCCCATCTTGTACTGTAATTCCTTTGTTTTCTCAGAAAATTTGTAAAGAAGTATCGACAATGCAGGTCTCTTAAATATTTTACAAAATTAGCCCAGTATTTTTTGAGTTTTTCCGTATTTCCTTGAAAAATTAGTTTCCGGATGTAAATTATCACAAATAGCCCATTTTCGGCCCTCATTCCTCAATCTAAGTTAGAATCCTGTACTTCTCACATAATATCCAAGAAATATTAGGAAGTTGAGTTTAAATTAGAGCCAAACATTTAAATTCAATGATTATTTCGTATTTATATATTTTCCTAGAGATGTTTTAACGAATGAATCGAAAATGGAGGATTTTTAGAATACTACTCTAAATAAAACCTATAATCATGGAGATATTTTCGTATTTCCCTTAAAAATGGATAACAAGAAGATTACGGCACAAAATACGAAGAAATCATTGAATTTGGACTTTTTGTCCTAATCTGTGCTCAATTTAGCTTTGACAAAATGGGTCGTTTTTTATTAACTTACGCTCCAAAACCCATTTTTTAGGGAAATATGAATAGATCTCTAAGATTAATAATATTATTTTGCGTGAACCCTTGCATTTTTGATACTTCTTTATACGTTGTCTTGGAAAACTCAATGTACTTGCATTTCTTGGTTCTGTTAGTAGAAATACAAGATTGTGAAGTTAGATTAAAGACAGAGAGCTCAAAATAGTCCATTTGGTTTAATATCCATCCCAGAACTTGTTTTTCAAGGAAATACAAAAGGAACTCCAAGATTATTATTATTGTTTTCTATAATATTTAAGAATCCTGTATTTTGATGCTTCTATACTAAATTTTTGGAAAAACAAGGTTATTTCAATACAAAATACGAGGTAATAAGGGAATAAAAACATTGCGTTGGGTAGTAATCTAAAAATCTTCCATTTTTGATTCATTCGTTATAACATCTCTAGGAAAATATGGAAATACGAAACAATCATTGAATTTAAATGTTTGGCTGTAATTTAAACTCAGCTTACTAGCATTTCTTGGATTTTATATCAGAAGTACGATATTCTAACTTAGATTGGAGAGTGAAAGTCGAAAATGGGCTATTTGTGATTATTGAGATACGTAAACTTATTTTTCAGAGAAATACGGGAATATCTCTAACATTACTGTTCTAATTTTTTAAAATAATTAAGAGTCCTACATTATTGATATTTCTTTATTAACTTTTCTGTTAAAACAAGGAAATTACAGTACAAGATGGGAAATATTTTTTGAATTCAGAAATTTTGTTCTAATTTGGACTCAGTTTATTTCCATTACTTGGATTTTGTAAGGAAAATACAAGATTTTGGATTTAGATTAGAGACAGAAAGACGAAAATTGGATAAACACCTTGCATTCAACATCAGACTTTCCGCCCTAGCTGCCACCCCAGACGAGAAGTTCCCAACCTGTAATTAATTTCATGTACTGGCATTTTTATATCACCCTGTATAACAACAACCTATTACACACCTAACACACACTTACAGTGCCGCAATAAATCTAAATTACAATCAAGTCCTTAATTGAATACACACATTGAATAATAATTACCAGTATTTACAAACTCTTATATCGCCTGAGGGTGTTCTAGAAGTCATATTCTTAAACTACTTTCCAAGAAAGTCAAAAATATACCGAGATTTACTAAATTTCCCAAAAAAATACATTTCTTGAAGTATATTAATACAAACGGTCCATTTTTGACTTTCTGTCTATAATCTAAGTTTAGAAACTTGTAATTCTGATGTTAAAACCACGAAGGGCCGCATAGTTTAGAGGAAATAAGAACAAAAATTTTAAATTCAATAATTATATCTTTCTTATTGTTGCAATTTCTTTATTTTCCCAGTGAAGTTACAAGAGGAGTACTAAAAATTCAAGATTTTTAAACGTAATATAAAATAATACTAAATAGATGTTGCAAAAATTGCCGTGTTTCTTGGCACGCCGTTCAGAACCTACGTAGAGTACCCCCACATCAACCCGTTGAATATTGAAAATAACCCGTCTCATTGGACTTGGATTTTAAACTAAATAAAGGATTGGACGTTTTTAGAAGGATATTTTTGTTAAAAGCTGTACAGATATATAATTTTTTTAAATGAAAATATTATTCATCCATGGGATGGGAATATAGATAGCGAGTATCTACTGAAAATGAAGAATTTATAAATATCTTAAAAAATTAAAACAATAATCTTAGACATATTCTCGTACTTCTCTGAATCAATCATTTTTGGGAGTAAATAAACAAAATTAGCCTATTTTCGTCGTTCTGTCTCTAGTTTAATTCCAAAATCTTGTACTCCTCTTACAAAATCCAAGTAATGCTAATAAACTGAGTCCACAATAGAAGAAAATTTCTGCATTCAAAGAATATTTCCCATCTTGTACTGTAATTCCCTTGTTTTCCCAGAAAAGTTAATAAAGAAGTATCGATAATGCAGGACTCTTAATTATTTTACAAAATTAGACCAGTAATTATAGAGATCTTTCCGTATTTTTCTGAAAAATATGTTTCTGAATGTAAATTATCACAAATAGCCCTGTTTCGACTTTCATTCTCCAATCTAAGTTTAGAATCTTGTACTTCTCATGTAAAATCCAAGAAATGCTAGTAAGTTGAGTTTAAGTTAGAGCCAAACATCTAAATTCAACGAATATTTTGAATTTCCATATTTTCCTAGAGATGTTATAACGAATGAATCGAAAATGGAGGATTTTTAGAATACTACTCTAAATAAAATCTATATTCTTGGAGATATTTTCGTATTTGCCTTAAAAATGGAATACTAGGAGATTACGGCACAAAATACGAAGAAATCATTGAATTTAAACTTTTTGTTCTAATTTGAGCTCAATTTAGTTTAAACTATTGACTAAATGGGTCGTTTTTATTAACTTACACTTCAAAACTCATTTTTTAGGGAAATATGAATAGATCTCGAAGATTAGTAGTATTATTTTGCATGAACTCTTGCATTTTTGATACTTCTTTATACGTTGACTTGGAAAACTCAATATACTTGCATTTCTTGGTTTTTGTAGTAGAAGTACAAGATTGTGAACTTAGATTAGAGATAGAGAGCTCAAAATGGGCCATTTGATTTAATTTACATCCCGGAACTTGTTTTTCAAGGAAATACAAAATGAACTCCAAGATTATTACTATTATTTTCTATAATATTAAACAATCCTGCATTTTTGATGCTTCTATTTAAAAACAGTAAAAAATGTTATTTTTTTAAATGGAAATATTATTCGTCATAGGGATGGGAATATGGATAGCCAGTGTCTACTGAAAATGAAGAATTTATAAATATCTTATAAAATTAAACCAATTATCTTAGACATATTCTCGTACTTCTCTGAATCAAACAGTTTTCGTGGGTAATTTAACAAAATTAGCCTATTTTCGTCTCTCGAAAATCCAGGTAAAGCAAATAAACTGAGTCCAGATTAGAACAAAATTTCTGAATTCAAAGAATATTTCCCATCTAGTACTGTAATTTCCTTGTTTTCTCAGAAAAGTTAGTAAAGAAATATTGATAATGCAGGACTCTTAATTATTTTGAAAAATTAGCTCAGTAATTTTTGAGATTTATCCGTATTTCCTTGAAAAGTAAGTTTCCGGATGTAAATTATCACAAATAGCCCATTTTCGGCTCTCATTCTTTAATCTATGTTAGAATCTTGTACTTCTCATATAAAATCCAAGAAATACTAGTAAGCTGAGTTTAAATTAGAGCCAAACATCTAAATTCAATGATTATTTCGAATTTTCATATTTTCCTAGAGATGGTATAACAAATGAATCGAAAATGGAGGGTTTTTGAATACTACTCTAAATAAAAGCTATAATCTGGGAGATATTTTCGTATTTCCTTAAAAAATGAATAACAAGGACATTACGGCACAAAATACGAATAAATCATTGAATTTAGACTTTTTGTTCTAATCTGTGCTCAATTTAGCTTATACTCTTGACTAAATGAATCGTTTTTTTTAAATTACGCTCCGAAACCCATTTTTTAGGGAAATGTGAATAGATCTCTAGAATTAATAATATTATTGTGAGTGAACTCTTGCATTTTTAATACTTCTTTATAAGTTGTGTTGGAAAACTCAATATTCTTGCATTTCTTGGTTTTTGGTTTGGTAGATTAGAGATAGGGAGCTCAAAATGGTCCATTTGGTTTAATTTACATCCCGGAACTTGTTTTTCAAGGAAATACAAAAGGAACTCCAAGATTATTATTATTATTTTCTATAATATTTGAGAGTCCTGCATTTTTGATGCTTCTATACCAAATTTTTGGAAAAACATGATAATTTCAACACAAAATACGAGATAATCAGTGAATAAAAAACATTTCGTTGAGTATTAATCTAAAAATCCTCCATTTTCGATTCATTCGTTATAGCATCTCTAGGAAAATATGGAAATACGAAACAATTAGATTGGAGAATGAAAGTCGAAAATGGTCTATTTCTGATTATTAAGATACGGAAACTTATTATTCAGGGAAATACGGGAAAATCATTAGTGGTATAATTTTTAAAATAAGTAAGGGTCCTACATTATCGACACTTATTTACTATCTTTTCTGGGAAAACAAGATAATTACAGTACAAGATGGCAAATATTCTCTGAATTCAGAAATTTTGTTCTAATCTAGACTATTATTATTAGAATATTATTTGCATTATTTGGATTTTGTAAGAGAAATACAAGATTCTGAAATTGGATAAGGGCGAAAAAGTCGAAAATTGGCCATTTGTGTTAGTTTACTTCCTGAAACTTGTTTTTCAGGGAAATATGAAAAAATCTGTAAGGTTTTTGGTTTTATTTTGTATAATATATTAAAATTCTTCGTTTTTGATACTTGTGTTAGAACTTTTCGAACGAAAAAAAAATTTCAGAAGAACTTCAGAAATTGTTTGAACTACGATATAGATAATTTCGAACAAATTGAAGCCGAATCTGGTGACTCCTATGATGAAGAAGAAAGTGCTAGTCCTAAATTTTGTTTAGTGAAACATAAGTACACTGATCCCAAAGAAGTTGTGTTCTGTATTACTCAAATTTATATCACAGTGTTTTTAGTGACTGAAAATCAAGAAAAAAGTCTTTGTCACGAATGCTATCAAATTATACAATATTATCAGAGGGCAGGTGCTCATAAACATGTAAATACTCATAATAAGAGAAAATTAAAACGCTTAAGTGATGATTTACATTGCGATATATGTTCAAGATAGTTATATCAAATAATTACCCACAAAGTTTGTTTAATTTGCAATACTAGTGTTAAAAATATTGATTTAGATTGGGACACAAATGTTCCAGTGGTGCCAGTATAAAAAATATTTATAATGCCTGATAAAAAAACAATATATGAAAGCGGTAGGAAGTCGCGAAGGGTAAAAAAAAGTTATTAACGAAATAATTGAAAATAAAATTTAAGAATGTCCTATATGTCTTGAAGATATATTATCTAACAAAATGATGTCACCAGAACCTTGTAATCACAGATTTTGCATCCCTTGTTTAGGAATGTGGATGTTAATTAATAAAACATGTCCAATCTGTCGCAATGAACTGTGCGTAATTAAATGTGAAAATGAAGAAACTGTAGTCTTAGAATATTTATTTTAGAATGTATTATTTAATATTTATGTGTTGCAAACCATTTCATACATGTGAAAATGAAGAAATTATAATCCTAGAATATTTATTTTAAAATGTTTTATTATTTAATTTTTATTATTTTAAAAATATTATTGTTTGTGTTTAATTTATCCATTTATTCTAATCTTATTGGAAAAAAGAATTGAACAGTTTCGAAAAAAAAAATGTTTTATTTATAAGAATAAACAAACAAACATAACAACTCTAAACAAAAGTTTTTATTAGTCAAAATAGAATGAAAAAATATTTTAAATTAACCACCCTGTTCAAAAATTCTTAATCCTTTCTTATTTTAGAGAGTTTTAAATCTAAAATTAATAAGTTTATAAATATGAAAGAAAAAATATTATAGAAAATTTAGGTACAGTTATCTTCATACTCCTTTATAATTAGATCAATTAAATAAAAATAAATCGTCTCTGTTACTATTCACTGTCACTTTAACTTAACCTAAAAATAGTTTCACTTAACACTGTCCCTAAATTTTGTGAATTGTTTGTCTCTCTGTCAACTGAAAAAAAAAATCATTTAGTATTTTGATATTAGGAAGACTAATAATAAATTAAAACATTTAATATAAGCTTAATATAAGCTACTTACTTTGTAGTGGAATCTATTTCGTCACACTGCACTGGTTCCTCAGAATTTATTTGAGGTTCCACTTGAGGTTACACATTTTCCTCAGGGTTGGTTGATGAGGTCATGGATGGTACTTGTATTGGAGGATGAACATTTACTCTTCTTATTATAATTCTATTTCCATCCATAACCTGAATTTGTAAATTCCTGAACATTTTAAAAATAAAACAAAAAAAAATTAAAATGTATCTGAACACCAATGGTGATGAACCAAAAATGAAAAAGTCACCTCGCAAAACAGTCATTTGATGAAAGTAGGTCAAGGTCAAATTTCGATTTTTAAATCGCGGAGAGGGCCTCAAACCGGTTTTTCGGGGGGATTCTGCCCCCCCCCCGCTGAGCACCCTTGACAAAGGGGGGCTGTGCGCCCCCTGGACCCCCCACAGCAGGCGAGATGCCCCGAAAAAAAAACTTTGTGTTTTTTATACGCTCGCAAACCTCTCGAGTTTTTATAGTTACAGCACATTTTAGGACGTCTCACTGAGAGTTATATGGGACCCCTAAGCTAAGATGCCCCGAAAAGAATTTTGTGTTTTATACGCCCGCAAACCTCTCGAGTTAGTTACAGCACATTTTAGGACGTCTCACTGAGAGTTATAAGGGACGTAGCTCCCTAAGTAGCTCAGCGGATGGACTCAGCTGGGGAGCTCAGCGGGGGCTCAGCGGGGGAGGGTGCCTTGCGAGGGAAAGGGGGTAGGGGGCTCCGCGGGGTGTGACGCGCAGAATTGAGGTCATTGACCTTTATTGAGGTCACTATACTTACGAGGACAAACCGTGGTCTGCTTTCATATAAAACGGTCGAGGATCAGTTTATAGCAAGCTTAAGTCGAGTTTACCACGCTTTAAATTTAAAGTATCCAATTTTAGTTTGTTTTAGTTTGTTTTAGTTTGTTTTAGTGTGTTTTAGTGTGTTTTAGTTTGTTTTAGTATGTTTTAGTTTGTTGCTGTCAAGTGTACTCAAATTTTAAAGGTATGTCTTTTCCTTTTGCCTCAACTTTCACTGAACCGTTAGGAGTGGTGAACAAAATTAATATATTTTCAGATATAATAATTCAGTCTGCTTTTTTGAAAAATGAAAATGAAAGTGACAACCAAAATTTAAGTCAGAGAACCCAAAATTCTAACGCGATGATTAATACGATGCAAGAAAAAAATTTAGAAAACAAATTACTCCAAAGTTGTTCAGAAACGAACATAAAATTTTTAGAAAATTTGGAATATTTACCTGAACTAAAGAATATTTCGGAGACAGATTTTGACTTTCAAAATTCAATTTTATCACAAAATTTAGATTTTAATAACATTTTAACGCTGGAAACACCAAATTTTTTAACTCAAGACTTAGATTTAACAACGGACACTCCCTTGACAAATACTCCCGACATATTAACTCAAGATTTAGACAATATCGACAATTTTAAAAAGCTAATGGGGATTCCCAAAATTAATAAAAATTTAACTAATTATGAGAGTAACAGTGACAGTGACAGTGACAATGATTCACGTTCAAATAAACCACAAAATTTTTTTGGAATGTTGAAAACTAGAAATTTAGAACCAAAAAAAGAACCCCAATTAGGAACTTTTGAAAGTGAAAATAATTTTGGAGCAATACCGGGTAATTCTTTATTTTCTCCTCTATCTCTCTTCAAAATTTCAAGTAATCAAAAAAAAAAATTTCGGAATCGACTAGTAGTGAAATAGGAGGGTTGATGTTTTGGGGGAGGAGGATGGTTCACAGGATAATTACAAAATTTCACATTGTAGTGAAGATTTGAGAGCATCGTTTAGTAGTGGTGGTGGTTCCCAAGAAATTCTTCCAATAATAAGTGAACCATCTTAAAAAATTGAAGATTTTAGTCAAAATTCAATTCCATGCGGCCAAAATACATACTGTCAATTTAATATTCCAAATTCTCCAATCATTTTTGAAAACTCGCCACCAAATTTCGATGAAATTTTAAATTCTATTTCCAAACAAACAAATGAGACAGTTCAAAATTCTGTTTTAACACAAACGGAAGTGTCAATCCCCTTCGAAAATGATTATCCGAAACTAAGTTTTCATTCTAAATCAAATTTCAAAATTAAAAATAAACATTTGTCTTATCAAAGATCATTAGGATTTGTTTTGGATTCTATTTAAAATTGCGATCCTAATAAAACAGCTCAGGAGAAAAGGAAGACGTGGGAAAAGGCGATAGAAATTTATAAAGCTACTCTTAGCTTTTTCCATCCCACTACTTAACTCTCCTCCTACATCTTTTCCACCATTTAAATTCATACCTCGCCATGTTACCTTCAGTGTGTTAAAATCGACTTGGGCTTCACAATAAGTGATTCATTTTAGAAAAATGAATTTTAAATGTGAAGACTGCTTCAAAATTTTTACTCGAAAAGACAATTTGAATCGCCACAAGAAGATAATTCACTCCAACAATGGCCCCCAGTTAAAACAGAAAGAAGAGCTGTAAGTTTAATTTTAAATAGAAATTTTGTTTCAGTTAAATAATTAGTTATTAATTTGATGAATGGCAAATTTAATAAAGAAGTTATTAAATTTTAGGTGAAAGAAGATATTGTCAATTCTGCAAAATATTTAAAAAAATTCATTATGGTTCTGTCATTTGAGAACAAATAAACACAAAACCAATTCAGTGGTGGTTAGGGATAAGAATGTGTCTTAATAAAATCGGCATTTAAGGAAAGAATCATTTCATATAAAATATCATCGACTCAATACCAAATCAACATTTATGATTTTTTCTCCGAAATACAACAAAAAATAATTGAGGTAATCAGTTATGAAATCCTAAGACACACCTGGAGCTATTTGGTCTTTACTTAAATCCTTCCAATGAAAGTCATGAAGTTAAGTCTTTCAATACCCCATTTCGGATTTTATGTAACAGTTCAGAATTAACGCAAGAACTAGAAGATAATATTAAAATTATTGACCGGAAAGCTGATGAACTGGCAGAAAAAGATTCGGGTAAATTATTTTTTACTAAATATTTAGTAACTAAACTCAAACCAAAAATAAATTTGTTGTTTATTATTCTTCTTTAATTTCAGGATGGATTTTAATAAATATATTACACGTTGAGCTTAACATCAACAAGTACAACCCCTTCAAAGCTTCTTCATATATACCACTACCGTCAGAGATCAAGTTGAAAAATGCTGTAGTCAACGTTCAAAACAATGATGAATGTTGTTTCGCCTGGTCTGTGGTTGCAGCTCTTCATTCACCCGACGGGCCAATTGAAAAGGTGGAGTCGTATCCACCTTTCACCACTATTGTAAACTTTAAAGGTATCAATTTTCCTTTAACTTTAAAAGACATAAGTAAATTTGAAAATTTAAACAATATTTCGGTTAATGTTTATGGATTAGGAAAAACCAAGAATAATTTTAAAACTCAATTCGAAATTATAGGACCTTTACATTATACAAAAAATAAGCGAGAACGTCACCTTAATTTATTAATAATTGGAGATGATAGTGGAAATTTCCATTATTGTTATATTTCGAATTTATTTAGATTAATTTCTCAACGATTATCTAAACATCATGGGAAAATTTTTTTATGCGACGGTTGTTTACAATATTTTACTACTGAAGAATTATTAGTCAGGCATAACACATATGATTGTGATTTTGTAAGAATAAATCTACCTTCAACTGAAACCAAAATAGATATATATTTTAAAATTTCAGAATATACAAAAACAAATTGAAGTTCCATTTGTTATATATGAAGATTTTGAATGCATTCTTAAGCCTTTAAATAATCAAATTAATGATGTAGATCCAAGTTCTCCATATACTGAAAAAAAATATCAACATATTCCATATTCGTTTGCTTATTATATAAAGTGTTCATTTGATGATTCAATTTCCAAATTTCAAAATTATATGGGTCCCAATTGTGCACACATTTTTATAACTTACTTAGAAAGAGACGTTCTTAATATTTACAATAAATATATGAAAAAGTTAATACCAATGAAAAAATTAAATGTGTTGGAACAATTACATTTTGAATATACGAATGATTGTCATATATGTGATAAACCTATAATTTCGGATAAGGTTGCTGATCACTGTCATTTAACAGGTTCCTATAGAGGTGCGTCACACTCTATAAGCAACTTAAATTATAAATTATCTAATTCCATTCCAGTAGTTTCACACAATTTGCGTAATTATGATTCTCATCTGTTTATAAAAAATGTATGTCCCAATCATGAACAATTATTTGTCATAGCCCAGAATAAAAAGAAATACATTTCATTTCAAAAATCTATTGAAGTAGATCAATATTTAGATAATAAAACTGTTTTCACCAAGTCAAAATTTCTATATCTTAAGTTTATTGATTCATTTCAGTTCCTACCATATTCTTTGTCAAATTTAGCTTCCATTCTTAATGATGAACAATGCAAAGAAGTGTTCAAATATTTTAATGAAAAAGACAAATTTAAGTATATCCGTCAAAAAGGCGTTTTCCCTTATAAATATATTGATAATATCGCCAAATTAAATGAAACGGAGTTACCAGATAAAAAAAATTTTTATAATGATTACTGATGAAGAATATGAGAGGGCTAAAAATGTTTTTAATTAATTTGAATGTAAAACAATCGGTGAATATTCCGATTTATATCTTAAATCTGATGTATTACTTTTGGCAGATGTTTTTCAAAATTTTAGAAAAACGTGTTTGGAAACTTACAAACTTGATCCTGCACATTATTATACTTTTCCAGGTTTAAGTTTTGACGCTTGTTTAAGATATACTGGAGTCGAATTGAAGTTAATAACAGACCCAGATTTGTTACATTTTTTTAAAGATAGTGTAAGAGGAGGAATCAGTACCTGTGTATGTGGGAAATCTATAGCAAACAATTTATTTTTTTCAAATTATGATCCATTACAACCATCTAAGTATAATATGTATTTTGATGCAACTAATCTTTACGGATATGCGATGTCTCAATATCTGCCCGAAAAAGATTTTGTTTGGTTGTCAAATCAACAAATTCAAAATTTAAATATAATGAATATATCTGAGACTAATGACAAGGGTTATGTGCTAGAGGTTGATTTAGAATATCCTGAAAATTTACACAATTTACATAATGAATTTCTATTCTGTCCAGAAAATTATAAGCCTCAAAATTCTAAAACTTTTAAATTAATTCCAAATTAAAAAAATAAAGAAAAATATGTAATTCACTATACTTTATTAAAACAATGTATTCAATATGGAATTAAACTGACTAAAATTCATAGGGTTGTAGAGTTTACACAATCTCAATGGTTAAAAAAATTTATTGATCTAAATACAAAATTAAGGAATCAATCTAAAAATCAATTTCAGAAAAATTCTTATAAATTGGTAAATAATACCATCTACGGTAAAACAATGGAAAATGTGGATAAAAGGACAGATATACGGTTGGTTACACAATGGGCAAAAAATCATAGAAAAGATGGGGCAGAAAATTTAATTGCTAAACCATCCTTTAAAGATGTAACAATATTTTCAGAGAATTTAATAGCTGTGCAAATGCGTAAAGTGTTAGTGCAATATGATAAACTTGTCTATGTAGGATTTAGTATTTTAGATATATCAAAAACGGGGATGAATGACTTTTTTTATGGGTTTTTGAAACCTTTATATAAGAATAATATTAAACTTCTGTACACAGATACGGATTCCTTTATTTTGGAAATTGAGACAAGTAATGTTTATGAAGACATTAGGGTTAATATTGATAAATTCGATACTTCAAATTATGATGTTAATAATATTAATGAAATACCAATAACTAAATCTATTGTTTGAAAGGTTAACGATGAATATGCTGGTGAACCAATAGAAAACTTTTATGGCACAGGGGCAAAAGCTTATTGTGTTAAGTCAGAAAATGGGTTGCTTAAGAAAGCTAATTAAATTAATTTTCTGATTTATTTCATTAATATTATCGCTATCTTTTTTATGGATTAAAAGTGTGTATTCATAGTTCTCTCAATTTGTTGTGTGTTTTTATTCATACCATCATGAATGTTTTGAAAATTACCAATTTCTTTGGAAACCCTATTATTAAGTTGGTTCGGTAATTCATGGAAATTTGATACCATATCTTTTATAATAATTTGTTTAACATTTTCTATTGCAGAAGTATCATTTATTTTTGATTTAACCAATGTTATTTCATTTTTATGTTATTTTTAAAACTCTTTACTTCGTCATATTTCTGTTTTATTGTTTTAAAATCATCTTCACACTTCGATGTTTTTTGAGAAAAACTTTTTAATAGTTCATCATTATCTTTACAATATTTTTTAAATTTAATATCCTGTTATCATAGAATATTCATATTACATATTCTTCAAATAACTAATTTTTTTTTTGAAATAGATTCCATATTTTCATCATTTTCACTAACTCTCTTTTTTAAATTTACAATATCATTTTTTAACACAGGTTCAAATCTTTGAACAATTTTATTTTCAATATATTTATCATCACTTTTAAAATTTTTTAATATTTCAGTTTCAACATTGGCTAGTATTTCATTTTCTATTGTAGGTATATCTACTGTATACTTTTTAGAAATATGACGTCCAAATTTATCAATGGTCATTTTAACAATGTTATGTAACAATATTTACTACATTCTTTTATACAATTATATTGGCTTCTTTCAATTCTTCTATAATAGAAATAATTTCGTTGTTATGTCCTGTATTCCCAGCCATCATAGATGCTACCAACAGTCGAAGTCTATCAACAAGTTCATTTATGTTATCCCAATATATGTAATCGGTATAAGGTTTATTAACTTTTAAAGTTATACCGGATCCTGTTCTTTTCGAAGATATTCGAGTTTCTCTGTATGGAGCTTTTCGTCTGTCAAAAAATCCTTGAACTATATTATGCGTTTCCGGATTTATGGTTTTAGTTTTTGTAATTCCTTTATTTTGTAAATAAGGCCTATTATAGAAATATATTTTTGTGATCCATTTCCCTGTACCTGCTCATTTGGATCATAATTTCTACGGTATGCATTGGTTCTCTTTAAAATATCCATATAATTTCCCAAATCTTGTTTTTTATAACCTACTGGTTCCTTTTTAAATAATAATTCATATAAACCTGGTGTACCTATATAAGTTTTAACTTCAACTTTTATATTTTTACCGATAATTTCTACAGGTCTTGTGTTAAACCCAAAAAGAATTTCTCAGTTTCAAAATCATGTACTATTTCATAGAGGTGATCAAACTTAAGTTCCACATCTTTTACACCTCCGTCAATATACTGACGAGGTAATTCATGAAATCCTGATAAATATTCTTGATATAAAAGTGTACTGACAAATGTTTGAATTGTTTGTTCTAATATATCCGAAAGATTTCCCACCGTAGATTGTGAAATTGAAGAAGGGGTGGTTTCTGCTATGACACTTGTTTGTTGTAAAGATGGCATCTGACTATGTGAAGCTATACTGGTTTCCCAGTCAATAATTGTTGGTATATCTGTAGGAAGAATTGAAGTTTTCCCTGTCTTTCTTTTTTCTGGTGTTGATGTTCCATACTGTAGTTTTTTTCTAGGTGTTAGTGTTGGAAACAATCTTTTTTCTAGTGTTTCATAATTTTTTTTAATGGGTTTTATAGCTCTTCCTTTACCTCAGCCGATTCAATTTTACAAATTGTTGAAATTAATTGTTGTAGGGATTGAGTTATTGGTTTATAGGTTTCCTCCAATTTGGATTGTGCTTCAAATTCAGCATTTTTTAAACTTTGATATTTTTGTTTAACAGCTTTCCTTGACTTAACAAGCTCTCTTTCTAAGCGTTCATTCATGATTAGTTAAATTTTTCATAAAACCTTTATTTTTATAAGAAAATATATGAATCAAATCCTTTTCAATATCGACCGAATTTTAAATTCGAATTCTTGTCTATTACCAAAAATCCAAATTTATCTTTCCAACACATCAAACATAACTCATTAAATTGATTAAATGACATATCAACATTAACATGATCATCATAAATATATTTTAAGTTCGTTTTGTCTTGTTGAAATATAACAATCAAATTCGCATTGTCACGAATTAATTGTTTTGGAATCGAAGAATACGTTTGACACAAATAAAAACAATCTTTTACAACATTCTGATTGCAACACACTATATCATCAAATATTATTATGGAATTTGGTTTTATTTCTTGTGAAGAAACAATATTTTCTTCATTTTCGGATTCATAATATACAATTTCTCTCAATGGTTTAAAAAGCAATCTCAAATATTCATATTTTGGTTGATATAGAGACTTTGAATAAATATATAAATTTTCAAATCGTAAACCATTAGGATCTTCAATTAAACTTATAATGATATTAGTTTTACCACACCCTGATGGACCTATAATTAACCTCCTTTTACTAGAGCCTTCAAACATTCCATGTTTTCTAAAATTATTTCTTGAAGTCTCATGGTCTTTAATAATAATTGAATAAGGTTGTTTAACAATTTTCATATATAAGAGGATGTATAAAGGGAAAGTTCTAATTTAAAACTAGTCAGTTTGTTCCAAGATTTCAATTATATAATGCCAATCCCATATAAGCAAAAATCCATTTATTAAAGACTAGAGACCCGCTCCGGCTTCGCACGGGTGCAATGCTGATACTAAATATACTACAGAAAAACTGTGACTATTTATTTTATTTTTACAACAATTAATATATCGGCCTCCGACGCGCTATTTATAGGCACGCTGCCGCCGCCCCGGTCGGCCAGTACCGCCGCAAGCGCTACTTCCCGCAATTTTAAATCTGTAATATCTTCGAAAATATTCATTTAAATCTTGTGCTGTAAAGGACCATATAGATCTATATTAAATCAACAATGTATTTAAGCTATTTAATTGGATAAGGATTAATGCTGTATTGGTTAAAATCGCTTCAAAATTTGCCATTATTTGTCGTAAAAAGTAAATGACAAAAAAATGTTATTGTGGGATATCCATGAGAGATAGACATATACCATCGCGGAGTTTTCTGTAGACCTTTTCAATGTGTACAAATAATTAGTACATTATTTTGATAAATCTCGTAGGGTTCAGCCTGCGTTTGCAATGTAAGCGGAAAAAAATATGATAATTAACGACATCACATTAGAAACTTCAAAAATAACAGTATTTCTCCACTATTTAATGGATATTATTATACATATAAACCTTCCTCTTGAATCACTCTATCTATTGAAAAAAACCGCATCAAAATCCGGTGCGTAGTTTTAAAGATTTAAGCATACAAAGGGACATAGGGACAGAGAAAGCGACTTTGTTTTATACTATGTAGTGAAGAGTCAGAAAAAGAGGTAGTGGTTTAATTAATACTCTAATAAATAAGTTACCTTTTGAATTACGTCTACCTGGGTATAGTTTTGTGGACCTGAAACCAAATTAGAAAAGAAACTAGCTAGCGGCGATAAAGGTATAAACTTATTGGATGAAGCTTGTAAAGAGCATGATATTGCCTATGCACAATCAAATGATATAAAAAGCCGACACGCTGCTGATAAATTATTAGGTGACAAAGCTGCCGAAAGGTTCAGAGCAAAAGACGCCACTTTTGGAGAAAAAACAGCTGCACTTGGAATAAGAGGTGCAATGAAAATTAAAAGGAAATTTGGTATGGGATTAAAAAAAGAGAAGGAAAAACAGAAGTCGAAAAACTCGTCTAGGACGAGAAATAACTTTATCTCAAGCTATTTCAAAAGCAAGACAAGCACTAAACGGAAAACAATTTAAAAGTTTGACTGATCTTATTCAAACCGCACTTAGATCTATAGGAGATAGTAGAATATTATCACCAAAAAATAGAATCATACCAAATCCAAAAACTGGTGGATTTCTACCTCTTATTCCTTTATTTGCTGGTTTGTCCGCTTTAGGTGCTCTTGGAGGAGGAGCAGCAGGTATTACGAAAGCTGTCAACGATGCAAAAGCTGCTAAAGAAAAATTAGAAGAGTCCAAAATACATAATAAAATGATGGAAAACAAGGAAGTGGTCTTTATTTAAAACCATATAAAACTGGATGTGGATTATATCTGAAACCTTATTCAAAAAACTGTTAAAACAAATACCTCGAAAACCACTTACAAATTATGATTTAAGTAAATATATTAATCTACTTAAAATTCCCAACTTTCGAGGTATATTCATAAGAGATAAATTACCAAAAAAAATTAATAAAAATGAAAGTGGTATTGTTAATCTCGATAAGAATAGTGGTGATGGAACTCATTGGACTGCATACATAAAAAAAGGGAAAAATATTTTATATTTTGATAGTTATGGCAATTTGCGACCATCTACTGAATTAAGAAAATATTTTTTCAGCGATGAAAAGAAAAATATTGTGAAATATAACTACGATCATTATCAATCAATTAACAAAACAAATTGTGGTGAGCTCTGTCTTAAATTTCTTTATAATAATGGTTGAAAAACAATATTAATTCATTTTGTTAAAAATTTTTAAAGAGATATGTCGTACAGTTTTGTCATTAGTGGTAATTCCCCCACGCTTTCTGTTAATATTCATCCTCCAATATATTTAGATGAAAATTTTGAATATTCCATTGGACTTGTAAATTTTGAAACTTTTAATGCTATTCCAAATATTGATGAGACTAATAATCTTTTCATTTATGACTCAAATAAAGAAATTAGAATACCACCAGGTAGTTAAGAAATAGATGATGTAAATAATTTTATTCAAAAATTTTTGGACAATCGTACTTTTCTTCATATTTATGCCAATAATAATACTTTACGATCACATATTAAAACAGATATTCCTATCTCTTTTCATGATGGAACTATAGGAAAAATATTAGGTTTTAAAAATAAGGAATTAGAAGGTCTTAAGGAGCACATTTCAGATTTTCCAGCGGAAATTATTAAAGTAAACGCCATAAACATCGATTGTAATATTGCCGTAGGGTCATATTTAAATGGAAAACCTGTTTATATAATACATCAGTTTTTTCTTAGTGTAGCTCCTGGTTTTAAAATAATAGAATCACCACAAAATGTCCTTTACTTTCCTGTTATTGTAAAGGTAATAGACAATATAAACATTAAATTAGTAGATCAAGATGGTGATCTCATCAATTTCAGAGGAGAAACGGTAACAGTAAGACTACATCTTAAAAAAATAGATGAATAATGGTTATTTTATACAATAAAAAAGCCTCAAATTATAATTTTTCAAAAAAATTTTACTCTAAAAACATTAATAAGAAAGATACTAAACGACATTTAACTAGTAATAAATTAAACTCTCAAAGGTTAACACTTTCTAATAAAAAATTTCTGATAAGTTTAGGTTTCAAACTAAAATAAAATGGAATATTTAAATGTAAAAGAAAATATTCTTGTAGATGAATCAATATTAAGCTGGGAAGTAAAATCATTTGAACCTTTCAATCCTACAAAACTTGGATTAAATGATGAAATTAGAATTGCTCTACAACAAACAGGAAAATATCCTTTACCTTGCAAAAGTGAATTATATTTAAAATTTCAAGTTACCAAAGAAGATGATACTCCATTGGCTAATACGGTATTAATCAACAATGCTCCAGCATTCTTGTTTAAAGAATTACGTTATATTTTAATTGGTGTTACAATTGATTCAGTTCGGGATGTAGGAATTACTTCAATTATTAAAGGATACATATCATTTAATCAACAGAAAGATATCCTTACCAGGATTTTCAGTTTGATTTTAAAAATAATATGTTTGCTACCCTGTATAAAATGTTGTCTGAATTGCTTACATTAATTGCTCTCATTAGAGAGATTTATTACAATCTGGCCCAGTAACCATGAGAATTGAATTTGAGACAAAAGAAAAAATATCGGGAAAAACAGCTGCGTATTGTGTTATAATACAAGATAAAGTATTTAGCTATAATCCATTAACAACAATTGTCAAAACAACTTTAAATTCTCCCACCACATCAAATATCATTATTAAAATGAAAATATATCGAATAACATCAGAAGACTGTTCGAAAAAACAATTTGTAATAAAAAATTTAGTACTTTAAAAATTTGCTAAATAAAAATGAGAATAGTTATGGATGTTCAAGGATTTAAGGATGAACACAAAAAGTTTATTCCTAAAGAACTTGCAATGTTTGATGGGCATAAAATGAGTCATTATATTTTTAAACCACCGTATCCACTACAAATGCTTCCACCAGAAATATACAAGCAAGCAGAATGGTTAATGAAATTTCATCACTGCATCAATTGGACTACAGGATATATTCCTCTTCATAATTTTTCATCTATAATAAAAAACTTAACAGAAAAAGGAGAATTCATTTATATTAAAGGAGAAGAGAAAACTAATTTATTAGAAAATATTGTACTAAGCCAATAATTGAATTGGACGAACACCTGTTTTAATTAAATCATCTCCTAAATGTTTTTATCATTCTCAATCACCTTCAATGTGTACCCTTTCTAATGTATTCTTTATGTATAAAATTTTTTTTATGAATGAATAAATTAACAATGAATGTAATAATATTTTTTTATTTATCCACATCCCCACATTACTAACAGAAAATTATATTTTCCTATCTTTACATAATCAATATTTAAACATAACAGCCGTTACACAATAATAAAACAACTATAAACATTTAAATATTTTATTTCACACTAACTTTAATTAGCCAATAAATCAATACATAAATTTATTTCTTTATCAAGTCCAATTTTTTTAAGTTCATCAAAGAATTTTAACACATTTTTTGTCTTCAAAAATTCACTACACAATTCTGCTGCTTTTTTACAACAATTTGCATGATCAACATATTTTATATATAACAAGAAATCTTGACCCTCATTTTCTTCTTTAACTAAAAGAGATAAATATATGAAACATGCTTCGTTCATAATGAACTCTTCATAAAGGTCCCTCACAAAATTTTCAATTTTAGGCACCATCTTCAACATGCGATTTGATTAGTTCTTTTAATACAACGGGATCTCTAATATATTGGTTTAAATGACGAACCTCATCATGAAACCAACTTAACTTCACTAAATCACGTATAAAATCTGCAATATCTTTGTTTTCAAAATAACGTTCGCACAATTTCACAGCCTCTATATAGTTTTTGGATATATCCAAATAATATTGAAACCAAGATGGACCACTATCAACTGCATAATGTTCGAACTCAAAAGCAGAACTTTTACATTTTTTATAAAATTTTTGAATTAATAAATTTAATTCACTTTCGTTAGAAGCAGAAGACATATTTGATTTTAGTATGTTTTAAGCTGGTAAAGTGTTGCTTTTATAATCAAAATTTAAAGAAGGGATACAAGGTCATGTTAACATATATACGAAGTAACTCGAATGTATACGAAGTAACTCGAATGTATACAAGATAATTCGACAACATGAGGAGGAGGGTGAAAGGTGTTGATGATATGCGGTTTTTTGAAAAGTATAATGAGAGATTTGAAAAGTATAATGAGAGAAGAAAAGAGGAGGAGGATGGAAAGTGTTGATGATTTACTCTTCTTACTCCTCCTCCTCTTTATTTCTCTCATATATACACTACTTATGCCTAAGATCGTTTTAATTTAGTAAAATATTTAAAATTCTTCCATTTTTAGAAGAATCTTACATATTATATAAATAACGGGCAAATATACCAGGACAAATTATGTTTATAAATAACAAACCGGCAATCAGAGCACCACAAATTGTGTAAATCATAGTAAAACCTATACCGTATTCTTTTAAATTGCGAGAATTAAAAAATAAAATAGGAATCACGTAACGAAAATTGGAATAATATACTGAAAATCATAAAATATTAGATGTAAATATAACTAGATGCATTCTGTGGTGAATATTATTACAAACTGTTAATATTTGATATTTTTTAATAATCTAAGTTCAGATACTTGTACTTCTAGTCTATAGGCTTAATTTTTATAATTTCTAATAAATTTTTTCAGCACAACGACGAAAACTACTGAAAGATTTAATTTTCTATTTTGTCTCGAATATAGAATAATATTTCCAATGTCAAAATTTTTTTCTCAGGCAAGATGACCCAATGACTATTAGGATTTTTGAAGATTTTCAAAATCTCCCAAAATAATGCATTTCTTGAAGTATGTTATTACAAACGATCTATTTTTACCTTTATGTCTATAATCAAAGTTAAGAATCTTATTTTAATACAGGAACCAAGAAATGTCACCTACTTAAGAAGAAATAAGAATACAAATTTTAAATTCACTGATCATTTCTTATTTTTTGTTGTAATTTCGTTGTTCTGCCAGTGAACTTAAAAAAGGAGTATTAAAAGTTAAAGATTTTTAAATATTATATAAAAGAATGCAAATAATTTTAGAGATCTTTTAGTATTTCCCCAAAAAATGATTTTTGAAACGTAAGTTAACAAAAAAGGCCCATTTTTATTTTTCAATCTCTAATCTGTGTTCAAAATCTTGTACTTCTCCTACAAAAAGCAAGATATCCATGTAATTTGATTTCAAATTAGAACAAAATGTGTGACTTCACTGACTAATTTGGATTTTGTGATATAAATATTTTGTTTTTCAAAAAAAGTTAGAATAGAAGTGTCGAAAACGCAGCATTCTTAAATATGTCAAAATTTAAAGGATTATAGAAAAATTTATTTACTTCCCGATGTTCTTATATTAACAGATTTCTTTGAAGATTTTCGAAATGTGTCGCTAAACATATAAAATTAGATCCCGCACAATACTTTACATCTCCCGGTTTAAGTGGGGATGCAATGTTACGATTCACTAAATTTAAACATGTTACATTTTCTTTAAAAACAATAACAATGGTCCATTTTTGACTTTCAGTCTCTAATCTATGTACAAAGTCTTGTAGTTCTCCTATAAAATCCAAGAAATCCATGTATATTAATTCCAAATTAGAAGACAATGTGTGACTTCACTGATTATTTCGTATTTTGTGATTTAATTTTCTTGTTTTTCCAGAAAAGTTTGTATAGAAGTATCAAAAAAGCAGAATATTTAAATAATATACAAAATAATATCAGTAATCTGAGAGATCCTTTCGTATTTCCTTGAATAGTAAATTTCGGGATTGATTTTGACACAAACGGCCGATTTTGGAATTTCTGACCCCAGATTAAGTTCAGAATCTTGTTCTTCTCCCACAAAAACCAAGAAATGCAAGTAAGTTGAGTCCAAATTATCTCAAAACTTCTAAATTTAGTAATTATTTGTATTTTGTGCTGTAATTCTCTTGTTCTCCTAGAAATGTTGTTATAAAAACATCGAAAAAGCAAGATTTTTAAGTATTATATCAAAAGAAACCGATAATCTTAGAGATCTTCTCGTATTCCTCTGCGAAATAGGTTTCGGAAAGTAAATTAATACAAATGGACCATTTTTTTCATTCAATCTATAATCTAAGTTCAGAATCTTGGACTTCTAATACAAAAACCAAGAAAAGCGACCTAATTTAGTCGAAATTAGAACAAAAACTTTAAATTCAATGATTTTTTCGTATTTAGTGTTGGAATTTCCTTATTTTCCAAGAGAACTTAAAAAATGAGTTTCAAAACTGCAAGGCCTTTAAATAAAATACAAAATAATGCTCTCCATATTAGATATCTATTCATATTTATATGAGAAACGAATTTTGAAATGTAAGTTAGTATAAACGACTTATTTTGGTCTTTCAATCTCTAATCTAAGGTAAATTGAATCCAAATTAGAACAAAATGTCTATTATTTAATGATTTCTTCATATTCTGTCCTGTAACCTCATTTTTATCCATTTTTGGGGGAAATACGAATATATCTCCGAGATTATTAGTTTTATTTAGGGTAACATATTAAAAATCCTGAATTTTCGATTTTTTTATAACAAAAGGTATACCAACTTCTAAATTAAAATAAGGAAATACGAAACAAGCATTGAATTTAGGTGCTTTGTTATTATTTCGAAAGAATTAAGCTGCATTCTTGGTTTTCGTTGTAGAAGTACTAAATCCTGAACTCAGATTATAGACAGTAAGTCAAAAAGGGCCACTTGTGATAACTACCGTTCCGAGACATATTTTTCAGGGAAATACGAAAAGATCTTTTAGATTATCGTTTTAATTTTCTAAAATATTTAAGAATCCTGTATTTTCGATACTTCTGTAATAACCTTTTTAGGAAAACAAAGGCAATTTCATCTTAGAATAGGAAATAATCATTGAATTCACATATTTGATTCTAATTTGAACTTATTTTCCATACATTTCTTGGATTTTGAAAGAGAAATGCATGTTTCGGAACTTAGATTAAAGGCAGAAAATCAAAAATGGACCATTTATGTAAATCTACTTTCCAAAACATATTTTTCAGGAAAATACGATATAATCTCGAAGATTATTGGTTTAATTTTTAAAGAAATTTAAGAATCTTGCACTATCGATATTTCTATACCAACTTTTCTTTTTTTTTTAGGAGAAATACAAGATCGTTTTAATTTAGGAAAATATCTAAAAATCTTCCATTTTCAGAAAAATCTTGAACATTATATAAATAAAGGGCAAATATACCAGGACAAATTATGTTTTTAAATAACAAACCTGCAAACAGAGCACCAAAACTTGTGTAAATCATAATAAAACGTACACCGTATTCTTTTAAATAGCGAGAATTAAAAAATAAAATAGGAATCACGTAACGAAAATTGGAATAATATACCGAAATTCATGAAATATTAGATGTAAATATAACTAGATGTATTCTGTGGTGAATATTATTACAAACTGTCAATATTTGAGGTTCTTTTAATAATCTAAGTTCAGATTTTTGTACTTCTAGTCTGTAGGCTTAATTTTTATAATTTCTAATAAATTTCTTCGCCACAACGACGAAAACCACTGAAAGTTTTAATTTTCAATTACGTCTCGAATATAGAATAACATTTCCAATGTCAAATTTTTTTTCCCAGGCGAGGTTGCCCAGTGACTATTAGAATTTTTGCAGATTTCCAAAATCTCCCAAAATAATGCATTTCTTGAAGTATATAATTACAAACGGTCCATTTTTACCTTTGTGTCTATAATCAAAGTTAAGAATCTTTTATTCTAATACAGAAACAAAGAAATGTCACCTAGCTAAGAAGAAATAAGAATACAAATTTTAAATTCAATGATTATTTCTTTCCTATTGTTCCAATTTCTTTGTTTTCCTAGTGATGTTACAAGAGAAGTATCAAAAATTCAAGATTTTTAAATATTATATAAAATAATACTAAATACAGACTGCCTAAAAGCAAGGCATATTCCGAAACAGTGGAATAGTGGCAATATAATTCTCATTCACAAGAAAGGTAGCAAGGAAGATATCATATATTATAAACTAATTAGCTTGGTACCAGAAATACATAAAATATTCACGAAAATAATTAACAAAAGAATACAGAGCACACTTGATTATGCACAACCTCGAGATCATATGATCTACCACTGTGCTAGCATTCAAAGACTTTGAGAAAGCTTTCGATTCAGTATTTCCTAAAGTAGTTATAGAAGCTCTACTCGATCAAGGAGTAGACAAATCATATGTAGAAATGTTAGCTAAGATATATAGAGATGCCACTACTAGAGTAAACATATATAAGATCACCCCAAAATGTCCTACCCAAAAAGGAATCCGACAAGGAGACAGAATATACGCAAAGGTCTTTACAGCAACCCAAGTGAATATCTTCTACAAATTAGACTGGAATAACAAAGATCTATGTATAGATGGAGAACACCTAAGCCATCTAAGATTCGTTGATGGCATAATTCTAATTGCTAAAAGTCCAGAAGAATTACAAGAGCAAATTAATCTACCTATACCTCAAGAAAAGAGTATTTAATCAATGCATATTACCGGTCATGACATACGGTTGTGAAACTTAGATACCGAAGAAAGAAATAACCATGGAAAGATACATGCTAGGTATAAATAAAAGGGATCGTAAAATAATAAAGTGGAAACGATAGAAAACTCAGGTAACTGATGTACTCCAAAGAATAAAATCCCGAAATTGGCAATGGGCAGGACATATCTCAAGAAGAACAAACAACTGATGAACCATTAGGACAACTATGATATTCCAGAATAAGAGACCAAGGACACGTCCGATTCTCAGATGGAATAATAACATCAGAAAACTGACAAGAACAACGTAGGCATAAATGAGCATAAATTACAAGACCATCGAATAAATTACATCACCAAATAGATGAAGGAACTATAAAAACATTGAATAAAAGATGTTGCACCGCAGTTGGAAAAGGTTGATGAAGCTGAGAATCATGATGATGAAGATCCAGAAAACATTCCAAGAGATGAAAATTCTTCAAATTATTGTCCAGGTTGATGAGTTATTGGTTATGCATCCCCTCTTGATCAAAAATTCGTAATAAAGTATTAAAGATGATAACGGTGAATTTTATGATCTTTATCCATGGCTATTGCAAATAGGGGAACATAAATTTCCAAATGTGAAATTGATCAAAAAATTACCTAAAATGCACAACTTCTCCCATTCGTTTAAGTAGTCTTGCAATGCTAACAATAAAGTGTGAACTTTGCAAGCTATTATACGTGTCGGACATAAGAAAACATTGTAGACCTGAAAAATTCTTAAAATAATGTTAATGTTTTAAAACGATGTGTTGTTTAATTTAGAAGAAATCATTTGTTTGTTATTAATTTTTATATATTAAAAAAATTAATTAATACATAGTAGTGGCTTCTTTATAATTATGCCCGTACAGGCTCTGATTTTTTAATTAAAATAACAAAAATAATAAAACGTCACTAAATAGATAATAAAGATAATAGTGCCTTTAATATAATTAATAATAATAATCTTTATTTTGAATATAGATACAATACGTTCGACAAAAAACATATTACACACAAAATGAAATAAGGTCACCAAAAAGCGTCACATAGTGACACCAGTTATACAACATAAAAATTTTCATGTTAATTGCAAAGTCTTTAATTGAGTAGGGTTCCATATCAATCAGCAATTTTTCAATACACTTTTCAAAAGTCTTTTGAGATGCGATTGATAATTAAACAGTTTAAGATATATATAATTTGTTTTTTTTTCGTTAATGTTAACTTATGAATTGGATAATTTACATTTAACGCTCTTGTATTGCATTCATGGAATGTCTGCAATTCGAAACTGTTGCTGTTTTTAAAAAAGAAGATGAAGCATTCGTAAATATATATTGCGTACACTGTCAATATACCATCAGCTTTAAATAAGTTAATTATACCAAAAATAATGTATCACCTAAAGTACGGTGGAAATCTTACAGTCGATTCAGCTTCGTGTAACCACACTAAAGGCCTTAGACTTCGACGTCTCCATATACCACCCTCAATATCATTATTTAGACAATTTAATTTTCTGAGGTCCATTTGTTTCTTTGTAACAAAAAAAGTTATTTAAAATGCTAGCAATGTTTTACCTTTAATCGGAAATTCGATAGTTTTCTAGCTTCTTTGATTAAATTTAAATTAAGAAGCAATCAAATCAAAACTATTGTTCGTTAAAAAGCTGCCGAGTCATTTCTTCTTGGTTTGATAACTCAGGCTTAACCACATTCATGTTTGGATTGAAACTACTGCGTGATGACAACGAACTTGACATATAAAACTGGACTGATCATGCATAATACCTCCCATTATAATAAAAATGACGCCACCATGCTCAGTGCCATTACGTGCAAAGAATTGCTTTGGCAACAATGAATTCCCTAAGTTTTCATGATATTGGTGAAAGTGTATTTTTGACATTGACTGAATACTTTTCATTTTGACAATAATTTATTTTTGATTTTGCTGTTTTATGGATTTTATCACATTTTAGGTAACGTTTTACTGAAAATTTCAAACAGGAACGTGAACTTTAAGGTTTTTTTTTGGTATTTTAAAAAATGTAATTCTTCATCATAAGACGTGCAAATACCTCATCTGGTAAATTGGAATTTATTTAATTGGTAAGTTATAAAGCATTTAATAATAATTATATAAAATTTTACCTTAGAATCAAATTGTAAATCTATGGGTAACAAGTTTAATCTTATGGATATGATGTATGATAATTTTTAAATATTATCAATATTTTAGTTTTCTAAGAGAAAAAATCTTCAAATTCAAGGGCTGAAGCAACTTGGTCATGATCATAATTCTTTTATACACCAGATGAGTAACTCTGTTCAGAGCACTTTTCTGGAAATAGTTTTATACAAGAAGATGAGCAAAAAGTTTGTGCTGTGCTTCTTACAAATAAACTGCCTGAAAAAAACTACGAAGCACTGTTTGATGTAAATATCTTGAAACAACTAAACTTAGACTTAATAACATACACTGGCTGTAAAAAAAAAAATTTCTTAATTAGGTGTACATTAACCAACAACAATATCATTTTACCCTAAAGTTAATGTTCCACTGACATATAAAGCTGAACATCGAAATTGGTATGGTGTTAAAATTTAAAATGATTATACGTTTAAAAACCAATATGCCATATTAAAATAGAAATAAATGATTGCACATAATATGAAATTTTTCAATATTATTAAGCATGTTTGGAAATTACATAAATTTTAACTTTAATGTATTTGTTTTGTCTAAAAATAAAATAATAAACTTTTGTTTGAATATGTTGTTAATTAATAAAACAAAAATTCTTGATTTTAGCTCAGATAGGAAATTTGTGTCCTGAAAATCCTTTGTCAAAGTAGTGAGAAGCTGCGATTGATTATCATTTCAAAAATTCAACTCTAGGAAAGGTCAATTCCAGATCCTTAAACAGTTAAATAAATGGAAAGTTTGACTTAGTGTAAAAATTTAAAGTTGCTAGTAAATCTTTATGTATATATTTAGATTAAAAATGATTGTATTTAAGTAAGAATTATCTTGTATTTACAAGTTTTTTTATATTTAAAGTGTCTTAATAAATATTGTTTTGTTTACAATTAAATCTAAACTGCTTTAACACTATCCCTTGTAGAGTTTGATGTTTTTTTTTTTTAAATAAAAATGGTTTAGTACATAATGTTACTTTACTTTCTTTAAATTAAAGCTCCGTTATTATGAAGGAAATGTCAACATTATTATGAATGTTGTTAACCCTATATAAATACCTAACATATCAGTTCCCTAAAAGCATCGAGGAGAAAATAATTTTTAACAAAGACCTAGTCGAAGCTATTTTTAAATGATGAAACTCTCTTACTTTGCAATAGATTATGTAGACATTTCGATATTTTACATTAAACAATATACTATATTAATTGATGATATAAAATTTTTAAAAATAAATGCCATAATACTTTTTTTCGTTAACTTCTTATACTCTACGTCCGAATAAGGATGTTTCTAAAACAGATATTTTAAAAAAAAGTAGTCTCGATTTGTTTTGGCGCATATTTCACATTGTAGCTATTTTGCTAAATAATAGTTTTATTGTAAAAAATAAATTATGTAAACAGTCATAGAAAAAGCATTTTCATTTATTTATAAGAACTAACATTTCATGCTTATTATCTAAAAATAATAAAATTGTTACATATTTATGCTGTTCAAAAGAAGTTAAAAAATTTTGCTTTATTGGAGTTGCTTTAAACAAAAAAATTATAATTTTGAGGAAACTAAAAGTAGAAATTCAAATGAAATATTGTTTTACAGAAACAATTACCCTGGTTTTTTTATTGAATATACTCAATTAACCTGTCAAGTAAAACAAGGAAGAGCGACTTATTGTTTTAAATATAGTATAGAAAGAGATAATTATTGTCTAAACCTGTTAGTTAGAATAATAGAATTGACATTCATACACGACACATTCACGGCAATGTAAGAAATTAGCAGGGAATTCAATGTTGCCATACAAATCATTGCACCTAATGGCGACCAATAAGGTGGGGTCAAAAATTATTTTCATGAGCAGTCCAGTTTTATATGTCATGTTCGTGGTGATAACAGAGGAAGTATGTTTTTTCAAGAGAATCTGGTGTGGTTGATAGTGGAACTGCTGATGCATGAGAGGCGGCTTTTCTTAAGTCAAAGAAGAAAGAAGCTAAGACTTACACCGTATACGTACAAAGCTACAGCGGTGAACATCAAAAATCATGACCATTGCATTGTTTTTCATTAATCAGATTGTTTTAGTATGAAGTAGTAGAATTTATACATCAATACATATAAATAAAATTAAAATGTCAGTCTGTATTCTGTATGCACAGGCAATCTTCGAAACCTGAACGAATTTAAATTAAACCTTAGAGATACGAAAAAAGGTTGTCAGGAGTGATATAGGCTGTTTTTTTCTGTTTGTCTGTCTGTACGGGCTAATCTTCAAAAAAGCTGCACCCATTCTGATGAACCTTCACAGACGTGAAAAGGAGGTTGTCAGGAGTGATATAAACTGCTTTTTTTTAATGGTTTATTATTTATAACAATCGTATTTATTTCACGCGGGCGAAATCGGGGGTAAAAGCTAGTATTAAATAAAATAATGAAACCATACCGTGGATAAGTAATTGTCATATTTTGTTCATTCATATTCATTTTAACTGGTAAAGGGAAGATTTTAATAAATTAGAAGGTATTATTAAGAGTATTTATATCTACCTTTTTAGATCCGATGGGTAATATACATAGGTTTTTGGAACAGCAAAATAAGATGTTAATTATCACTTTTCTTCTAGTTCTATTTTTAAATGAAAAAAAAAACTGAAGTATAATAATAATTAGTAGCTGATACAATCTAACATTTTTGCGCCATTACTTGACAGATTATTTTATTTATATATGTATTTTAAATGTTTACATTATTTTAATTTTTAAAATAACCTTGGCTAAGTCATTTATAAAAAATTTTCGTGTAGGTTTGCTTATATTTGAAATATAAAGCACTACAAAAAAATATTTTTTTTTGGGACAGTGTTTATCTAAAAAATTTAGAAATTCTTGAACAATAACAATGCGTTCTTTCCTATCACTGCTTAGTTGTAAATATTAACAAATCCATAATTTATTTTATTGTTAAGTTTTGCTCAATAAAAAACATTGTGACAAAATTAAAAAATATTATTTCTGTAATTTCATGGAAAAAGACTAACTTCACGATTTTTTTTTTGCAAAAAAAAAATTATTAAAACAAAAAAAATGTCCATCAACAAAACTTGAATCCTATGTATTTGAGAAAAATCATGAAAATTTTATAAATTAGGACCAATTAAGGTCGATTTTTTTTTAAATCCATCACCCCTCCTTTGCTTTTTCCATTTGTATCACTTTATTATAAATGTATGTTATAGATACTTTTTCTGAGCACCAACTAAAAATGTGCAAAGGAATAGTACACCTAATCCTGAAAAATAACTTAAATGTTGATTTTTACTATTTTTGTTGAAAAGCTAACCTAAGTAGATAGAATTTGATAGTTTCACTAAACTCTGCATGTATTTCGAAAGCCAAAAGCAATCCATTCACCCTATAATTTAGGCCATTTTAAATATTGTTTATCTTCAGAAATATATGAATAAAAATTGTCTGGATGTACCTAGATGTAGATAATTTCATTGGTTATTACATTTTGTAAAACAGGTATCAGAAAAAGTTGAGCTCTAAGCTATACGAAGCAAATGCAATGCACTAGTATGCTTGAAATCCAAACACTATAAAAAATTTAAAATCACTGTCATGACCGGTGATACTTTCAACAATAAGTTGCTCTTTTTGAAAAACTACCTCTTAAAATAGAGGAGAAAAATAATAAAACTTAAAAAATTCTCAAAGAAAAAATATGACGACCTAAACATAAGTCAAACCTTAAGTTATTTTTCAGTCACAAAAAAACATCAAATTTTTTGAATCGGCTTCATCTTCAACGTGAGTAACTCAAAGCTTGAATACTTCTAGAACCTATATTATGCAACTTAACAGACAATGCTAAATTATTGACCTTTTTCAAAGATGTATAATAATAATAAATATGAGAGAGCTAACAAGTGTTTTCTTTTTAATTGAAAGGGCTTTTTTTGGGGGGTATTTCCTAAACAATTTTTTATATGAATTGAATTCTAATGTATTTTCAGGTTTTAGATTATATCTATTGTAAGAACCACAAGTAAAAGTGTTTAAATATTTACCAAGTAATAGCTTACGTCCGTGTTAATAGCCTCATGTTTAACTAGGATTATAAGAATTAATTTTAAACTGATCTATAATTTTTATTTTTACTTACCTATTCTGATCCAGTTGTTTTTGCTGATGAATTCTACCTTTAATGATATTCTTTATATCATTTCGAATATCTATTTGATTTTTAGAAGATAATTGTGTTCCTGATCTTAGTTTTTTTAAATTAACAGTGGTGCCTAAATTCATTTTATTCCTGGAAGTCCAACTTGTTGGTTCAAATTCACTTTCAGAATCAGTTTCGTTCACTGGATCGTTTAATTTAATAGATTTATTTTGTATGGAACTTTTTGTTTTACCTTTACCTTTTTTTAAATTATTAGATTTCTTTTGTACTTTAAAATTCAATGAAACATTACTTTTTGGTCGTTCCTTGTTATCGTTAGTGCCATCTAACTGCAATATTAATATTTCATCAATATCACTGTCATAAATACCATCAACTTGTGGGACATTCTTTTTCGGATTTGCTCGTAAAACTCTAGACTGACTTGCATTCCCCATACTTTTTGACCGAATATTACTTCTAGCAGATGCTGAGGATTTTTGATTATCAGTACTTTTAGTACAACTGTCTAGTTCTGGAATACTAGTCTTTGATTCTAAAGTTTCTTCATTTATCAAGTTATTTTTAATTTTGCTAGTACGTTCTTTCTTACTTTCTCGACTACTATTACTCTGACCAACATTTCTAGGTTTGGTACTTTTCACGTGAACATAATGTGTTTTCAACAATTTTAAATTATTTTTTGATTTCGGTTTAGCTTTGTCATTATCGCTGAACAAATTTGCATCTTTTCTTATCTTAGTGTTTACTGATAACTTAATATTATTACTTTCTAGGCCCTTAGTATTTTTCCCTGTTTTTCGCTTATCGCTTCATTTAATGTTATATTACTTCTCACCAACTCGCTGCTGCCTTTAATGTTACTGAATTTATTATGCTTTATTATTTTTAAAATTTCATCATCCTTAATGTGGGTGTTTTGTGAACATATTGGTTTTTGATTATTAGTTTCGAGTTTTGCAGAAATATTTTCTGGGGACATTGCTTTAAAATCGGTATAATTATTAGAGCTATTGTTTTTTCTTAAACCTTTTTTATTTGCTGGTTTTTCGTTATTTTTTGAAACAGTCTGATATTCTGATTTTTTTGCTATATGTGTCTTACTACTATTTTTAAGTTTAATACAATTTTTCTGAGTATTTTCTTCTTTTATCTTACATTTAGTACTAATGGTATGGAGTGCACTGACTGGAGGACGCAAGGCGTCTACTTGTAGTGACATGACTAATCTACACTGTATACCCAAAGCTCTCAAAATAGCTATGAAAATACAAGCCAGCATTTTTTTGTTGTATGCCTCTTTCCTACTAATTTGCGACTGGATAAATTTACTCAAAAAAACGCCTTCAGGAACAGGCTTGTCTATATTTTTAACAGTTCGTTTATACCAGTTGGCAATTTGTTCCAAATAGGATAAATCCACTCTGTCAGAAGGATAACACTGTTCAGAGGGTAAAAGTGACAATGCTCTAGCTAAAGTTTCAGTGTCATTAATTGATGAATAAATGTAATTACCATGAGCTTTCCAGCATAGTAAATGAACTTTATGAACAAGAACCTGATTTTCTTTTCGAATGCGATTTAATCTTCGCTTCATTGCTGCTAGTAGATCGACACCTGCGACATAAAAGATTTACATAGTGAATGTAAGTATTTACTCGTATCTTCATGGACACGTACAGAAAATGCTAAAAGAGATTTGGGCGAGACATCTGCCAGTTTCCACAAAAAAATCAAACAAACGAAAGGATGTACTGCCGGATCAATACAAAATTATCTACGTTAACGGAACAATGCTCTGCCCAAAATCCATGTGAACAGATTTTAGCAAATAAAGGCTCAAAAGATTCGTTTGGAATTCCTCTTTCGAATAGCGAGTAGCTCCTTTGGAAAATTCAAAATGACGACCCAATATGTAGGCTAGAAATGAGCGCAAAAGCAGACACTAGGGAAAGAAAGATTGTAGCAATTTTAAATCAATTCCGTTAAATATAAGCTTCTATCTTTAATCCAATTTCACAATATTGTAGTTCTACTACAAAAACCAAGAAATGCAAGTATATTGAGTTTTCCCAGGCAGCGTATATAGAAGTATACAAAATGCAAGAGTTCATGCAAAATAAAACTATTAATCTTTGAGATCTATTCATATTTCAATAAAGAAATGGGTTTTGGAGCGTAAGTTAATAAAAATGACACATTAGTCAATAGTCTAACCTAAATTATGCTCAAATTAGAACAAAAAGATTATAGGTTTTATTTATAGTAGTATTCTAAAAATCCTCCATTTTCAATTCATTCGTTACAACATCTCTAGGAAAATATGAAAATATGAAATAATCATTAAATTTATATGTTTGGCTCTAATTTAAACTCAACTTACTAGCATCTCTTGGATTTTATATGAGAAGTAAAAGATTCTAAACTTAGATTGCAGAACGAAAGTCGAAAATGGGCTATTTGTGATAATTTACATCTGGAAACTTATTTTTCAGGGAAATACGGGAAGATCTCTAATATTACTGGTCTAATTTTGTAAAATAATTAAGAGTCCTGCATTATCGATACTTCTTTACTAACTTTTCTGGGAAAATAAGGGAATCGATACTTCTTTACTAAGTTTTCTGCGAAAACAAAGGAATTACATTACAAGAGGGGAAATATAATTTTAATTCAGAAATTTTGTTCTAATCTGGACTCAGTTTATTTGCATTATTTGGATTTTGTAAGGAAAGTACAGATTCTGGAATTTGATTAAAGACAGAAAGGCGAAAATGGGCTAATTTTATAAACTTATTCCCCAAAACTGATTGATTCAGAGAAGTACGAGAATATGTCTATTATTGGTTTAATTTTATAAGATATTAATAAATTCTTTATTTTCAGTAGATACTCGCTATTTATATTCCATCCCATGGATGAATAATATTTCCATTTAAAAAAAATTAAGTTTCTGTACAGTTTTTAACAAAAATATCCTTCTAAAAACGTCCAATCTTTTATTTAGTATTATTGTATATAATATTTAAAAATCTTGAATTTTTGGCACTCCTCATGTAACTTCACTAGGAAAACAAAGAAATTGCAACAATAAGAAAAAAATAATCATTGAATTTAAAATTTTTATTCTTATTTCTTCTAAACTATGCGGCCCCATTTGGTTTTAATATTAGAATTACAAGTTTCTGAACTTAGATTATAGACAGAAAGTCAAAAATGGACCTTTTGTATTATTATACCTCAAGAAATGTATTTTTTTTTGGGAAATATTGTAAATCTCGGTACATTTTTGACTTTCTCTGAAAGTACTGTAAGAATATGACTTCTAAAACATCCTCAGACGATATATTAGTTTGCAAATAATGGTAATTATTATTCAATGTGTGTATCCAATTAGGGTCTTAATTGTCAGTTAGATTTATTGCGGCACTGTAAGTTTGTTTTAGGCGTGTAACAAGTTATTGTTATACAGGGTGATATAAAAATGCTAGTACACGAAATTAATTACAGGTCGGGAACTCCGCGTCTCGGGTGGCAGCTAGGGCGGAATGTCTGATGTTTAATGCAGGGTGTTTAGCATATTTCCGTTTTTCTGTCTCTAATCTAAACCCAGAATCTTGTATTTCTCTTACAAAATCCAAGTAATGCAAATAAACTTAGTCCAGATTAGAACAAAATTTCTGAATTCAAAGGATATTTCCCATCTTGTACTGTAATTCTCTTGTTTTCCCCGAAAAGATAGTAAAGAAGTATCAATAATGCAGGACTCTTTTTATCTTGCAAAATTAGACCTATATTCTTAGAAATCTTTCCGTATTTCCTTGAAAAATAAGTTTCCGTATGTAAATTATCACAATTGTCCCCTTTTTCACCATTCATTCACCAATCTAAATTTAGAATCTTGTACTTCTCATTTAAAATTCAAGAAATGCTAGTAAGTTGAGTTTAAATTAGAACCAAACATCTAAATTCAATGATTATTTCGTATTTCCATATTTTCCTAGAGATGTTATAACGAATGAATCGAAAATGGAGGATTTTTGGAATACTACTCTAAATAAAACCTATAATCTTGGATATTTCCCTTAAAAATGGAAAGCAAGGAGATTACGGCACAAAATACGAAGAAATCATTGAATGACTTTTTGTTCTAATTTGAGCTCAATTTAGCTTAGACTATTGACTAAATATGTCGTTTTTATTAACGTACGCTCCAAAACCCATTTTTTAGGGAAATATGAATAGATCTCTAAGATTAATAGTGTTATTGCCTTGCATTTCTTGTTTTTTGTAGTAGAAGTACAAGATTGTGAACTTAGATTGGAGATAGAGAGCTCAAAATGGGCTATTTGGTTTAATTTACATCCCGGAACTTGTTTTTCAATGAAATACAAAAGGAACTCCAAGATTATTATTATTATTATTTTCTATAATATTTAAGAATCATGCATTTTTGATGCTTCTATTTAAAAACAGTAAAGAAATGTAATTTTTTTATATGGAAATATTATTCATCAATGGGATGGGAATATAGATAGCGAGTATCTACTGAAAATGAAGACTTTATAAATATCTTATAAAATTAAACAATAATCTTAGACATATTCTCGTACTTCTCTGAATCAATCAGTTTTGGGGAGTAAATTAACAAAATTAGTCTATTTTCGTTTTTCTGTCTCTAATTTAATTCCAAAATCTTGTACTTCTCTTACAAAATCCAAGTAATGCATATAAACTGGGTCCAGATTAAAAAAAAATTTCTGAATTCAAAGAGCATTTCACTTCTTGTACTGTAATTCCCTTGTTTTCCCAGAAAAGTTAGTAAAGAAGTGTCGATAATGAAGGACTCTTAATTATTTTGAAAAATTAAACCAGTAATCTTAGAGATCTTTCCGTATTTCCCTGAAAAATAATTTTCCGGATGTAAATTATCACAAGTAGCCCATTTTCGGCTTTCATTTTTCAATCTAATTTTAGAATCTTGTACTTCTCATTTAAAATCCAAGAAATGCTAGTAAGTTGAGTTTAAATTAGAGCCAAATTTCTAAATTCAATGATTATTTCGTATTTCCACATTTTCCTAGAGATATTATAACGAATGAATCGAAATTGGAGGATTTTTAGATTACTACTCTAAATAAAACCTATATTCTTGGAGATATTTTCATATTTCCCTTAAAAATGGATAACAAGGAGATTAAGGCACGAAATACGAAAAAATCATTGAACTTAGACTTTTTGTTCTAATTTGAGATCAATTTAGCTTAGACTATTGACTAAATGTGTCGTTTTTATTAATTTACGCTCCAAAACCCATTTTTTAGGGAAATATGTATAGATCTCTAAGATTAATTGTATTATTTTTCATGAACTCTTGCATTTTTGATACTTCTTTATACGTTGTCTTGGAAAACTCAATATACTTGCATTTCTTGGTTTTTGTAGTAGAAGTACAAGATTGTGAACTTAGATTAGAGATAGGGAGTTCAAAATGGTTCATTTGGCTTAATTTACATCCCGGAACTTGTTTTTTAAGGAAATACAAAAGGAACTCCAAGATTATTATTATTATTTTCTATAATATTTAAGAATCCTGCATTTTTGATGCTTTTATATCAAATTTTTGGAAAATCAAGATAATTACAACACAAAGTGAATAAAAACATTTCGTTGAGTAGTAATCTAAAAATCCTCCATTTTCAATTTATTCGTTATAACATCTCTAGGAAAATATGGAAATACGAAACAATCATTGAATTTAGATGTTTGAATGTAATTTAAACTTAAATTACTAGCATTTCTTGGATTTTATATGAGAAGTACCTGATTCTAAACTTTTATTGGAGAATGAAAGTCGAAAATGTGCTATTTGTGATTATTTACATACAGAAACTTATTTTTTAGGGAAATACGGAAAGATCTCTAAGATTACTGGTCTAGTTTTGTAAAATAATTAAGAGTCCTGCATTATCGATACTTCTTTACTAACTTTTCTGGGAAAACAAGGGAATTACAATACAAGATAGGAAATATTCTTTAAATTCAGAAATTTTGTTCTAATTTGGACTCAGTTTATTTGCATTAATTGGATTTTGGAAGAGAAGTATATGATTCTGGAATTAGATTAAAGACAGAAAGACGAAAATATTCTAATTTTGTTAATTTACTCCCCAAAACTGATTGATTCAGAGATTTGTAATTAATTTCATATACTAGCTTTTTTATCACCCTGTATAACAACAACTTGTTACACACCTAACACACACTTACAATGCCGCAATAAATCTAACTGATAATTAAGACCCTAATTGGATACCCACATTGAATAATAATTATTATTATTTGCAAACTAAAATATCGCCTGAGGGTGTTCTAGAAGTCATATTCTTACACTACTTTCTAAATCTTGTAATTCTAACACTAAAACCAAGAAATGCCACATTGTTTAGAAGAAATAAGAACAAAAATTCCAAATTCAATGATTATTTCTTATTCATTGCTGTAATATCCTTGTTTTCCTATTGAAGTTACAACCGGAGCATCAAAAATGCAAGATTTTTAAATATTGTATAAAATAATATCAAAAAGGTTTTCAAGCCTTTGGTATTTAACCGAAAAATTGGTCTTGAAATGTAAATTAATTAAAAGGCACATTTTTGACTTTGTGTCTCTAGTCTATGTTCAAAATCTTGTGCTTCTCCTACAAAAACAGAGAAATCCATGTGCATTGATTCCAAATTAAGACGAAATGTTTTTTATTTACTGCTTGTCGTATTTTGTATTGTAATTTTTTTGTGTTTCCAAAAATTTGATATAGAAGTATCAAAAATGCAGGATTCTTAAATATTATAGAAAATAATAATAATAATCTTGGAGATCCTTCTGAATTTCCTTGAAAAATAAGTTCCGAGGTGTAAATTAAACCAAATGGACCATTTTGAGCTCTCTATCTCTATTCTAAGTTCACAATCTTGTACTTCTACTACAAGAACCAAGAAATGCAAGTATATTGAGTTTTCCAAGACAACGTATTAAGAAGGATCAAAAATACAAGAGTTCATGCAAAATAATACTACTAATCTTAGAGATCTATTCATAGTTCCTTAAAAAATGGGTTTTGGAGCGTAAGTTAATAAAAACGACCCACTTAGTCAATAGTTTAAGCTAAATTGAGCTCAAATTAGATCAGTGAATAAAAAACATTTCGTTTTGATTTGGAATCAGTGCACATGGATTTCTCCGTTTTTGAGGAGAGGTAAAAAATTTTGAACATAGACTAGAGACGGAAAGTCAAAAATGAGCCTTTTAATTAATTTACATTTCGAGATCAATTTTTCAGTTAAATACGAAAAGATTGCTAAGCTTTTTGATATTATTTTATATAATATTTAAAAATCTTGCATTTTTGATACTCCTGTTGAAACTTCAATAGGAAAACAAGGAAATTACAACAATGAATAAGAAATAATCATTGAATTTGGATTTTTTTTTCTTATTTCTTCTAAACTATGTGGCATTTCTTAGTTTTAGTATTAGAATTACAAGATTCTGAAAGTAGTGTAAGAATATGACTTCTAGAACACCCTCAGGCGATATATTAGTTTGCAAATAGTGGTAATTATTATTCAATGTGTAAATTCAATTAGGGTCTTAATTGTCAGATTTTTTGCGGCACTGTAAGTGTGTGTTAGGTGTGTTAGAAGTTGTTATTATACAGGGTGATATAACATAGTTAGTACATGAAATTAATTATAGGTCTCTGAATCAATCAGTTTTGGAGAGTAAATTAACAAATTTAGCCTATTTTATATTTCTCTTACAAAATCCAAGTAATGCAAATAAACTGAGGTAAGATTAGAACAAAACTTCTGAATTCAAAGAATATTCCCTTGTTTCCCCAGAAAAGTTAGTGAAGAAGAATCGATAATGTAGGACTCTTAATTATTTTACAAAATTTGACCAGTAATCTTAGAGGTCTTTCCGTATTTTCCTGAAAAATAAGTTTCCGGATGTAAATAATCAAAAGTAGCCCATTTTCGACTTTCATTCTCCAATCTAAGTTTAGAATCTTGTACTTCTCATATAAAATCCAAGAAATGCCAGTAAGTTGCGTTTATATTACAGCTAAATATCTAAATTCAATGATTATGTCATATTTCCATATTTTCTTAGAGATGTCATAACGAATGAATCGAAAATGGAGGATTTTTAGATTACTACTCAACGAAAAGATTTTGTACATAGATTAGAGACTGAAAGTCAACAATGGACAATTTTTATTGTTTTTAAAGGAAATGTAACATGTTAATATCAGTTAGAATTATAATTTAAAATTAGTGAATAGTAACATTGCATTTCAATTTAAACCGGGAGATGTAAAGTATTGTGGGAGATCTAATTTTATATGTTTAGTGACAAATTTTGAAAGTCTTCAAAGAAATCTATTAATATAAGAACATCAAGAAGTAAAAAAATTTTTGTACAATCCATTAAATTTTGACATATTTAAGAATGCTGCGTTGTCGACACTTCTATTCTAAACAAGATATTTATATCACAAAATCCGAATTAATCAGTGAAGTCACACATTTTGTTAATTTGAAATCAAATTACATGGATATCTTGCTTTTTGTAGGAAAAGTACAAGATTTTGAACACAGATTAGAGATTGAAAAATAAAATTTGGCCGATTTGGTTAATTTACGTTTCAAGAAGCATTTTTCGAGGAAATACGAAAAGATCTCTAAAACTATTAGTTTTATTTTATGTAATATTTAAAAATCTTGAATTTTTAATACTCCTCTTTTAACTTCACTAGGAAAACAACGAAATTACAACAAAAAATAAGAAATAATCATTGAATTTAAAATTTGTTTTCTTATTTCTTCTTAAGTAGGTGACATTTCTTGGTTTCTGAATTAGAATAACAATATTCTTAACTTTAATTATAGACATAAAGGTAAAAATGGACAGTTTGTAATAATATACTTCAAGAACTGCATTATTTTGGGAGATTTTGGAAATCTACAAAAATTCTAATAGTCACTGGGCCACCTTGCCTGGGAAAAATATTTTGATATAGGAAATGTTATTCTATATTCGAGACATAATAGAAAATCAAAACTTTCAGTGGTTTTCGTCGTTGTGCTGAAAAAATTTATTAGAAATTATAAAAATTAAGCCTACAGACTAGAAGTACAAGAATCTCAACTTAGATTATTAACAGAATATCAAATATTGACAGTTTGTAATAATATTCACCACAGAATGCATCTAGTTATATTTACATATAATATTTTATATTTTCACTACGTGATTCCTATTTTATTTTTAAATTCTCGCAATTTAAAAGAATATGGTATAGGTTTTATTATGATTTACACAATTTATGGTGCTCTAATTGCCGGTTTGTTATTCATAAACATAATTTGTCCTGGTATATTTGCCCGTTATTTATATAATATGCAAGATTGTTCTGAAAATGGAAGATTTTTAAATTTTACTAAATTAAAATAATCATAGGCATATTCTAGTATTTCTATGTATTAATCAATTTTGAAAAGTAAATTAACACCATTGGCCCATTTTCGACTTTCTGTCTACAATCCAATTCCAGAATTTTGTACTTTTCTTACATAATCCAAGAAACGCAAATAAATTAAATCAAAATTAGAACAAGATTTCTGGATTTTAAAATGTTTCCTATTATTAGTATTATCTGGTATAATATTTAAAAGTATTGAATTTTTGATGCCTCTGTTGTAACTTCTCCTAGAAAACAAATTTTTAGAATTAGAAACACTCAACATTGAATATTGAAAATTAGGTAGGGAGTTAAATTGAAATGCTATTAAAATAGACCTAGGAGTTTCAATTTTTTTGGAAGTCCTGACATACCAATAATAAAAATTTGTTTCCAACAATTCTTGGCAATCTATTATTTCCGAATTTTTAAATGCAATATTTAAATAATCCATAATTTCCAAAAAAAAAATGCATCTCTTAAAGTAAGTAAGTGCCCAAGTGCGACTTTGTGTCTCAAAGTCAAGAATCTTGTATTTCTTTCACAAAAACCAAGAAATATAAGCTAAGCTAAGTCCAAATAAGGACAAAATATTTAATTTTAGCCATTATTTTAAATTTGTTGATGTAATTTTCTGTTTTTTCCAGAGAATCTATAACAAATTTTCTAAAAATATAAGAATTTTCAATATTATATGAAATAAACCTATTAACCTGAGGGAGATTTTCGTATTTTCCTAGAAATTTGATTTCTTGTAGTAAATTAATATTAACGGCCCATTTGCGAATTTGTGTCTATAAGCTAAGTTGAAAATCTTGTACTTCATTAACAAAAACAAAGACATATTTGTTAAACGGAATCGATATTAGGAAAAAGTGTCCAAATTCTAAGATTATTTCGTATTCAGTGATTCAATATTCTCCTTTTAATGGAGAAGCTATAACAAAAGTACCAAAAATTCGAGATATTTGAAATATTACACAAAAGAGAACTAATAATCTTAAAGATATTTTCCATAAAATTTGACTTCTGAAAGTAAATTAGTACATATAGCCTTTGTGTTTAGAAACTAAGTAGAGAATCTTGTACTTTTAATACTAAAACATATAAATGCAGCGTAGTTAACTGAAAATAAAGACACGAAGTCTAAATTTAATGATTCTTTCTTATTTAGTGCTATAATTTCCTTGATTTTCAAGAAAAATTCTAACAGAAATATCAAAAACGAAGAATTTTTATATATTATACAAAATAAAACAAAAAATTTTACGAATTTTTTCGTATTTCCCTGAAAAATAAGTTTTAGGAAGTAAACCAACACAAAATGGCCAATTTTCGACTTTCTCTCCCTTGTCTAAATTCAGAATCTTGTACTTCTCAACCAAAAAAAAAAGTTGGTATGGAAATATTGAAAATGTAAGAACATTAAATAAGAAATAAACATTTAAATAATGTTTGACACTATTCTAACTTTTTTTGAAAAACAAGATATTTATATCACAAAATCCGAATTAATCAGTGAAGTCACACTTTTTGTTCTAATTTGAAATCAAATTATATGGATATCTTACTTTTTGTGGGAGAAGTACAAGATTTTGAACACAGGTTAGAGATTGAAAGATAAAATTGGGCCGTTTTTGTTAATTTATGTTCCAAAAACCATTTTCGGGGAAATACGAAAAGATCTCTAAACTTATTAGTATTATTTTATATCATATTTAAAAACCTTGAATTTTTGATACTCCTGTTTTAACTTCACTAGGAAAACAACGAAAATACAAGAAAAAATAAGAAATAATCATTGAATTTAAAATTTGTTTTCTTATTTCTTCTTAAGTAGGTGATATTTCTTGGTTCCTGTATTAAAATAACAAGATTCTTAACTTTGATTGTAGACATAAAGGTAAAAATGGATCATTTGTAATAACATACTTCAAGAAATGCATTATTTTGGGAGATTTTGGAAATCTCCAAAAATCCTAATAGTCATTGGGTCATCTTGCCTGGGAAAAAAATTTGACATTGGAAATGTTATTCTATATTCGAGACATAATAGAAAATTTAAACTTACAGTGGTTTTCGTCGTTGTGCTGAAGAAATTTATTAGAAATTATAAAAATTAAGCCTACAGACTAGAAGTACAAGAATCTGAACTTAGATTATTAAAAGAATATCAAATATTGACAGTTTTTAATAATATTCACCACAGAATGCATCTAGTTTTATCTACATCTAATATTTTATGATGTTCGGTATATTATTCCAATTTTCGTTACGTGATTCCCATTTTATTTTTTAATTCTCGCAATTTAAAAGAATACGGTATACGTTTTATTATGATTTACACAACTTGTGGTGCTCTGATTCCCGGTTTGTTATTTATAAACATAATTAGTCCTGGTATTTTTGCCCGTTATTCATATAATATGCAAGATTTTTAAATATCTTACTAAATCGATCTTAGGCATATTCTCGTATTTCTATTTATTAATCAATTTTGAAAAGTAAATTAACACCATTGGCCCATTTTCGACTTTCTGTCTATAATCTAATTTCAAAATTTTGTACTTTTCTTACAAAAATCCAAGAAACGCAAATAAATTGAATTAAAATTAGAACAAGAATTCTGGATTTTAAAATATTTCCTATTTTGTGCTGTTATTCCCTTGTTTTCCCAGTATATTTGGTAATAAGTATCGAAAATGCAGGACTCTTTATTATTTTATAAAATTAAACTAAAAGATCTTAGAGATCTTTCCGTATATCTTGGAGACTGAAAGTCAATTATAGGCCGTTTTGATTAATTTTCATTTCAAAACCCATTTTTCATGGGAATACGAAAAGATCTCTAAGAGTATTAGTATTATCTGGAATAATATTTAAAAGTCTTGAATTTTTGAGGCTTCTGTTTTAACTTCTTCTAGAAAACAAATTATTAGAATTACAAACACTCAACATAGTATATTGAATATTAGGTAGGGAGTTAAATTGAAATGCTATTATAATAGACCTAGGCGTTTCAATTTTTTTGGAAGTTCTGACATACCAATAATAAAAATTTGTATCCAACAATTCTTGGCAATCTATTAATTCCCAACTTTTTAAAAGCAATTATTAAATCATCCATATTTTCCAAAAAAAAGTATTCTTGAAGTAAGTAAGAGCCCAATTGCGACTTTGTGCCTCTAAGCTAGGAATCTTGTATTTATTTCACAAAAACCAAGAAATATAAGCTAAACTAAGTCCAAATAAGGACAAAATATTTAAATTTAACGATTATTTTATATTTGTTGATGTAATTTTCTGTTTTTTTTCCAGAGAATCAAAAACAAATTTTCCAAAAATATAAGAATTTTCAATATTATATGAAATAAACCTATTAGTCTTAGAGATATTTTTTGTTTTCCTAAAAATTTGTGTTCTAGTTGTAAATTAATATAAACAGCCCATTTCCGAACTTGTCTCTATAAGCTAAGTTGAAAATCTAGTACTTCATTAACAAAAACCAAGAAATGTTTGTTAAACTGAATCGATATTAGGAAAAAGTGTCCAAATTCAAAGATTATTTCATATTTAGTGATTCAATATTCTCCTTTTAATGGAGAAGCTATAAGAAAACTACCAAAAATTCGGGATATTTAAAATATTACACAAAATAGAACTAATAATCTTAAAGATATTTTCTTATTTTCCATAAAATTTGACTTTTGGAAGTAAATTAATACATATGACCTTTGTGTTTAGAAACTAAGTAGAGAATCTTGTACTTTCAATACTAAAACATATAAATGCAGCCTAGTTGACCGGAAATAAAGACATGATGTCTAAATTTAATGATTATTTCTGATTTAGTGCTATAATTTCCTTGATTTCCAAGAAAAGTTCTAACAGAAACATCATAAACGAAGAATTTTTATATATTATATAAAATAAAACCAAAAATCTTATAGATTTTTTCGTATTTCCCAGAAAAATAAGTTTCAGGAGGTAAACTAACACAAATGGCCAATTTTTGACTTTCTCTCCCTTATCTAAATTCAGAATCTTGTACTTCTCATACAAAAAAGGAAAGTTGGTATGTAAATATTGAAAATGACACTAAATAAGATATAAACATTTAAATAATGTGTTTTGTTCTTATTTCGACTAAATTATGTCGCATCACTTGATTGATAATGGTCGTAATTATATTTCACAATATTTTTTTTTATCACTGAAAAAATATTTTGTTAATTCGGTAGATGGTCGCAAATTGCCATAACTATCAAAATATAAAATATTTTTCCCTCTTTTTATGTATGCAGTTCAATGAGTTCCATCACCACTATTCTTATCGAGATTAACCATACCACTTTCATTTTAATTAATTTTTTTTGGTAATTTATCTCTCATGAATATACCTCGACAGTTGGGAATTTTAAGTAGATTGATATATTTACTCAAATCATAATTTGTAAGTGGTTTTCGAGGTATTTGTTTTAACAGTTTTTTGAATAAGGTTTCAGATATAATCCACATCCAGTTTTATATGGTTTTAAATAAAGACCACTTCCTTGTTTTCCTACTGCTATACATTCCATCATTTTATTATGTCTTTTGGACTCTTCTAATTTTTCTTTAGCAGCTTTTGCATCGTTGACAGCTTTCGCAATACCTGCTGCTAATCCTCCAAGAGCACCTAAAGCGGACAAACCACCAAATAAAGGAATAAGAGGTAGAAATCCACCAGTTTTTGGAATTGGTATGATTCTATTTTTTGGTGATAATATTCTACTATCTCCTATAGATCTAAGTGCGGTTTGAATAATATCAGTCAAACTTTTAAATTGTTTTCCGTTTAGTGCTTGTCTTGCTTTTGATATAGCTTGAGATAAAGTTATTCCTCGTCTTAGACGAATTTTTCGACTTCTGTTTTTCCTTCTTTTTTTTTAATCCCATACCACAGTTTCTTTTAATTTTCATTGCACCTCTTATTCCAAGTGCAGCAATTTTTTCTCCAAAAATGGTGTCTATTGCTCTGAACCTTTCGGCAGCTTTGTCACCTAATAATTTATCAGCAGCGTGTCGGCTTTTTATATCATTTGATATCATGCTCTTTACAAGCTTCATCCAATAAGTTTATACCTTTATCGCCTATAGCTAGTCTCTTTTCCAGTTTGGTTCCAGGTCCACAAAAATTATACCCAGGTAGACGTAATTCAAAAGGTAACTTATTTATTAGAGTATTAATTAAACCACTACCTCTTTTTCTGACCCTTCTTTTATAAATGGATTGTTGCTTATATGAGATTAGCATTATATAATTGAAATCTTGGAAAAAACTGACTAGTTTTAAATTAGAACTTACCCTTTATACATTCTCTCATATATGAAAATTATTAAACAACCTTATTCAATTATTATTAAAGACCATGAGACTTCAAGAAATAATTTTAGAAAACATGGAAAATTGTTTGAAGGTTCTTGTAAAAGGGGGTTAATTATAGGTCCATCAGGGTTTGGTAAAACTAATATTATTATAAGTTTAATTGAAGATCCTAATGGTTTACGGTTTGAAAATTTATATATTTATTCAAAGTCTCTATATCAACCAATATATGAAAATTTCAGATTACTTTTTAAACCATTGAGAGAAATTGGATATTATGAATCCGAAAATGAAGAAAATATTGTTTCTCCACAAGAAATAAAACCAAATTCCATAATAATATTTTACGATATAGTGTGTTGCAATCAGAATGTTGTAAAAGATTATTTTTGTTTCGGAAGATATAAAAATAGTGATTGTTTTTATTTGTGTCAAACGTATTCTTCTATTCCAAAGCAATTAATTCGTGACAATGCGAATTTGATTGTTATATTTCAACAAGACAAAACGAACTTAAAACATATTTATGATGATCATGTTAATGTTGATATGTCATTTAATCAATTTAATGAGTTATGTTTGATATGTTGGAAAGATAAATTTGGATTTTTGGTAATAGACAAGGATTCGAATTTAAAATCCGGTTGATATCGAAAAGGATTTGATTCATATATTTTCTTATAAAAATAAAATTTTGTGAAAAATTTAACTAATCATGAATGAACGCTTAGCAAAAGAGTTTGTTAAGTCAAGGAAAGCTGTTAAACAAAAATATCAAAGTTTAAAAAATGCTGAATTTGAAGTACAATCCAAATTGGAGGAAACCTATAAACCAATAACTCAACCCCTACAACAATTAATTTCAACAATTGGTAAAATTGAATCGGCTGAGGTAAAGGAAGAGCTACAAACACCCATTAAAAAAAATTATGAAACACTAGAAAAAAGATTGTTTCCAACACTAACACCAAGAAAAAAACTACAGTATGGAACATCAACACCAGAAAAATGAAAGACAGGGAAAACTTCAATTCTTCCTACGGAAATACCAACAATTATTGACTGGGAAACCAGTATAGCTTCACATAGTCAGATGCCATCTTTACAACAAACAAGTGTCATAGCAGAAACCACCCCTTCTTCAAGTTCATAATCTACGGTGGGAAATCTTTCGGATATATTGGAACAAACACGCCAAACAATTCAAACATTTGTCAGTACACCTTTATATCAAGAATATTTATCAGGATTTCATGAATTACCTCGTCAGTATATTAACGGTGGTGTAAAAGATGTGGAACATATGTTTGATCACCTCTTTGGAATAGTACATCATTTTGAAACTGAGAAACTCTTTTTGGGTTTAACACGAAGACCTGTATAAATTATCGGTAAAAACATAAAAGTTGAAGGTATAACTTATACAGGTACACCAGGTTTATATGAATTATTATTTAAAAAGGAACCAGTAGGTTATAAAAAACAAGATTTGGAAAATTATATGGATATTTTAAAGAGAACCAATGCATACCGTAGAAATTATGATCCAAATGAGCAGGTACATGGAAATGGATCACAAAAATATATTTCTATAATAGGGCCTTATTTACAAAATAAAGGAATTACAAAAACTAAAACCATAAATCCCGAAACGCATAATATAGTTCAAGGATTTTTTGACAGACGAAAAGCTCCATACAGGGAAACTCGAATATCTTCGAAAATAACAGGATCCGGTATAACTTTAAAAGTTAATAAACCTTATACCGATTACGTATATTGGGATAACGTAAATGAACTTGTTGATAGACTTCGACTGTTGGTAGCATCTATGATGGCTGGGAATATAGGACATAACAACGAAATTATTTCTATTATAGAAGAATTGAAAGAAGCCAATATAATTGTATAAAAGAATGTAGTAAATATTGTTACATAACATTTGTTACAGTTTTGTTATTTTATGAACAAAACTATACATAATTTTACCAAAATACCAACAATCAAGCCAATACTCACCATAAATTATATTCTTATTTTCATCAAGTAGCCTCTTTAATACATATAAAATAAAAACTAAAAGTTTTTGTCACTGTCACACCAAAAACCGGTTTTGTAAAAAAATCAAGTGTGCCTAGAAATGTATCAAACACTCCACTTTTGCCACTTTCATCAAGGGTGTAGTTAGTTAATCTTTTGTTTTTTTTCTTGGCGCTCTTGAGTGTCAGTAGAGAGAGTCGGGGCGAAGCCTTGGTTGTGAAAACTGGCAGAAACCCAGAAAGCAGAGATTTTTTGCTGATTTTCTCAGAGTACAATACTACTTTTATTCCTGTTTGCTGCTTAAATCATAGTTTAGTGCGTTAAGGCATCATTTGCCAGATATTGAGGACAAACAAAGTTTTATTGTATTCGTTTTTCGTTAAGTATAGTTTAGTGAAAGTGATCTCACCTAAGAAGATAAAACACCATCATTGTGACTTTAAATACTTGGTGCACCCTTAAAGACAATCAGGTACATGCCACAAACAGTTCTTATTATACCGGGACTTTGCCATCCTGTTTAAAATTAGAATTGCCTACCAGAGCCAACATATTACACAGCACTGCTCCATAGAGGCCATCGGCTATCCAGCTTGCCGAAAGTGTTTGGATTTAATGACAAAACAGCCTTTCAGGTATTAGAACTCCGTAATAAACAGTGAAATTACCGGTTTTAATGTATACTTTCCTTTTTCCCCTGTGATTGGGAACTAATCAGACTTTATGCGAGCAATTACAGGACACTTTATTTTTAAATTTCATTTAAAATACCTTGTAAACCGAAGGTATACGTATACACTAGGTAATTTAAAACATCACTTCACATATTAATAGTCCAGCACTTTTAATTAGGCTTAAGTAAACATAATTTTAGACTTAATCGGCCTACTAGATACTTTGTTAGTGCAAAATTCAACCGTACTCAAAAAGTAAGGTTATTCAGTTTAGCCGATACTGAAAATTTAAGCTGGACCTACATCTAAACCGACTTGGCGTATGGCGCAGATGACGTCATACTTGTAGTAGGGCTGTTCATTGTTTCTTTGTTTTTTTTTGTTATGATCCATTTAGCAAATAGTCACATATTTCTTTAGTTTAAAACTGTAATTCAAAATCCTTTTTTTTTTGTTAAATATAGATTTTAATTGTTTTTGGAATCGGTGTGTTTTATTTTTGGATCCAGTTGTTTCCTGTTTTCGATAAGATCATCGCTTCTTCTTACCGACGGGCCTAAAACAGGTGGCGCTTTAAATTTAAATAACCCCCCCCCCCTAATCTCCGGCATGCTAGCCTAGGCACTGCCCTAAAAGAAGAAGCGATCAACACCGAAAAATAACCACCTGTACCGAAGCATTAAATATTTAATATTCATTCATTCTTTTTCATTTTAATTCTTTTTTCTCTCCCGTAACGTGGCACATTGTTAAAATGACCATTGATAAATTTGGACGTCATATTTCTAAAAAGTATACAGTAGATATACCTACAATAGAAAATGAAATACTAGCCAATGTTGAAAATGAATTATTAAAAAATTTTAAAAATGATGATAAATATATTGAAAATAAAATTTTTCAAAGGTTTGAACCTGTGTTAAAAAATGATATTGTAAATTTAAAAAAGAGAGTTAGTGAAAATGATGAAAATGTGGAATCTATTTCAAAAAAAATTAATTTATTTGAAGAAAATGTTGTGTCATACTATGATAACAGGATATTAAATTTAAAAATATTGTCAAAAACAATGATGAACTATTAAAAAGTTTTTCTCAAAAAACATCGAAGTGTGAAGATGATTTTAAAACAATAAAACAGAAATATGATGAAGTAAAGAGTTTTGATAATAACATAAAAAATGAAATAACATTGGATAAATCAAAAATAAATGATACTTCTGCAATAGAAAATGTTAAACAAATTATTATAAAAAATATGGTATCAAAGTTCCAAGAATTTACGAACAAACTTAATAATAGGGTTTCTGAAGAAATAGGTAATTTTCAAAACATTCATGATGGTATGAATAAAAACACACAACAAATAGAGAGATCTATGAATACACACTTTATAATCGATAATAATAATGAATTAAATCAGAAAATTAATTTAATTGAAAATAATGCTGAAAGAATTCTATTAAACTTGAAAAATTTGGAAAAGAAATTAAACACAGATCTACAAAATATAGATGAAAAAATTGAAAATAAATTTAACAATGAAATTTTAAAAAATAGTGAACAAATCGAGGAGATAATCTCACAATTAAACAATCTAAAAACAGAATTAAAAACCACTGTTGACGATGAATATTTTCAAAAGATGTTGAATAAAAGATTAGAAAAAGAATTAGAATCTTTAGCAGAACTACAACAAGCTATGATTAACACCTCTATCCATGATTTAAAAAAAGGACTTGCACAACACAGTTCAAAAATTGAAGAAATTTCAACAAAGTTAAATGATTATGAAAAATCTTTGAACGATGTAAGAATTGAAATTAAAAAAGCGATTTTAGATATAAAGAAAATAGAAAAAAAAAATTGGTAGAAATAAAATTAAATTTAACGAATGTAGAATTTCAATTAGGAAAAGATATAAAAATCTAGAAGATAAATTGGTAAAAGAAATAAAATCATTAAATGAATTAGTTCAAAGAGCAGCCGAAGTTTCTAGAAAAGAGTTTAATGACACAATGGCATATGCTAGAGAAGAATTAAACGCAACACTAAAAGAAATGAGAAACGAAAGCATAAAATCACTTGTTCTTTTTAAAACTAAAATTAAAGTAAGAATTAGCAACATTGAAGATGAAATCAAAAAAGTCAAAGATTCGAATAATGCATCTTTTAAAACTTTGGAATATAAAATCGAAGATTTATTAAAAAAAGATAACAAACAAATAAAATAAGTTATTTAAAGAAGGTATTAAGATATTTTATTCTAGTACTATGAGTAAAAATATTAAAGAAACAGTTGTAGATGAATTACATAAACCGGCAAGAAGAAGATATAGAAGAAGACGAACTATTGTTAAAAGCCTAAATGACTTATGGCAAGCTGATTTGGTAGAGATGCAACCCTATTCCAAATTTAATAAAGGTTATAGATATATTTTGGTGGTGATAAATGCATTCTCAAAGTATGTTTGGACTCAACCACTTAAAAGTAAAAAAGGAAAACATGTAACTGAAGCTATGAAAAAAATTTTAGAAAAAACAAATAAACCGCGAAATTTGCAGACAGATTTGGGAAAAGAATTTTTCAATAAAGGTTTTAAAGATCTTATGAATTATTACAAAATTAATCATTATAATACTTACTATAATCTCAAAGCGAGTATTGTAGAACGCGTAAATCGAACTTTAATAAATATGTGAAAATATTTTAGTAATAGAGGGAATTACCAATGGTACTCTATTTTACCCACTATTATTGAAAAATATAATAATAGTATTCATAGAACTACCGGATATAGACCTGTTGAGGTTAATAAAAAAATGAGAAAACTATACTGCAAAATTCTTTTACTTTTAAAAAAACATTTGATTTAAAGAGCACTAAATTTAAAGAAAATGATTTTGTTAGAATTTCCAAACAAAGAGAAGCTTTTGAAAAAGGATATACTCCAAATTGGTCAACTGAAATTTTTCAAATTAGAAAGGTTCAGTTAACAAATCCACCCACCTATTTATTAAAAGATAGTAAAAATGAATATATTGAAGGAGGTTTCTACAAAGAAGAGTGACAAAAAGTTAAACATCCAGAAGTTTTTTTTAAATGGTTAGGATTCGATAAATCACATAATTCATGGATTCTTAAAAAAGATGTATTGTAATTAATTTTAAGTAATATTGTATATCAAATTTTTAAATACAAGACCTATTTATATAACATATTTTTTATTTACGATAATCCTTTTTTACAACAAATACTAACAATATAATTTTTAAGATGTTTACAACTGAAATTAATAATATAAATTTATATTTTTACATTAAATCTTTCAATATATATTTTTTTTCTATGATCTACATCAAAAATACTTTTAAGAATACTTTCACATTGTTCAACTCGTTTTTCAAATCTTAGTCTGTCAAGATAAAATCTCTGATATTCACTTTTTCGAGCTTGTCTAAATGCAAAGTCCCATGTCACTAATATACAAACTTTATTATTGTTCTCACTGATTGTCACTGATTTCTTCATATTTCTATTGTAATGCACCGGACTTTCTTAACTTGTTTTCTAATTCCTGTTTATGTAGAGATAACATTTCTAAAACAGTTCCGACATTCTCACTGTTTAAATTCTGACTTGGATCTAAAACATTATAAATATGAGACAACACATCTCCTGAATGATAATTATAGTGATGAAACAAATTAAAATATTTGGAAAATTCCTGCTTTTTAATTATAAGAATTCTGTAGTCAACAAATTCGCCGATTTCAACTAATTTATCTATTGATTCTTTTCCAAAAATCACATAATGTTCATCCTTTTGAATTCTGATAACAGGGAAACACTCCTTGATTTTTTTTGAAGTTCTTTCCATCCTTCTTCATTCAAGTAAATATGAAATCCATTTTAACCTCCAATTAGAACTTTTGGTGTAAAATCATTTATACCAATTCCAACACAAACAAATTTTGATAAGGAGTTGTTAAGATAGTAGATTTTTGAATTTAACAATTTTTCACTACACTGACTAATTTTATCATTGGTTTCACTAGAACTGGATTTATATCCATTAAAATTGCTACTATTAAACATGATGTTTTGATGCTAACTGAAAATTAAAATACTGTGTTTGAATATATCTTATCCACCCCACTTCTCTATAAATTTCAAGGTCAAGCAAGTTTATTAAACTATCTTGATAAAACAAAATTGTCAAGAACGACAAAAGTGAAAAACTACCTATTGATAAAATTATATTGAAGATAAATAGAATTAAACAGTTTTTACCTACCTCATCATTTTTAACATGAGCACAGCTAGAAATCGTAAATGGCTTTTTATTTTTTTCAATCCAGTTAGTGTCAAAAATTGTATTATTTGGATAATGAAACTAAATTTTGAAAAAATTACTATTAGACTGACTATAATTCATATTATATGCGAAAGCAGTTGAATAATTATTAATATTCATAGCTTTCATATAATTACATATTTCAGGTTTAATAGTAGAAGTATCATTTTCAAAACACACCGCTCCATGTAAAACCATTGAAGTATAAAGTACATATAAAGTATTATTTAAAATTGAATGCAAATTAAAGAAGTTGATAAGGGATGCCATTAAAACACTTTTCAATTTGAATTGTCTATTAACAAAACAATAAGAGATTGAAATAAGACTGAACGGTTTTAATTAATTTTCTACAATATATAGATATTTTTTTTTCAAAATATTAAATAATTTGTTTACAAATTAGAGACACAAACATAGTTATTAAAACTATTAAAAAAATGAAAGATCTTGACATATTTCTTTCACTTTAAAGACAACAGGTTAACATTTTTTATTTTTTTCACCTAAACACAAACACTCGATTAAGTCACAGTTCTTCCAGTGACGATAATGTTCCTCAATTGGACAATCATCAATTTTCCAGGCAAATATTTCTGCACCACAGTAAAAACATTACATCGTGAATAGCTAAATAATAAAACCCTGATTGGGCTAACACTTTAGGATTTAATTTTCCATTCCAGAATTTAAATGAGGAATTTTTTTTTCATATGTTCTATATAATTTGTTATCAATTTCTTTTTCAAAATATTCTAAAGACATATTTATTTTAGACGGTGGTATATTTTATACTGATATAATTTTAAAATTTACTATGTTCTTAAATACTTCAATTTTAGCCTTGAAGAGTACAACTTTTAATCTTAAAAGAATTTTTTATAATTCATTTTCATGGTCTATTAACCACTGAAAAAATGGAATACCTTGGTGACCCCATGCTAATGTATCATAACTATTGGGAATTTTAAATCTTTTATCATCATTAGAAGTGAGAGCTACTTTGTTAACTAATTCTGTATAAATATTGTGAAGTCGAGATCTAAACAAATACATTGTACAGAAAGCTTTTGAATTTTGTTCTACAACATCTTTATAAGTAGTGGATCTGGGAAGGCACTGTTACACCGGATGGCATGTTCCATCGACTTCTTCACTTCTTCAGCAATGACCTTGAAAGAACTACCCTTAAAATGCAAGAACTACCCTTAAAATCAAAGAATTCTAAGAAATATGAGTGACGTAATTGGTTCTTCGGCATCGAGGTTCATTTGGGGTGGTTTTTCCATCGACTTCTTTACTTCTTCGGCAATGACCTTGAAAGAACCAGAAGCTTGAAGAAAGAAGCCGAAGGATACCGAGCTAAGCCGAAGCTTGAGCGAGTTAGTAACAATTGTTTTCCAAGAATTTCACTTAGTCACCGCTAAAAATAACTTCTTCGGCACTCGATTGCAAGAAGTAAAAATGTCGTAATTTGAATGATTCATACATAAAGTGTGACTAATAATATAAATTCATGTTTGTTCAGGTTAAACTTGGGCTCGGCTAGATGACTACATGCATGACCTCATCCTGGTTCGCGGAAGCTCATTTTATGCGCAATAATTAAAACATTTTTAATATATAATGAGTATAATTATTTTAAAACAATATTGTTTGTCTTTGACAACAGATTGAATAACATCAGTGATTATTTAAATTAGTTATTTATTTAAAAAATATAGATTTAAAAAAAAATGGATTGTATAAGTATGTGGGATGATATATCAGGTTTTCCTGATTTACCTTACAAATTTATGATTTATTTTCAAAATTATTTGAATTGGGAAATTGTATCAAGAAGACAAAAATTAAATTCGGATTTTATACGAACATTTCTGACAAAATTGAATTGGGAAGAATTATCAAAACATCAACAATTATCTGAGGAGTTAATTGAAGAATTTAAAACATGGGTAAATTGGAATTCTATTAGTAAATATCAAAAACTGTCTGAAGAATTTATTAGGAAACATAAAGATGAAGTTAATTGGATGATGATAATAAAATACCAGAATGTAGATAAGGAATTTTTAGATAAAATGAAATTTTCTATTGAAAAACACAATGATAGCACTGAATATTGATATTATATTTTAATTTTTATAGTTATATTATTTTTTAAAATATATTTGTATTATATTTTTGTATAGATAATTTCATTAAAAATTAATATTATATTTATTTTAATTTGATTGAAAAAAAAAATAAAAATACAGTTTAAAAAAAAATATATATTTTGTTTTATTTGATATATACATTATTTTTATTCAAAACTATTTTTATTAATCCAACTATTATGTTTATTATCAAAACCTAACCATTTTACAAATATTTCATTACCTTTACGCTTAAGTACTTTTTCTACTAAATATACATCAGGATATTTAACTTTTTGTAATTGTAATTCGTAAAAGCCTCCTTTGATTTCTTGATTATTTACATCTTTAAGTAAATAAGTAACAGGATTAGTTAATTGGATTTTTCTAATAGCAAATATTTCGTTTGACCAATTAGGTTTATATTTTTTATCAAATACACCTCGATATTTTGATATACGAACATGATCTCCAATATTATATTTCGGTTTTGATGTCATTTTAATTTTATTATAAACATTATTAAGTAAAAATTTTTCATGTTTTTTAGTTACATCAATAGGTTTAAAACCTGTGGTGCTATGTTTTTTGTTATTATAAATATTAATAATTTTCGGTAATATTTTAAGCCATTTATAGGATCCTTGGAAACTAAATTCTTTCCACATTATATTTTTTATTGTCCGATTTACTCGTTCAACAATAGAAGCTTTTTTTTCACTATAAGTAACGTAATGTTTAACATTATATTTTTTCAATACATTTTGTACTTCTTTTCCTGTAAATTCTCCTCCCGAATCTGTACACAAGTGAATTGGTCTTTGATTTTTGAAGACGTTTTCCAGTGCATTTGCTACTTCCTTTGATGTTTTTGATTTTAATGGATATGCCCATACATATTTTGAAAAACAATTAATTACGACTAAAATATATTTATATCCATTATTTTCAGATGAATATTCTTGCATATCAACTAAATCAGCTTGCATTAAATCTAGTAATGATTTTATAATTACTTTTCTACGTTTAAAATTTATTCTAGCAGGTTTATGTAGTTCTTCAACAATTTGTCTTTTAACATCAGTTTTATATTTTGACATTTTAATTTTCTTAATTGAATATAAAATTAATACTGATTAATAAATAAAAAACAACCTATTTTTATATAGTTTATTATGAAAAATAATTAATATTCCAAGTTAAATCTTTCTTTATAAATTGTATTTCTATGTTCAATGGTTAAAATTTTATTAAGTGTATCTTCTAACAATTTAATTCTATTTCTAAAACGACATCTATCTAAGGCCATTTCCATATATATATTTCCATTTCGAGCTTTGCGATAAGCAAAATTCCATTTATATAATAAATAAATTTTATTTTTGGATTCATTAAAAGTAACACTCTTTTTTTCTTTATTAATTTTTGTGTTTATAGTTAAAGACATTTTAAAAAAATTATTCAATTATATTGGCTTCATACAATTCTTCAATAATTGAATTAATTTCGTTTCGATTACTAGTATTACCAGCTGCTTCTGATGCAAGTAACAGATGAAGTCGTTCAACAAGTTCATTTGGGTCGTCCCATTAAATATAATCAGCTGATTTATTATTAACATTCATTAACATACCTTTGCCTTGAGGTAAATTTAATGAAATCTCTGATTCATCAATATTAGAATTATGATCATTGTCACTATTACTATAATTTTTAATTATTTGAAATTTTTTATTTGAGCTTCTCTTTATATTTTTTAAAACGTTTGTTCTCTTTAAAATGTTAACAAAATTTTTGGCATCATCTTTTGTATAAACAGTCGGTGGTTTTTGATTAAAAAGTAATCCATATAGACCTTTAGTACCTTTGTATTTTTTTCCTGCAACTATGATATCCGGTCCATCAAAATCAATTTTTTTATTTCCAATAGAAAACTCGCTACTTTCCTTTTCATTATATTTTACACGTAATTGATCATTTGATTTATTAATATTTGGATCATTAATAAGTTTTTTAATATATTTAAGTGGTAAAGGGTGAAACTGGTCGTAATAATCTACTAATGACTTTTCATGTATTGATTTGTTAAGTTCATTTTCATATTGTTTTTGTCTATTAATATCGCTATTTTTTAAATCGTCATCAATCTTTTCTATTAACATTTTTCTTAAATTATACGGTTTTTTTCCAACGGTACTGAAACTTAATTTTCTTTTAAATTTTTTTTTTGCTTTTTGAGGTGATGAAACTGTACCACGTGTTCCTTTGGGAGTTAAATCCTCTATTGGAGTAGAAGTTATCGGATCAAATAAAATGGATTCTTTATCGTTGTTTGTTGTTTCTTTAATACTATCATTTTCAAATAAATCAGAATATTCATCTTTTCTCTTAATAGGAGAAAATAATGATTCATTTTTATTTATATTTTTTATAGTAGGTTTTAAATTACTTTCAATATTTTCTAAATGCTTGGTTATAGGTTGAAATAAGTCTTCATGAGTTTTTTGACCATGTTTTAGAATTAATAATTTATTTTTTATATTTTTTCTCTTTTCAATTAATTTTTCTTTTATATTTTGTTCTAATCTATTAGATTTTCTTTTCTTTTTTAAATTTACTAAATGATTAATTTTTCTTTTCTTTTTGAGAACCATTGTTCTTTATTCACAGATTTAATAAATCTAACTAAAATTTTATTTTAATATTAAATGTATATATACTTATCAAAACCATAACGATATCGACCATTGTTTAGAGAATTATCTTTAAAAATTGAAATAAATCCAAAAGGTGATTTCCAACAATAAGAACATATTTTTTTAAATTTTTCAAATGACATATCTGTACCAACATGATCTGTATATATGTGACGTAAATTTAGTTCATCTTGTTTAAAACAGATTAATATATTAGCATTATCTCGAATTAGTTGCTTAGGTATTTTTGAATAAGTTTGACAAAGATAGAAACAATCTATTTTGTTATGACGTCCCATACTAAAATATTCTCTAATAATATTCTGTTTATCACATGCAACATCGTCAAAAATAAATAAAGAATTTGATTTTGCTTTAGATGGTGGTATTATATTTTCACTATTGTTAAATTCATAATAACCTAGTCCTTTAATTGGTTTTAATAATTCATGTAAATATTTATATTTTGATTGATATAATGATTTCGAATACAAATAAATATTTTCAAATTTTAATCCATTAGGATGTTCTATAAGACTTAACATAGTGTTTGTTTTTCCACAATTTGATGGGCCTGTTATTATGCATCTTATTGTGTTTGGAAAAAGAGCGCTATGTTTTAAATTTTTTGTATGTGTTGTATCAGTATCGTGATTATCTACAGTTAAAGTAGTTTTTTGTCTTACAACCTTTTTCATATTGTTTCTAAACTTATAATACTTATAAATAAGTGTTGTTATTTAATATATATTTAGTTAACGTTTGAATTTTATACCGATAACAAAAAAAAATGAGATATTATTTAAGTCACGGTGAAATTAAAGGAAAAGGTTTATTAAATTCTTTTATAAATAAATTGCCATTTGAATTGCATTTACCTGGCTATAATTACTGTGGACCTGGAACAAAATTAGAAAAACGTCTCAGTCGTGGTGACGTAGGTATAAATCCATTGGATGAAGCATGTAGATTTCACGATATAGCATATAGAAATAGTTCAGAATTACATAATCGTCATGAGGCTGATCGAATTTTACTTAAAAATGCATTATCTAGAATTACTTCATCGGATGCATCATTCAATGAAAAATTAGCAGCTTTAGGTGTTTCTACTGCAATGCATACTAAACTTAAATTTGGAATGGGTGGAAGTGGAGAAATAAATCAAAATGGAAATAAAAATTTAAAAGGAAAATTAAATATAAATAATAGTCAGTCTTTAAATGTAATGCACCAGAAGAACAATACTATAGTTAATATGCAAACTGCGGATATATTACGAAAAAGTGCTAAAAGTATGCAAACCTATCTTGATCAAATAAAATTGTTGATAAAAAAACTTGAACCTACAACTCATACGGAAGGAAAAATACAAAAATTGCAAGAAAAAAAGAAAAAAAGATATTCGAAAACTAAAAAAAAATCTGATGAAAAACATATTGATAATTATCATGAAAAAGCAATAAAAGATAAAATATCACAAAAAAATTTAAAGAAAAAAATTGAACAAGATATGTTAAAATCCAGTAATGAATTATTAAATGAATCTCAAAGTAGAAAGAGAAAACTTATAGAAGATGATAGTAATAACGCTATAGATATGTTTAATATTAAAAAGATGAAACTGGATACATCAAATCAATTAAGAAAGCGTAAATTTGTAGAAAATGAAGAAAATGATAATGCAGTTGATTATTCAGATAGTAGTGCATTTAAAAAAATTAAACAATAATTTTTTTCCTATAAAAGAAACGTCGATAGTTAATAATATGTTATTTTAGTTAAATCTATTATAATGACTAGAACATTATCTCGAGTAAGAAAACGTAACAGGCAAGTAAAAAATAGAAAACGTAAATTTAAAAAACAGTTAAAAAAAGGAAAACGTAAATTTAAAAAGAAATTAATGAATTTTCAATCTGTAACGAAAAAAATTAAAAATGTTATAATGAAAGAGAAACCTAAAAATCTTCATAGTGCTCTAAAGATAGCAGTTAAAACAATTAAAAATAAAAGTAAACAATTAAAATCACCAAGAGTAATTAAAATTCCAAAAACAGGAGGTATATTACCATTAATACCGATTTTTGCGGGACTTAGTGCTCTTGGAGCACTTAGTGGTGGAGCGGCTGGGATTGCCAGAGCTATAAATGATGCACGAGCAGCCAAACAAAAATTGGAGGAAAGTAAACGTCATAACAATACCATGGAAGCCATTGCAATGGGTAAAGGGTTATATTTAAAACCACATCATGCTGGTTTGGGTCTTTTTTTAAGTCCAACTTATTCGAGTCCAAAAAGACGAAAAAATTTCCAATAACTTTACCTAAACATGCTTTAACCAATGTGGAAATTGATTTTTTTGCACATAAATTAAATATACCAAATTTTCGAGGAGTTTTCATGAAAGATCAATTACCAACGAAGATTTATCGAAATGAAATGGGTGTAATTAATTTAGATAATTATTCAGGTCCTGGAACTCATTGGACTGCTTATAAAAAATTTAATAAGAAAATTTTTTATTTCGATAGTTTTGGAAATTTAAAACCACCCATTGAGTGTCAAATTTATTTTAATTCAAGTGGATCTTGCAATATTTACTATAATCATAATCCATATCAAACATATAATTCTATTAATTGTGGTCATTTATGTTTAGAATTTTTGTATTATCCTATTTTAGGTTAATATAAGTATTATGTTTTAACTATTTTTGTTTCATTTACTATTTATAATTCTTTGTGTTTACATAGTAAAAAGAAATGTCTTATACATTTACATTATCAGCAAAAAGTTCAATTTTATCAACAAAAATATATCCTCCTATAGTTCTAAACAGTGAAGATGAATACGTATTAGGACTTATAAACTTTGAAAGTTATAACACAATTCCAAACATTGATAGTTCAAATAATATATTTTATTTTGGTGACAATAATAAAATTGTATTGCCAGAAGGTTCTTATGAAATAAATGATATTTACCAATATATAAAAAATTATGTTTCTACTCATACTACGAACTCTTTAAATATTAATTCATTCATACCAAAAGGAATTGATAAAACAGAAAATTTAATATATAAAATGACCGACGAAGAAGATTTAATTGAAATATTAGAAGAGCCATTCCAACTAACTCTTAAACCTAATAGAAATACTTTGAAATGTGAAATTTTATGTAATTATGATATTCATTTTGAAAAGAAAAATTCAATTGGTAATTTATTAGGTTTTAGTAATAGATTACTTAAAGCTAATCAGTTGCATATATCAGAACATCCAGTGGATATATTTAAAGTTAATGCTATTTGTATAGAATGTAATTTAGTTATAAATTCATTTAATAATGGAAAACCGGTTCATATTATTCATATGTTTTACCCAACGACCGCACCCGGATTTAAAATAATTGAAAAACCAACGAATGTTATTTATTTACCAATTAGTACACATTATATTGATGAGATCATACTTAAAATTACAGATCAAAATGGAGATTTAATTAATTTTAGAAATGAACTTATTACAATACGTTTACATTTAACAAAAAGGCAAAATTAATTTATCGATAATTAGAAATAAAAAAAAATATATATGTAATTTTTTTTAAACCCCCCGCCACATTACCTTAAAAATTTTTTTTAATAAAACCTAAATAATAGTATATATTTACCATTTAGTATATTTTACATTGATAAGATAACACTAAAAATTAATTTCTTTTCTAAAAAAAATATGGTATTTCTTTATAATTATAATTCTTTAACTTTACCTAGTTCTTTTGATAGTCCTAATTTAAATCAATATAAATACGCTCCAGTTAACAAAAATAAGTTTAGTTATAAACGAAAGAGAAAACAATTAACATTAAAAAATAGAAAGTTCCTTAAATCTTTGGGATTTAAATTAAAAAAAAAACTAAGAAAAAATAAATTTAAAAGAGTGTTGGTGTAATTTAAAGATACATATTAGTGTAAGAGCTGTAAAATTTTTAATATTACTTAAGTGTAAAAAAAGAAAAAAACAAAAAGATTATGAGTTATAATATATTAAATGTTAATGAAAATATAATATATGATGACTCAGTTACAAGTTATCAGTATCATACCCACCAACCATATTCATCTTCAACTTTAAATAATAATGATGAAATTAGAATACCTATACAAACTCAAGATCTCTATACACTACCAAGTCAAAGTTATTTATATATTGAAGGAAAATTACTAAAAGACGATAATACATTTTCTGATAATGTCCAGTTTATAAACAATGGAATTATGTTTCTTTTTGATGAAATTCGATATGAATTAGGAGGACTGGTTATTGATCGAATTAGAAATCCTGGAATAACTACTACAATAAAAGGATATGTCTCATTTACCGAAGCGGAAAGCAAAAATTTAAATAATACAGGTTGGAATGAAAATGAAAATCCCTCACTATTAGATGGTAATGGTAATTTTAATGTTTGTTTGCCATTAAAAATGATTATGGGATTTGCTGAAGATTTTCATAAAATAATAATGAATTTACGTCAAGAATTAGTTTTAATAAGAAGTAATAGTGATTTAAATGCAATAATTCAAATAAACGATAAAAAAGAAACTTATAAAGTAAAACTTGAAAAAATTCTATGGAAAATGCCTCACATTATGGTAAACGATAGTCAAAAACTACGTTTATTTAAACAGTTTGAAAGTAATAGAGATTTAACCATTGCCTTTAGAGGATGGGAATTACATGAATACCCTCAGTTACCCCAATCGAAAAATCATATGTGGACTGTGAAGAGCTCTAATCAACTTGAAAAGCCTCGAATTGTGATTTTCGGATTGCAAACTAACAAAAAAAATAATATTTCAAAAAATATGAGTCATTTCGATCACTGTAAATTATCTAATTTAAAAGTTCATTTAAATTCAAAAGTATTTCCATATGATAATTTAAATGTTGATTTTGATACTAACAAATATGCAATTCTTTATGAAATGTTTACGCAATTTCAAAAATCTTATTATTATAAAAATGAAAGTTCAGCTTGTATTTATCCTATAAAGTATAAAAATATTGCTCCATTGGTAGTTGTAGATTGTTCACGACAAAGTGAAGACATCCTGAAAGGTGGTGCTATTGATATTCGAATAGAATTTGAAACAAATTCCTTAATACCTGCGAATACCACAGCTTATTGTTTAATATTACATGATAGATTGATTAAATATAATCCGTTAACTAATAATATAACAATATTTTAATATGTATGTGTTAGATGTTCAAGGATTTCAATATAAAGATACTTCATTTATATGCAGAGAAATTGCTATTTTAAATATAAGAACTGGAAAACTATTTCATAAACATATTTACTTACCTTTGTCTTCCCAATGGTTGAACAATGAATTTAACCAACAAGTTAATTGGAGTACAACAAAATTACATGGACTGGAATGGGATTGCAAACTTAATAATAAAGACTCTATAGTAATTGAAAATATTTTTTCCTTCATTAGGTATGTAATAGAAAAGAATCAAAAAGTTTTTGTTAAAGGATTGGAAAAAAAGAATTGGCTACATAAAATTATTTCCAATGAAATTATAGATTTAGCTGATTTAGGATGTCCAAATGTTAAAAATATTATCAGTTCATATAATGTTAAAAATCTACATTGTAATAATCATTTGTATAATAATTTAAGATGTGCCAAACAAAATGTATTTGCATTAAAAGAATGGATTGTATCAAATAATTATCAATAAATAAATATTTTTTTTAAAAAAGGTTTGTTTTTTTTTTTTTAAAAAAAACTCATTAAATAGATTCATTTTTTTTTTATTTTTTTCAAATAATACATATTAGAATATATAGGGAATACATAATATAAGAATACATGTTAGAATATACAGGAATACATAATATATAGAAATACATAATATATAAGAATACATAATATATAGGAATATATATAATAAATATTAAAAATATTTTTGAGAATTTAAAAATAAATCCTCTTCATCCGGAATTGTTATTTCAATTCCTTGATCTTCTTGAACTTTTTCTGAAACATTAGTTGGTTTCTTTCTTTTAACTGGAACTAAAGGGGGTGGAGGAAGTAGAAGATTATCTGAACTTGACGAAGACGACGGCAACATCGATTCATCTTCAAGATTGAACGAATATTTCTTTACTGCCTTTTGGAATAATAAAAATTGTTCATCATCTTCAAGTTTGGCACGTATATATTGAATAGGTAGGTTTCCAAATTTTTTCAACAAAGTTACAGTTTTTGGAGAATATGTTAACTGTATAAATATTTTATCACCTTTTAATGTTATATCTTTAACACCAAATCTAAAAAAAAAATAAAAAAAACAAAGTTTTAGATTTAAAAAAAAAAATTAAATTTTTATAAAGTTTTTTTTTTATTCTATTTTTAAAAATAAAAAAACTAATATATTAATTTTTATATAAATTTTAAAAATATTTTTTATTAAAAAAAATATATCATAAGTTTTTTTGTAAAAAATTAAAAATATCTAATTTATTTTTTAAATTAAAAAATACTTATTGTTAAAAATGAAAAAAAAAATACTCACTGAAAAATCTGTTTCATGACCACCATTGCCATTTTAAGAGGAAAATTCACTTTGTCTGTAATTGCCACAATAATTGTACAAGGTGTTGTAGACATCTTTTTTTTCTCGCAGATACGTAGGAAAAGAAGGAATTTCAAAATATAAGTGCACTTGTAACAAAATGTTCTGATACAATTTGAAAGAAGAACCTGTATTTATACATATTGTTTGTAAAAATGTAGGAGAACTTGGAGTTAATTTACTCTACAACAAATTTGGTAAGCCGAAAAGACATTTGGAGTTAATCTACTATACAACAAATTTGGTAAGCCGAAAAGAAATTTTTTGAAAAAATTAAGTCACAAAAAAATTTTGATACTGTATCTCCAAAACATAACGAACAATGTGTATGGCCAGAAAAGTGGTAATGAATTTTTAGAATTTCAATAGGTTTAAAATTAATAGATATTTTTCTAATTATTTTCATAAAATCGTGAGTTTTATAACAATTTTTACATATTAATGCTCCAATTGGGGTTATATTATGTGGAAAATTTGGGGAACTCCAAATGGCATAAAATTTGTTACAAGTAATTTCATTGGTCGTATGTTCTAATTTTTTAAAATATTTTCGAAGACAAATTTGGAAATTGGATGATAAATATGACGTTGCATCAGGCGAAAGAGTTACATTAACAAAATCAGGTTCTTCAATTAAAAGATTATTTAATATTTTTTGCAACGCCATATGCGACCAATGAGTTTTACTATTCATAAAACATCTCACTTTACCTTGAAATTCCTCCTGTTCGTCTGGTTTTAGTTGGGTCACTTCCACTGCATCTTCCTCTGCCTGTTCCTCTTCTTCGTCCCAATCGATATAATTCATCTCTAAGACCTCTTCAACTTCTTTTTTTACTTCACAATCAATTTCTTGTACAACTTCTTCATCAACTAAAACCAGCGTATCTGAAAGACTTTCTGATTTTACGGACATGGTAAAAAAAAGCTACTTGTATAAAAGTTAACAACAAGTTACTAGATAGTAAAATGAATAATAAAACTTAATATTCTCCTATTTTTATAGTAGAACAATTAATTCAGTGAATGTACAGGAAAACCTTATACACAATTAAAAAATGATGCAATATTGCATCATCCAATACTTGACTTTCAAATTATGCAAAAATAATAAATTGCAATAAGTTTTTCATATTGCGTCATTCTAAGGAAATAACAAATTAGTATTCAATTTAAAATGAAAACAAAAGAACAAATAAATGCAAGGAATAAATAGGATGTAATTATTTCTATTAAATGCAAGTGCTCATTAGTATTCAATTTAAATGGGAAAAAAACAAGTAAATTCAAGAAATAAATTAACTATAATAAACAGAATACGATTATTTTAATTCGATACACATGTTAATTGATATTCAATTTGAGCGGAAAATATTTTATAGTGAGATAATTATCTAAGTACTGAATAATAGGTATAATTAAAATTTCCATTTTTATTTAAAAAATAAATTGTTACTATAATTTAAATTTAATTATACCATTAAGCATTGCATACATTTTAAAAGTATAATAAATAAAATGTAATTATTTTAAATGAAGTAAAACTACTTTCGATAATTAATTTTCCTTGTTTAGTTTTTTTTGTTATTGCATTAGTAAAAGGTATTTTTATATCATAAACCAGGTGAAAAATTAGTCATTTATAGTTGAAATATATATAGAGAATGAACGCTCCAACAGCTTCAACTAGTACCTCAGATAATTTTAATACAATAGTTAGTTCAGTGGTTGAGAAGATAATACAAGTAAGTAGATTAATTAAAACAAAAAATGATTATATATTTTGGATAGGATATATTCGAAAAACAATTAAATTAATTGAAAAATGTGAAAAAAATAAATTAAAATGTTTGGGTAATTTGGCTGCAATAGAATCTAATTTAGCAATATTAAAATATTACAAAACAATTTTTAAAAATAAAAAAAGATATAAATTTAGTAATTCTATTAATTTTAAAAATTTAAAAAAGAATTTAGAATGGCAAGATCTTGAATCTTGTTTTCAAGGAAGAATAAGGACAGGTATCATTTTAAATTTAAATATAAAAGATCCTATAATATTTTTAAATAAAGCATATAAAAGTTTTTCCTTAAAAATAAAGAAAGAATTAAAACGCTCTTTATTAAAAGTAAATACTACTTTTTCAGCCATGTTTATAAAACCACAAACTTTTCAAACTGATCTTAAATATTTTTCTACTAAAAACCAAATCATAGATAAAAATACTAATTTAAAAAATTGGTATACTGAAAACGTTAAAAATAAAATTTTATTAAAATTAGAAAGTTTTCAAGAGAAGGACAGCGGATACGCTCTTTATGAAATTATAGGATTAAAAGTAAATATAAATAATTATTCTCCAATAAACTGTGGTTATTCAACATACATTAAATTACCAAAATTTATTCAAAACACAAAAAGCGTCATTAATATTCAAAATAATGATGAATATTGTTTTTTATGGTCTATTGTTTGTGCTTTATACCCATGTCACTCAATGAAAAATAAACTACGTACTTCTTCTTATCCTCATTTCAGTGAAGTATTAAAATATAATAATATTAATTTTCCAATTCAACTTCATGATATACCAAAATTTGAGGATTTAAATCAAATATCTATTAATGTTTTTAAAATTAGAGAAAAAAAATCTGATATAGTTCCATTATGTTTAAGTGAAAAAAAATTTTCACCAAGAATTAATTTATTATTACTTTCTAATAAAAATATCTATCATTTTGCGTTTATTAACAATTTATCACGATTGTTAAATAAACAAATGGGTAATATAACTAATAAAAAATGGTTTTGTGAAAGATGTCTTAATCATTTTAAGACGCAAAATAATTTAGCTAAACATTTTGAATTATGTAAAACAATGAATGAAACAAAGATAACTTTACCTACCAAAAATAATAACATCTTAAAATTTACTAATTTTAAATTTAAACAAAAAATTCCTTTTGCTATCTATGCAGATTTAGAAAGTATTTTAATTAAACATAATAATTTTGGAAATGATAAAACAAAAATATTTCAAACGCATGAACCTTTCAGTATTGCCTTCTATTTAAAATGTTCTTATGATAATTCTTTATCAGATTTTAAATTGTATACAGGTAAAGATTGCATAGATTGGTTTGTTAATGAACTACAAAAAATATCAATTAAAATTAAAAATATTTTCGACAATATAATACCAATGGATCCTCTAAACAATGAAGAATGGCAGAATTTTAAGTCCTCAAATCATTGTCACATTTGTTTAAAACAATTTAATGAAAACGATAAAAAAGTTAGAGATCATTGCCATTTTACGGGTAAATTTCGTGGTGCCGCACATAACTCATGTAATTTAAATTTTAAAACTAATTTAATAATTCCAGTTTTATTTCATAATTTATCTGGATACGATGGACACTTCTTAATTAAGGCCCTTAGTACCAATATAGAAGGAAAAATGTCTCTTTTACCAATTAATAAAGAAAAATACATTTCTTTTACTAAATATATTAAAAATTCAAATATTCAGTTTAGATTTTTAGATTCATTTCGATTTATGGCTTCAAGTCTTGATGACTTATCTTCATATTTACCTAATACTAAAAAAAATATTTTAAGGTGTTATTATAAAAATGATGAACAATTTAATTTATTAACTCGTAAAGGAATATTTCCTTACGAATATTTAGACTGTTGGGAAAAATTACGAGATACTCAGTTACCATCCAAAGAATTGTTTTATAGTTCTTTAAAAAACGAACATATTTCCGAAGAAGATTATAGTTTTGCTTGTAAAGTTTGGAATAGTTTTAAAATTAAATCTTTAAAAGAATATGCTGAAATATATCTTACAACTGATGTGCTTCTTTTAGCTGATATTTTTGAAAATTTTAGAGAAACATGTATAAATACATATAAGTTGGATCCTTTATGGACTTATACTAGTCCAGGTTTAGCATATCAAATTGTACTTTCATTAGGTATTGAATTAGAATTATTAACTGATATTGATATGATTTTATTTATTGAAAAAGGGATACGAGGTGGTATTTCACAATGCTCTAATCGATATGGAAAAGCCAATAATAAATATATGGAAAAGAAATACGATCCAAATTTACCTTCATCTTATATTATGTATTTTGATGTAAATAATCTATATGGAACAGCAATGAGTTTACCATTACCAGAAAAACATTTTGAGTGGATAAATAATAATTTTACTCCTAATGATATACTAAATATTCCAGATAATAGTCCTGTAGGATATATTTTTGAAGTAGATTTAGAATATCCTAAGGAACTATTTCATTTACATATGGATTTACCATTATGTCCAGAACATTTACGTCCACCCTCTTCAAAATTTAAAAATACAAAATTATTAACTACACTTTTTCCTAAAAAAGAATATGTTATTCATTATATAAATTTAAAACAAGCTTTAAAATTAAATTTAAAACTAATAAAAATACATAGAGTTTTAAAATTTACTCAGTCTAATTGGTTAAAAAATTACATTGAATTAAATACAGAGTTACGAAAGCAAAGTAAAAATGATTTTGAAAAGAATTTTTTTAAGTTATTAAATAATGCATTTTTCGGGAAAACAATAGAAAATGTTCGAAAACATAAAGACGTTAAATTAGTAACACACTGGTCTGGTCGATATGGTGCTAATTATTATATTTCTAAACCAAATTTTCATAGCTGTTCTATAATAGCTGACGATTTAATACTTATTGAAATGTCCCGTTTAGAAATAAAATTAAATAAACCAATTTATGCAGGATTCAGTATATTAGACCTTTCAAAAACATTCTTATATGATTTTCATTACAATTATATAAAAAATAAATTTCAAAATAAAGTAAAATTATTATATACAGATACAGATTCACTAATATATCATTTTCATGTGGATGATATCTATCAATATATTAAAGAGGATATTCATAAATTCGATACATCTGACTATCCTGATAATAATATTTATAATATTCCACGTAAAAATAAAAAAGTTCTTGGTTTAATGAAAGATGAACTTAATGGAACTATTATTAACGAATTTATTGGATTAAGATCAAAAATGTACACTTTAAAAATGTATAAAACACATTTAGAACTAGAAAAAGATGTAGAGAAACTTAAAATAAAAGGTACAAATAAAAAAGATATTGATAATTTTATTAAAAATTATGGTACTATTAGGAAAGCTAAGGGTATAACTAAAGCTGCTCTTAAAACCATTACATTTGATGATTATTATAAATGTCTATTTAATAATAATATTTCTGAAACTAGTCAAAAAATTATTAAATCAAAATTACATCAAGTATATACCATGGAACAACAAAAAATTGCATTAAATCCATATGATGATAAAAGAATAGTAAATTATTCATTAACAGATACTTTACCATGGGGCTTTAAATAATCATTTTTTTTTTAATTAATCGAAATGTTTGTAATTATCAAAAAAATCATTGAAAAATAACAATTTCAAAAAAGTATAAAAAAGTATTTTTTTATATATTATTTAAAAAATTATGGATATTTAAAAAAATATGACCTAATGGAATTTAACTACTCAGGTAATATTTTTATTTTATATAATATATGTTTTTTTTTCATTTTTTTTTTATTTTTTTTCCAGGTTAAAGTTAAAAAAATTCATCCAAAGGCAATTATTCCTACAAAAATAAAAAGCAAATCTGCAGGATACGACCTGTACACTTTATCAAACGTGTCAATTAAGCCCGGATCAAGAGTTTTAGTAGGAACTGGAATTCAACTTCAATTACCCAACGGTCATTACGCTGAAATTAGATCAAGATCTGGTTTAAGTCTTTTCTATGGAATAGAAGTTGGGGCTGGAATTATTGACGAAGACTATCAAGGCGAGATAAAAGTTGTCCTGTATAATCATTCTGATTCTACATTTATAGTTTGTCAAGGCTATAGAATAGCTCAATTAATTATTAAAAAATCAGTCAATTCCATTTTAGTAGAAACCACTGAAAGTGAGGTTTTAGACCTATCACAAAGAGGAACTGAAGGTTTTGGGTCATCTGGACTTTAGAAAAAAATTACTATGGAAAGATTTAATCCATTAAATCAAAATCGTATTAAATTTATTTCAAAAAAATTTCAGCCTTGCATACAAGATAATGTATTAAAAATTATAATATCCATAATATTATTTCTAAACGAAAAAAAATTTAGAATATGTTGTGCTGGAGGATACGCTTCTTACATTTTTAAGCGTACCAGTAAATATATAGATATTGACCTGTATATAGAAGAAACAGAATCCTTTACAAATTTTTATAACATAAATTCACTTATTTCCAGTGCCTTAAAACAAAAAACATTATCAATTTTTGAATCAGGAATATACTATTTAACACCATTCAAATCATATGGAATAAGAATAGACATTGAAAACAAAGAATATATTATTAATATAGTATTCATTCAACCAAATGCACAAATTAAAAGTATGGAACATTGGGTCTGGACAATAATTAATAATTTCGATTTGGATATTTGTAAAAGTGCATTTTATATTAATGAATTTAAAGAAATACTTCAAATTGTTGTACCGCAACAAATATTAGTTGAAGATTTTAAAGATACACAAGATATTATACTATATAAAAAAAGAAAATATATTGATCGTTCCTTGGAAAAAAATTGTCAACCAATGTCTTTAAAGACATTATGTTATAAAAAAATTACTAGTCTTCGTTGAAATTTATAATTATTTTTTTGCTGAGTTGGTTATATGGTCTGCCTTTCTTGGCTGAAGGGCCAAGATTTTGATAATATTTTTTTTCAGGTTTTATTTCTTAGTATTATATATTTTTCAGGTATTGTTTCTTAGAATTATAGATATATATTTTTTTTCAGCTATTTTTTTTTGCTGAATTTTGATTATATGGTCTTGGTTTCTATTTTTTCAGCTATTGTTTTTTTGAATGTTTTTTTTTTTTGCTGAATTGGTTATATGGTCTGGATTTCTTGGCTGGAGAGCCAAGATTTTGATAATATTTTTTTCAGGTTTTATTTCTTAGTATTATATATTTTTCAGGTATTGTTTCTTAGAATTATAGATATATATATATCTTTTTTTCAGCTATTGTTTTTTTGTTTTTTTTGCTGAATTTTGATTATATGGTCTTGGTTTCTTGGTTAAAGAGTCAACATTTTAGTAATCGGCTCTTCTTTTTAGGTTTTTCCGTATATATTTATACCGTTATTATTAAAGTTTATTTTCAGTATTTATAAAATGGTTTCTTGGTTAAAGAGCCAACATTTTTAGTAATCACCTCTTCTTTTTAGGTTTTTCTGAATCTATTTATACCATTATTATTAAAGTTTATTTTCAGTATTTATAAAATGCCAGTCCCAGCAAGACATAAGTGTCCTAAATGTAAAGGAGAATCTGATGTTCCAAATGACAATTGTTTAGGATGTGATTTACAGCAATATTTTAAAAATGAAGATAAATCTAAACATTTACCCTCTGGTTATTTAGAGAGTAAGGAAAGAGAAGGAAATATTAGAAACAATAATTATCGAAACAATAATCAAAACAATGGTCACCAGTCAAATAGATAAATTTACTTATATATGTATTTTTTAAAATAATTTTATTTAGTATAGTTTATAATTTACAAGAGAAAAGTTATTTTCATTGTTAGTATAAAAGAAGATATAATGGAGAATAAAAAAATGTGTTTTGTTCGTGGATGTCGTGAATCAGCTATTAATTGGGTAACATATAAAAGAAGTGGTCGAAAAATGGTCTGTGAACTTCACAGTTTTTGTTGTAAATGTGGCAAAAATCGAAGAGAGAGATTCGCAAAATTTTTTACATTTAATGAAAATTTATATTGCAGCGATTGTGATCCATTGTATCCAAGAGATCCTGTCAAGCATAATCCATCCGAAATTGAAGAAAATATAACCCATTATGTAACTAAAGATTGTCCTATTTATTGGAATTTAAATTTATTATAATGAAAATGCTCCCATTTTTACATAAAAAAATTTTAAATGTATATATTACTATGTCAATAAATTTTTTTGTATTTATTAAAAGTCTTTTATTTAAGCTAATAAAAAAACACACATATATATATTTTTAAATAATCATTTTTATTTAAAATTAAAAAAACAATTCAAATTTATACATTCATGTTTTTTTAATTAGATCAAAATTTCATCAATACTCATTTTATCAAATTCAATATCTTTTAGGCTTATTTTATCTGATTGATCTTCTTCTTCATTATCTGCTATATAACCATTAGATATATCTTTTTCTTTTTCGTTGTCTGTTGTATAACCACTAGATAAAGTACATTCTTCATGATAACCACAAGGGAAAGTACATTCTTCATAATGTACATTTACGCTTACCGAATCATAATCTTCTATCAGAAAATTATCAAATGCACAATCAAACATATATGATTTAATTACTTTAGTAGAAATTAATTCATTATTTTTATAAAATCGCAACTTTACAAAACATAGAGAACCCATTTTTACTTAATATACAACTATATTCAAATATAAAATAAAACTAAATAAATAATTATTAAAAAAAAATACTTTAAATTAACAAAAAAAAAAAAAAAGCTTCCGCGAACCAGGATGAGGTCATGCATGTAGTCATCTAGCCGAGCCCAAGTTTAACCTGAACAAACATGAATTTATATTATTAGTCACACTTTATGTATGAATCATTCAAATTACGACATTTTTACTTCTTGCAATCGAGTGCCGAAGAAGTTATTTTTAGCGGTGACTAAGTGAAATTCTTGGAAAACAATTGTTACTAACTCGCTCAAGCTTCGGCTTAGCTCGGTATCCTTCGGCTTCTTTCTTCAAGCTTCTGGTTCTTTCAAGGTCATTGCCGAAGAAGTAAAGAAGTCGATGGAAAAACCACCCCAAATGAACCTCGATGCCGAAGAACCAATTACGTCACTCATATTTCTTAGAATTCTTTGATTTTAAGGGTAGTTCTTGCATTTTAAGGGTAGTTCTTTCAAGGTCATTGCTGAAGAAGTGAAGAAGTCGATGGAACATGCCATCCGGTGTAACAGTGCCTTCCCAGATCCACTACTTTTATAATGTGTTAATTCTAATTGTTTTTTAATGCTACTTTTCTTTATCCCCTTAGCTTTTTTAAGCAACCCATTTTCTGAGTTAACACAATAAGCTTTGGCCCCTGTGCCATAAAAACTTTCTATTGGTGCACCAGCATATTCATCCTTAAACTTTCCAACAATAGATTTAGTTATTGGTATTTCATGAATATTATTAACATCATAATTTGAAGTATCGAATTTATCAATATTAACCCTAATGTCTTCATAAACATTACGTGTCTCAATTTCCAAAATAAAGGAATCTGTATCTGTGTACAGAAGTTTAATATTATTCTTATATAAAGTTTTTAAAAACCTATAAAAAAAAGTCATACATCACCGTTTTTGATATATCTAAAATACTAAATCCTACATAGACAGGTTTATCCTATTGCACTAACACTTTACGCATTTGCACAGCTTTAAAGGATAGTTTAGCAATTAAATTTTTTGCCCCATCTTTTCTATGATTTTTTGCCCATTATGTAACCAACCGATATCTATCCTTTTATCCACATTTTCCATTGTTTTACCGTAGATGCTATTATTTGCCAATTTATAAGAATTTTTCTGAAATTGATTTTTAGATTGATTTCTTAATTTTGTATTTAGATCAATAAATTTTTTTAACCATTGAGATTGTGTAAACTCTACAACCCTATGAATTTTAGTTAGTTTAATTCCATATTGAATACATTGTTTTAATAAAGTATAGTGAATTACATATTTTTCTTTATTTTTTAAATTTGGAATTAATTTAAAAGTTTTAGAATTTTGAGGCTTATAATTTTCTGGACAGAATAGAAATTCATTATGTAAATTGTGTAAATTTTCAGGATATTCTAAATCAACCTCTAGCACATAACCCTTGTCATTAGTCTCAGATATATTCATTATATCTAAATTTTGAATTTGTTGATTTGACAACCCAATAAAATCTTTTTCGGGCAGATATTGAGACATCGCATATCCGTAAAGATTAGTTGCATCAAAATACATATTATATTTAGATGGTTGTAATGGATCATAATTTGAAAAAAATAAATTGTTTGCTATAGATTTCCCACATACACAGGTACTGATTCCTCCTCTTACACTATCTTTAAAAAAATGTAACATATCTGGGTCTGTTATTAACCCCAATTCGACTCCAGTATATCTTAAACAAGCGTCAAAACTTAAACCTGGAAAAGTATAATAATGTGCAGGATCAAGTTTGTAAGTTTCCATACACGTTTTTCTAAAATTTTGAAAAATATCTGCCAAAAGTAATACATTAGATTTAAGATATAAATCGGAATATTCACCGATTGTTTTACATTCAAATTAATTCCAAACACTTTTAGCCCTCTTATATTCTTCATCAGTAATGTGTTCATCCGTAAGATCATAATAAAAAAATTTTTTATCTGGTAACTCCGTTTCATTTAACGCCTTTTTGACGGATATACTTAAATTTTTCTTTTTCATTAAAAAATTTGAACACTTCTTTGCATTGTTTATCATTAAGAATGGAAGCTAAATGTGACAAAGAATATGGTAGGAACTGAAATGAATCAATAAACTTAAGATATAGAAATTTTGACTTGGTGAAAACAGTTTTATTATCTAAATATTGATCTACTTCAATAGATTTTTGAAATGAAATGTATTTCTCTTTATTCTGGGCTATGACAAATAATTGTTCATGATTTGGACATACATTTTTTATAAACAGATGAGAATCATAATTACGCAAATTGTGTAAAACTACTGGAATGGAATTAGATAATTTATAATTTAAGTTGCATATAGAGTGTGACGGATCTCTATAGGAACCTGTTAAATGACAATGATCAGCAACCTTATCCGAAATTATAGGTTTATCACATATATGACAATCATTCGTATATTCAAAATGTAATTGTTCCAACACATTTAATTTTTTCATTGGTATTAACTTTTTCATATATTTATTGTAAATATTAAGAACGTCTCTTTCTAAGTAAGTTATAAAAATGTGTGCACAATTGGGACCCATATAATTTTGAAATTTGGAAATTGAATCATCAAATAAACACTTTATATAATAGGAAAACGAATATGGAATATGTTGATATTTTTTTTCAGTATATGGAGAACTTGGATCTACATCATTAATTTATTTATTTAAAGGCTTAAGAATGCATTCAAAATCTTCATATATAACAAATGGAACTTCAATTTGTTTTTGTATATTCTGAAATTTTAAAATATATATCTATTTTGGTTTCAGTTGAAGGTAGATTTATTCTTACAAAATCACAATCATATGTGTAATGCCTGACTAACAATTCTTCAGTAGTAAAATATTGTTAACAACCGTCGCATAAAAAATTTTTCCCATGATGTTTAGATAATCGTTTAGAAATTAATCTAGATAAATTCGAAATATAACAATAATGGAAATTTCCATTATCATCTCCAATTAATAATAAATTAAGGTGACGTTCTCGCTTATTTTTTGTATAATATAAAGGTCCTATAATTTCGAATTGAGTTTTAAAATTATTCTTGATTTTTTCTAATCCATAAACATTAACTGAAATATTGTTTAAATTTTCAAATTTACTTATGTCTTTTAAAGTTAAAGGAAAATTGATACCTTTAAAGTTTACAATAGTGGTGAAATGTGGATACGACTCCACCTTTTCAATTGGCCCGTTAGGTGAATGAAGAGCTGCAACCACAGACCAGGCGAAACAACATTCATCATTGTTTTGAACGTTGACTCATTTTTCAACTTGATCTCTGACGGTAAAGGTATATATGAAGAAGCTTTAAAGGGGTTGTACTTGTTGATGTTAAGCTCAACGTGTAATATATTTATTAAAATCCATCCTGAAATTAAAGAAGAATAATTAACAACAAATTTATTTTTGGTTTAAGTTTAGTTACTAAATATTTAGTAAAAAATAATTTACACGAATCTTTTTCTGCCAGTTCATCAGCTTTCCGGTCAATAATTTTAATATTATCTTCTAGTTCTTGCGTTAATTCTGAACTGTTACATAAAATCCGAAATGGGGTATTGAAAGACTTAACTTCATGACTTTCATTGGAAGGATTTAAGTAAAGACCAAATAGCTCCAGGTGTGTCTTTGGATTTCATAACTGATTACCTCATTTATTTTTTGTTGTATTTCGGAGAAAAAATCATAAATGTTGATTTGGTATTGGGTCGATGATATTTTATGTGAAATGATTCTTTCCTTAAATGCCCATTTTATTACACATTTTCATCCCTAATCACCATTGAATTGGTTTTGTGTTAATTTGTTCTCAAATGACAGAACCATAATGATTTTTTTATAAATATTTTGCAGAATTGACAATATCTTCTTTCACCTAAAATTTAATAACTTCTTTATTAAATTTGCCTCTAATTCATCAAATTAATAACTAATTGTTAAACTGAAACAAAATTTCTATTTAAAATTAAAGTTACAGCTCTTCTTCTTCTGTTCTAACTGGGGGCCATTGTTGGAGTGAATTATCTTCTTGTGGCGATTCAAATTGTCTTTTCGAGTAAAAATTTTGAAGCAGTCCTCACATTTAAAATTCATTTTTCTAAAATGAATCTCTTATTGTGAAGCCCAAGTCGATTTTAACACACTGAAGGTAACATGATGAGGTATGAATTTAAATGGTGGAAAAGAAGTAGGAGGGGAGTTAAGTAGTGGGATGGAAAAAGCCAAGAGTAGCTTTATAAAGTTCTATCACCCTTTCCCACATCTTCCTTTTCTCCTGAGCTGTTTTATTAGGATCGCAATTTAAAATAGAATCCAAAACAAATCCTAATGATTTTTGATAAGACAAATGTTTATTTTTAATTTTGAAATTTGATTTAGAATGAAAGCTTAGTTTCGGATAATCGTTTTCGAAGGGGATTGACACTTCCGTTTGTGTTAAAACAGAATTTTGAACTGTCTCATCTGTTTGTGTGGAAACAGAATTTAAAATTTCATCGAAACTTGGTGGCAAGTCAATTTTTGTAGATGGTTCACTTATTATTGGAAGAATTTCTTGGTAACCACCACCATTACTAAACGATGTTCCCAAATCTTCACTACAATGTGAAATTTTGTAATTACCCTGTGAACCATCTTCCTCCCCCAAAACATCAACCCTCCTATTTCCACTACTAGTCGATTCCGAAATTTTTTTTTTTTTTGATTATTTGAAATTTTGAAGAGAGATAGAGGAGAAAATGAAGAATTACCCGGTATTGCTCCGAAATTGTTTTCACTTTCAAAATTTCTTGTTTTTAACATTCCAAAAAAATTTTGTGATTTATTTGAATCCGAATCATTGTCACTGTCACTGTCACTTTTACTCTCATAATTAGTTAAATTTTTATTAATTTTGGGAATCCCCATCGGCTTTTTAAAATTGTCGATATTGTCTCAATCTTGAGTTAATATGTCGGGAGTATTTGTAAAGGGAGTGTCCGTTGTTAAATCTAAGTCTTGAGTTAAAAATTTAGGGTTTCCGGTGTTAAAATGTTATTAAAATCTAAATTTTGTGATAAAATTGAATTTTGAAAGTCAAAATCTGTCTCCGAAATATTCTCTAGTTCAGGCAAATATTCCAAATTTTCTAAAAATTTTATGTTCGTTTCTGAACAACTTTGGAGTAATTTGTTTTCTAATTTTTTTTCTTGCATCGTATTAATCATCGCGTTAAAATTTTGGATTCTCTAACTTATATTTTGGTGGTCACTTTCATTTTCATTTTTCAAAAAAGCAGGCTGAATTATTATATCTGAAATTATATTAATGTTGTTCACCACTCCTAACTGTTCAGTGGAAGTTGAGGCAAAAGGAAAAGACATACCTTTAAAATTTGAGTACACTTGACAGCAACAAACTAAAACAAACTAAAACAAACTAAAACAAACTAAAACAAACTAAAACAAACTAAAACAAACTAAAACAAACTAAAATTGGGGACTTTAAATTTAAAGCGTGATAAACTCGACTTAAGCTTGCTGTAAACTGATCCTCGACCGTTTTATATGAAAGCAGATCACGGTTTGTCCTCGTAAGTATAGTGACCTCAATAAAGGTCAATGACCTCAATTCTGCACGTCACACCCCGCGGAGCCCCCTTCCCCCTCCCCCGCAAAACATGAGTCCCTACGCTGAGCTGCTTGGGGAGCTACGTCCCCTATAACTCTCAGTGAGACGTCCCAAAATGTGTTGTAACTATAAAAACTCGAGAGGTTTGCGGGCGTATAAAACACAAAATTCTTTTCGGGGCATCTTAGGGGTCCCCTATAACTCTCAGTGAGACGTCCTAAAATGTGTTGTAACTATAAAAACTCGAGAGGTTTGCGGGCGTATAAAAAACACAAAGTTTTTTTCGGGGCATCTCGCCTGGTGAGGGGGGTCCGGGGGGGTCGCATGATCCCCCTGGTCAGGGGGGCTCAACGAAGGGCAACGCGCCCCCTCCCGCGCCCCCGAGAAAACCGGTTTGAGGCCCTCTCTGGGATTTAAAAATCGAAATTTGACCTTGACCTACTTTCATAAAATGACTGTTTTGCGAGTGTTTCATTTTTGGTTCATCACCATTGGTGTTCATTTTTTTTTTCTTTTATTATTTATTTTTAAAAATGTTCAGAAACAGAAATTTACAAATTCAGGTTACGGATGGGAATATAATTATAATAAGTAGAATCAACGTTAATCCTCCAATACAAGTACCATCCATAACCTCATCAACCAACCCAGAGGTAAATGTGGAACCTCAAGGAGAGCCTCAAATAAATCCGGAGGAACCAGTACAGTGTGACGAAATTGATTCCACTACAAAGTAAGTAGCTTATATTAAGCTTATATTAAATGTTTTAATTTATTATTAGTCTTCCTAATATCAAAATACTAATTGATTTTTTTTCAGTTGACAGAGAGACAAACAATTCACCAAGTTTAGGGACAGTGTTAAGTGAAACTATTTTTAGGTTAAGTTAAAGTGTTTAAGTGATAGTGAATAGTAACGGAGACGATTTAAGGTAATGTAAATTTTATTTAATTGATCTAATTATAAAGGAGTATGAAGAAAACTGTACCTAAATTTTGTATAATATTTTTTCTTTCATATTTATAAACTTATTAATTTTAGATTTAAAACTCTCTAAAATAAGAAAGGATTAAGAATTTTTGAACAGGGTGGTTGATTTAAAATATTTTTTCATTCTATTTTGACTAATAAAAACTTTTGTATAGAGTTGTTATGTTTGTTCGTTATTCTTATAAATAAAACATTTTTTTTTCGAAATTGTTCAATTCTTTATTCCAATAAGATAAGAATAAATGGATAAATTAAATACAAACAATAATAATTTTAAAATAATATAAATTAAATAAAAATACATTTTAAAATAAATATTCTAGGATTATAATTTCTTCATTTTCACATGTATGAAGTGGTTTGCAACACATAAATATTAAATAATACATTCTAAAATGAATATTCTAGGACTACAGTTTCTTCATTTTCACATTTAATTACGCATAGTTCATTGCGACAGATTGGACTTGTTTTATTAATTAACATCCACATTTCTAAACAAGGGATGCAAAATCTGTGATTACAAGGTTCTGGTGACACCATTTTATTAGATAATATATCTTCAAGACATATTGGACATTCTTCGGTTTATTTTCAATTATTTCATTAACAACTTTTTTTTACCCTTCGCGACTTCCTACCGCTTTTATATATTGGTTTTTTACCAAGCATTATAATTATTTTTTATATTGGCACCACTGGATCATTTGTGTCCCAATCTAAATCAATATTTTTAACACTACTATTGCAAATTAAACAAACTTTGTGGGTAATTATTTGATACAACTGTCTTGAAGATATATCGCAATGTAAATCATCACTTAAACGTTTTAATTTTCTCTTATTATGAGTATTTACATGTTTATGAGCACCTGCCCTTTGATAATATTGTATAATTTGATAGCATGCGTGATAAAGAGTTTTTTTCTTGATTTTCAGTCACTAACAACACTGTGATATAACTCGGAGTAATATAGAACACAACTTCTTTGGGATCAGTGTACTTATGTTTCACTAAACAAAATTTAGCACTAGCACTTTCTTCTTCATTATTGGAGTCACCAGATTCAGCTTCAATTTGTTCGAAATTATTTATATCGTAGTTCAAATAATTTCTGAAGTTCTTCTGGAATTTTTTTTCGTTAAGATATGTATTGTAATCCAATATTCCAATTAATTCATGTAGATCCGGACCTTCTTCAATATTATTATCCATAAATTTTTGAATGATTTTTTTTAATATTTACTTTGCAATATTTACTATTAAATATAAAATTATTTACTTATTATTTACTTATTATTTGTTGGTATTTAATTTATCATCTTTTGTTACTCCACGTATCTATTTTATAAATTTACTAAAGTGAAAAGTCATTGGTGGTAGGACTTTATATCGACTTCATGGTCAAATAAGGTTATCCACCTCAAGGTCAAACATAAGGTTAGATCTCCTACTATGATCGGATTCGATGGAAGGTTAGCCATGTTGTTACCTTAAAAATTAAACTCAAGGTGATGTATACGAGACTTTTTGAAAAGTATAATGAGAGAACAAAAGAGGAGGAGGATGAAAAGTGTTGATGATACGAGTAGTAGAGTAGAGCGGGGTCCCAGGACAGTGCCATCGACTTCTTGTAAAGTCGATGGCACCTTCCATCGAGCTGTCACTTCTTCGGCATGTCTTCAGCATTACCCTTGAAAGGCATTGGTGAAGAAGTGGTTGATTGTCGAAGGGGTTGAAAGAGATTTTCCAGGAATATCTGAAGAAGTAATTTCCAAGAAGAATATATTACAAGAAGTGACGTAATCCGAAGACATGGGCGAAGAACAGGTTGATTCTCGAAGAGGTGATTAATATTTTCAAAGAATATCAAAAGACGTAATTTCCAAGAAGCCGAAGAGGTTGAGTAATGTATTAGAATAAGAAGAAGAAGTGACGTAATCCGAAAACATTGTCTAATAAGTGGGCTTGTATTATTTTGTATGACTGTAGACGCCATCTATAGTTGGTTGTTGTAAGTGTATAAAAGTTAGATTAAAGGAATCTAGGTAAAGCTAAGGTGTCCATCTATCGTCAATTGTTGTAACTGGATAAAAGTTTGATTAAAGGAATCTAAGCAAAGCTGAGCTAAGCTAAGCACGTTGTGTTTTAGATGCTGCTATCTGATATTTTGGTGAAGTTTAGATATATATTTTTATTAAAGGAATTAAGCTTAGGGTAGGTAATACATAAAGCAACAAAAAAAAATAATGATATTATTTATTAAAACAAAAAAAAATACATTTTATATAATAGTTCAATTTTAACAGGAATATAGTATATTATTTAATAACATAAAAAAAATAAATTTTTTATAATAGTTTAATTCTAACGGGTAAGTTATTATTTGGGCAAAAGTACCTTTGTTGATCTCGAATATACATTGTAGTTTGGTTCCAAATTTGTATACAATTTTTATGATAGTAAGTTTCGAAATTGTCTGCGACTATGGGTTCACCATCATCAAAAGCAATTTTACATAAATTACACCTATATATAATATTATGAAAATTATTAAATCTTCTATATGAATGTCCTGGAGACGGATTTGGATTCATAATTTTTAAAAAAATATATTTATATTTTGTTTATTAAAAATTTAAGGAAGAACCAAAACCTTTTTCTCCTCTAAATGTTTTCGATAGATGATCTACGTTAACAAATTCACAATTTATTGATTTTTTTATAATTAGTTGAGCAATTTTAGTATTTTTTTTAATTTTAATTGGTATTTTTGATAGATTAAATAATATAACTCTAATATCGCCCCTATAATCTTGATCAATTATGCCTGCTCCAACTTCGAGACCAAATTCTAGACTGAGACCCGATCTAGAATGTATTTGTGCATAGTAACCTGTGGGAAGTTCAATTTGGATACCAGTGTTTATACATTTTCTAGAGAATGGTTCAATGATGCATTCCTCGTCTGTGCTAAATAAGTCAAAACCAGCTGCTTCAGGAGTATGTTTTTGGGGTTCACAGGCCTCAGGATGATTTTTTCGAAATTTTATCTGAAAACAAAAAAAAAATTGAAAAAAGTTTTGTAGATACACACATATCTAAATATATATTTATAAAAATTTTTAAAAATTTGTTTTATATAAATTACCTTTTTAAATTAGTTGACATTAGAATATGTGTCCTAATTAAACACAGTAAGCAAATTAATTATTTTTTAAAATGAATTTTTATTTAGGAATATCCCCATGGTAAAGTATCGGTACATTTATAATTGACAATTCTTTTATCATCAAAAGGAGATAATGCAATTTTTTTTTGATTGACTGTATAAACTTTATGTAATTTAGATGTAATAATTTTTTGATTAATTTGATTATTAATATTTTTAAAAATGCATTGATAATAATCTTGAAAAGTAATAGTTTTAAGAGCACCTTTAGTAATTCCCTTTGCTTTTTTAATTTTATCATAATTTTCAGTAAAAAAAGAGATCTCTTTGGAATTTACTCCTTGTTCTTTTAATTTCTTTATTTCCTCATTTAGGTTTAATTTTGATTTATAAACTTTTAATGCATACATTTTCGATCTAAGTCCTATAAATTCTAATAAAATTGTTCCCTTAAGTTCGTCCTTCATTAGACCAAGAACTTTTTTATTTTTTAATGGTATATTATAAACATTATTTTCAGGATAATCAGAAGTATCAAATAAATGAATATCTTCTTTAATATGCGTATAAATATCGTTAATAAAAAAATGATATATTAAAGAATCTGTATCAGTATATAAAAGTTTTGTATTAGGTCCAAATTTTTTCTTAATATAATTGTAATGAAAATCATAAAGAAAAGTTTTTGACAGATCTAAAATACTGAATCCAACAAAAATAGGTTTGTTAATTTTTATTTTTAGTTTTGACATTTCAATCAGTACTATATCTTCGGAAATACGAGTACAACTATGAAAATTTGGTTGTGAAATATAATAATTGGCTCCAAATCGATTTGACCATTTAGTAACAAATTTAATATCTTTGTGTTTACGTACATTTTCAATGGTTTTTCCAAAAAATGCATTATTTAAAAGCTTGAAGAAATTTTTTTCGAAATCGTTTTTACTTTTTTTTCTTAAATCTGTGTTTAGATCAATGTAGTTTTTTAACCAACATGACTGATTAAATTTTAATACTCTATGTATTTTGGAAATTTGTAAGCCTAATTGAAGAGCTTGTTTTAAAGCTCGATAGTGAATTATATAATTTTTTTTGTTATAAAATGTGGTCAATAATTTTGTTAACTTTGATTTTGAATTTGGTGGACATAGATGTTCTGCACAAAGTGGTAAATCTTTATGTAGTTCATATAATTCTTTTGGATAATTTAGATCTATCTCAAATATGTACCCAGTGTCGCTATAATCTGAAATATTTAAAATATCGATTGTTTTAAAATTATTAGGATCATCCCATTTGAAATTTTTTTCTGGTAAAGGTAGACTCATAGCAGCTCCATATAAATTATTAACATCAAAATACATTAAATATGATGTTGGTAAATTTGGATTGTAGGAATTTTCAATATATTTATTATTAGCTTTACCATATCGATTTGAACATTGTGAAATACCACCTCGAATGCCTCTTTCTATGAATAAAAGCATATCAATTTCGGTGAGTAATTCTAATTCAATACCTTGTGATAATACAATTTGATATGTTAAACCTGGAGCTGTATATGTCCATAAAGCGTCCAATTTATATGTTGATAGACACATTTCTCTAAAATTTTCAAATATGTCAGCCAAAAGTAATACGTCAGTTTTTAGATAGAGTTCTGCATATTCTTTTAAGTTTTGAATGTTGAAAGTATTCCAAATAGTTTGAGCAAATTCATATTCATTTTGTGTGATATTTTCATTATTAAGAGAACTATAAAAATGTTCTATTTTTGGTAAATTTTTATCTTGTAGTTTTTCCCAACAATCTAAATATTCATATGGGAAAATTCCTTTTCGTGATAATAATTCAAATTTTTTTTCATTATCTTGATTAAAATAACTTTTTAGAATAGTTTTTTTCTCATTAGGTAGAAAAGAGGCTAAATTTTGAATACTTGAAGGCATAAATCTGTACGAGTCTAAAAATCTAAAATTAATAGTGGTATTTTCAATGTATTTGGTAAAAGAAATATATCGTTCTTTATTTATAGGTATTAATGTAAGTTTTCCTTTAATTTTTAAACTAAGCTCTTTTACTATAAAGTGGCTGTCATAACCAGAAAGGTTATGGAATAAAACAGGGACCATATGATCAATTTTAAAGTTAAGATTACAAGATTGATGAGCTGCTCCTCTAAATTTTCCAGTAAAATGACAATGATCCCTTACTTTTGTTTCATATTCCCGGAATGGTTTCAAACAAATAAAGCAGTTGGTTGCTTGAATAAATTTATTTTTTTCCTCGTTATTTAATGGTGTCATTGGAATAATTTTCTTAAAAATGTTATCAACTTTATATGCTATATTTTCAAGTTCTTTCACGAACCATTCAATACAATTTTGTCCAGTGAATAATCGAAAATAGGATAATGAATCGTTATAGGAACATTTAAAATAATAAGCAATACTAAATACTTCATGTTCTTGATATACAGATGAAGTAGCATTATTTTTAAATAAATGTAAATTTTGATTTTTTTTCAAAATACTTTCTAAATCAGCATAAATAACAAAAGGAACTTTTTGTTTAAATTTAAAGTTAGTAAATTTTAGAATATTTTTATCTTTAGATGGTAATTCAATTTTAGTTGTATTCATATTTTTGCAACAAATCAAATGTTTGTTAAGATTTTCTTCTGTCAGAAAATGATTTAAACATCTTTCACAAAACCATTTTTTATTGTGAACATTTTTCATTTGTTGATTTAAGATGCGTGATAAATTGGTAATTAAAGCAAAATGATAGATATTTAAAGGATTTTTTTTCTGATAATTTTTATTAATAGGAATCATTAGTAGATTTATTCGAGGCGAAAAATTTTCTTTACTTAAACATAATGGAACAATTTCACGATTTTTAAAAGTAGTAAAAACATTTATAGCTAATTTGTTTAATTTTTCAAAAATTGGTATCTCTTTAAGTCGTATTGGAAATTGAATGTGGTCATATTTTAATACTTCACTAAAATGTGGATAGGATGAGGTCCGACTTTTATTCTTACCATTAGTATTAACTGGATATAAAGCACAAACAATTGACCAGAGAAAACAATATTTATCATTATTTTTTATATTTATAATTCCTTTTTTATTTTGAAGAAATTTAGGTAGTTCAATATATGTCGAATTACCGCAAGTTATAGGGTTAAAACTATTCATATTTATTTTTAAGTGTAGAATTTCATATAGTGCAAGTCCTGAATCACGCTCTTGATATTCTTCTAATTTTTGTAAAATTTTGTTTTTAACATTTTCTCGAAACCAATCTTTTAAATTTGATTTTCTATCGATAATTTCATTTTTAGTAGAAAAATGTTTTAAATCCGTTTCCAAAGTTTGAGGTTTAATAAATATGCCAGTAAAAGTAGTATTTACTTTTAAAAGCGATTTTTTCAATGCCTTTTTAATTTGAATCGAAAAACTTCTATAAGCTTTGTTTAAGAAAATTTTTGGATCTTTAAAATTTAAATTTATAATTACACCCGTTAGTATTCTACCTTTAAAACATGATTCTATTTCTTGCCAAATTAGATTCCTTTTTCTATTTTTTACTTTAAATGAATTACTAAAATTAATTCGTTTTTGATTTTTAAAATGTTCCTTATAATGCTTTAAAACTGACAGACTTGTTTCAATTTTTGAAAAATTCCCAATACATTTCGATTTATTTTTTTGACAAATTTTAACTAATTTTATTATTTTATTTAAATATTGTATCCAAAATAAAAATTCATTTTGTTTTTTAATTAATTTGCTTACCTGTTTAATTTTTGTCAGTACTTCACTGCATAATCGATCAAGCGTTTGTGAACTAGATGGTGGTGAATTATTTTTGTTTTCCATTTCTCTTTCCTCTTTTAGTTATTAACTCTAAAAACAAATACGAAAGCTAATGTAATATGTTGCAATATTTATATAGCTAATGACTAAATACTTATATTTACCTAATATTTAAATGAAATGATTTAAGAACTTAAAAAATATATAATTTTTTAGGAAATATTTCTTATTAATTTAGAAGCCTAACAGATATTTACCTATTTTTTTGTTTTATTAAATAGTTATAGAAATATTATTTGCAAAGTCACTCCATTCGGGATTGCAATAATAACAATAAAGAAAATTATCATTACTATTTACTATATTTCCATTCATATATTTACAGGGAGTGCCACATTTTGAACAAAAACTATGATAGATACACATTTTTTTAATAATATTTTGCGATTTTACATAACACATAAAATTAGCACTATATAAACAACCTCGTATTTTACATCGTTCGTTTGTTTGCTGTTTCATTATATTAATTAATATTTAATATGATTATTCTATACGTGTTGAAGTTATTAACTGAACTGCTAAGTACAATGAAAATAAAATATTAAATATTAAAATTCAAAAAAAAAGAAAGGGAACGTTAATTTTCTAAGAAAATAATTTTTGTGTCTTAAGAAATGTATGGCAAGTTAATTATTTTCTTATTTATAAAGTTAAAATCGGAATACTATTTGATAAAAATTAAACTTATTTTTGTTTTAAATTAAAAGTTTTAGAAAAAATAAAATGGTAATTTCAAATTTATATAAATATTTTCTTACCTTATCGAACCAAAGCAGTGAACACAGATTTCTTGTATGTCTCTGGCTGTTAGACAATTATAGCAATAGGGACGATACAATGCACGAATACACCTCTTACAATAAAAATATGTATTATATTTGTGCTCATAAACAAAATAGTGGCAAATTAAACACAAAAATGCTACCATTATAAAAATTTAAAAAATAAACGTACTGTATGTTACTAAAAGTGAAAATAAATAACACTTATTAAATGCATGCAATTTATACACATAACTTATAATGGGATCTTTTACGAAACATTTAAAACGCAGTACTTGTCAATTGAAAGTCCTGCTTAATTTGCATAATATAAAACACTTAGCACTTAGCAGTTACTCATTTCTGCATAATTGCATGAAATCCACATTGTTTGACTTTCAAATAAAAGTTGATGTAATTTTAGGTAATTGTTTTTATTATTTGCAATGACATAAGTGGATAAATCGATAATACGTGATTCGAGACATCAATTTATGTGTATACTACAAAGTAATATTAATTTTTAAAATAAATTATTGCTTTTTAGATATTATTTTTCCTCGAGAGGTAATTAAAAATCTTGTTTGTTTAATAATTAGATATACATAACTTGTGACTATGTTGATGTCATTTATTTTAGAAAGGAGGAAAATCCAAAGTATAAATAGACATATTGCAGTAGAACGTTTTAATATCTGTTTTACAGTGTTGACTGAATTATTTTCCATTTGGTAAGTACTATTATTTTTTTTTTTTGATGTTTTGTTTTTAAATATTTTGTTTTTTAAATTAATATAACATATTTATATATTCAATTTTTTATTCTTCAGATAATAAGAAAAAAATATGTCTCAAGAAATGACACTTTTTAACAAACAAATTTTGTACACTAATTTAAATTTTAATTTTCAAGAAAAAAATAAAAATTGGACGAATGATGATCACGAAATTTTAAATTTAATATATCATATTTGAACACATTTATTACCAAATCAAATTTGCTTTTTAACGGGACGTTTTGTTGCACATTTATTGGGTCGTACTGAGGACTTTGGATTTCCTACTTTGTGGATAGATTTAGAGGGTGAAAATACTTTTGAAAAAATGGGTAGTCTTTTAGATATAATTGAATGGGGAACTCAAGTACCTGATTATAAAAAAATAGGACATCACAATGGTTATTTTTTTTGTTGGAAATCTGATCATTTTTATGTTACTTTAGTAATAAATGTGGATTTGACTCTTAGAATTCATTTTGTCGGTGAAAAAAATTTAAAACTTTCAAGGGAGGAAAATATAATAAATCAAATGCAAAGGACTCAATACGATGCTTTCAAATGTGCGTGTACATTTTTGAATAAAAAATTTTGTATTTGGGCTTTTAACATTAATGACAATAGACATGGTATAATACCGGGTTTTCAAAATTTTCAACCTCAGTCATTAAAAATGTTAGCTATTAATGCAGTTATAAATCAAAAAAATTTAGATCCTATTTTTTATACATTTTTTCCAGATCAAAATAATATAAATCCTTTTTTTCCAACATTTTATCGACGTAACTCAACTTATGAAAATTTGGAATGGTAATTTTGTGTACATTTATTTTATAAATCAATTTATATTTATTAACTAAATTAATTTTTTTAAATTTTTACTTTTTTAATTTATTTTTTTTTGCATATAATTAGTGTACAACAATAACAAAATGTCCACCACGCCGTCAACTATAATTGTAAATGTCAAAGACAAGGTAGAGCTGCCATTAAAAATGGCGTTAGTAGTTATGAAACAAATATTTCAGTAAGTATTATTTAATATTACTTTTATCTTTTAAATCTATAAAAAAATATTTAAAAATTATGTGTTTGCAAATCTTTCAATGTATATTTTACTCCTATGTTCAATATTTGCTATTTTTTGAAAAATAATTTCAAATTCTCTGATTTTTCGTTCAAAGCGAAGTCTGTCAAGATAATACATTTCATAGTTGTTTTTTCGAGCTTGTCTATATGCAAATTGCCATTTAATTAATAAATGACATTGGTTCTTATCTTCTCTAATACATACGGATTTTTTCATAGTTTAACGTTTTTAGTTAATAATATCATATATATTAAACAAAGGTTAATACAATATTAAAAATATTTTCAAAAATTTCTCTAATTTATTTTTTTATTTCAATTATTTCAGATTTGGAGTGAAAGAAATTACTTTGAAAGGGGATAAAATATTTATTAGCCTGTCCTATTCACCGAAGACCAGCACCCTATTGAAAAAATTCGGTAATTTACCAATACATTATTTGCGTGCAAAGTTAGAAGATGAAGAACAATATATGCTTTTCGAAAAGGCCGTGAAAAAATTTAACTTTAATTTGGATGATGAAACGTATGAATTCCAGCAGCCTGCGAAAAAAATATTCAAACTAGATGCGAAAAAACTTCCACCACCACAGTCAATACCAGAACTACCAGAAGTGTCTTCATCAACATCTTCCAAAATGATAAATCTTGAAGAGGATGAAAACGATGACGATTTTCTAAATTCTCAACGTTTTTTTTAATAATTAGATATACTTTTTTAAAAAAAATATGTTATCTTATTTTATAGTTATATACTTTTTTCTAAAATATGATATCTTATTTATAGTCAATTTTAACTACTTTAATTTAAAAAATATATATTATATATTATTATATACCGATTAGATTATTTTCCTAACATATTTGTATTATATATTGATTATATGTTATAAGAAATTTAAAAAAAAATAAAATAAAAAACCATAATTAATTATATATTTGTTTTATTTTCTAAAAACCAGTTCCTTAATATAGATACAATTTGTTTAGCACATCTATTATTATTATACAAATGATTTTTACAACGATTTTCTTTAAATGTTGCAAATAATTGTTGATCTAATTTATTACAATTAAAATCAAATAAATCAAAAATTTCATTATTTATATGTTTTAACAACCATTGTTTTTTAAATAAACCTTTTACAAAAACTTTAGCATGTCGATCTTTGATAATTTGTCTTATATATAATGCAAGTTGTTCGTAGGGTAGATAACCAGCAAAATCCCAAGAAATTCCATGTATAAAATTTGTAGTCCAGGCAACATGACTTTCAATATCAGGTTTTAACCAATGAAGTGGTATTGGCAACTTAATTAGACGATGATGTATTCGACCAGTGTGAATATTTATTATAGCTATTTCTTTGCAGATAAAGTCACTTGTTTGATATTGAAATCCTTGTACGTCAACAATATACATTTTTCTTTAATTTCTTCTTTAAAATTTTCTTTGCAAATAACTCTTACCAAGTTTGTCTTCAAATAACTTTCACCAAATTTGTTAATGGATTATATTTCACTAATTGATCGTGTAAAATTAAACAATATGCGACAGTATTATCGGGAATTATTTTATTAGTTTCAAATTCAATTCGAATATCTATCGCACCACCTTTTAGAATATCTTCACTCTGTCGCGAACAATCAATAACTATGAGTGGTGTGTTGTTTTTAAAATTTATAGGAGTTATACATGGATGACTTTTATGTTTGTAGTAGTAGGATTTTTGAAACTGCGCAAACATCTCATAGAGTATTGCATACTCATTATTAGAAAAGTCAACATTTAAATTGTCATATGGAAAAATTTCTGAATTTAAATATACTTTTAAATTTACTAAATCACAATGATTAAAGTGACTCATATCTTTGGTAATATCATTTTTTAAAGCAGTTTGCATGCCAATTAGGATGCTTCTAGGGCGTTGTAATAAATTAGATGACTTCACATTCCACGTGTGATTTTTCGTTAATTTTAGTTGAGGATATTCGTGAAGTTGCCATTCTCGAAAAGCAATTGTCAAATCTTTATTGCTTTCAAATTGTTTGAAAAGACGTAATTTTTGACTGTCATTCACTATTATATGTGGTATTTTCCAAAAAATTTTATCAATAGTTACTTTATAGTTTTCTTTTTTGTCTTCTTTTTGATGAATTGCATTTAAATCAGAAGCACTTCTTATTAATATTAATTCTTGACGTAAATTCATTATTATTTTATGATAATCTTCAGCAAATCCCATTATCATTTTTAATGGTATACAAACATTAAAATTACCCTTTTTATCTAGAAGAGCGGGAGGAGAATCGGTATTCCATCCAGCATTTTGTAAATTTTTACTTTCATCAGGTGTAAATGAAACATATCCTTTCATCGAAGTAGTTATACCAGGATTTCTAATACGATCAATAACTACTCCACCTAATTCATAGCGTATTTCTTCAAAAAGATGCATAATTCCATTATTTATAAAATTAACATTTTCTGAAAATGTATTATCGTCTTTTGTTAATTTTCCTTCAATATATAGAAAACTTTCACTTGGTAATGTATAAAGATCTTGTGTTTGAATGGGTATTCTAATTTCATCGTTATTATTAAAAGTTGTAGATGAATATGGTTGATGTGTGTGATATTGATAACTTATAATTGAATCATCAATTATAATACTATCATTTATTTTTAATACGTTAAAACTCATTTTTTTTCCCTTTTTTCTTGAATAAATTTAATTTGCACTTACACTTAATAAAAAACTTATTTGTATATGTGGTACAGCTTAATTTAAATCTATACCAGAAACTTTTTTTTTTTAATTTTTTTAGTTTTTCTTTTTTAAACGAAATCCTAAAGATAAAAGTAGTTTTTTATTTTTAGATGTTAATTGTTTAAATTGGTTTCGTGAACTAAAATGTTTTTTCTTTATTGTAGAGCTTTTATAACTATTGAACTCTTTCCTTTCAAAAGGAATACCAAACGAATTTTGATCATATAAAAATACCATACTTTTTTTTAACTAAACTTAAAAGTTTCTCTTTAAATGTAAACGTATCGTTATCAGTTCTTTTCTAAAATTAATTAAATTTCCATCTTGATCGGTTATTTTAAGTACAATTTCATCAATATAACGTGTGCTTATTGGTAGATAAATTACATTTGTAGGTTTTTCAATTATCTTAAATCCTGGAGGGGCAGTAGGATAGAACATATGCGCAATATGAACTGATTTTCCATTATTATAGGAATTTGTTATCAAATTACATTCTATACATATAGAATTAATTTTGGAAATGTCAACTGGATTTTCGGAGACGTGCACTTTATTTGGCTCAAGTATTTGATTTTTAAATCCCAATAGACTTCCAATAGAATTTTGTTTACTAAAGTCAATTATTTTATTACATTTAATTTCACATTTTAAAGTATTACGATTACTATTTAGAAAAAGAGTAACAAATTCCTCATCTTCTATTTCCTCTTCTTCTTGTATAGTATACTTTGGAATAATATTATTCTTATTAAGACTTTGATCTTCAAATGATTTTATTTCAATTATTTCTTGTTGTAACTCGTTGTATTTTCTCTTCTTTTTTTCCCCATTTTTTTTTAGGTAGTAATTATAATTAAAATGATTTGATAAAAATTTATATATATCTACAATTTCATATGATCCTTCAGGTATAATCACTTGTTTATTATTACCATAATGAAAAATATTATTTGTTTGATCGACATTGGGAATAGAATTATAACTTTCAAAATTAACTAGTCCCAAAACATATTCATCATTTTCGTTTAAAATAATAGGAGGATATATTTTTGCAGTAAGTATTGATTTATTTCCAGATAAAGTAAATGTATAGGACATTTTTTTTCTTATTACTATATATCTTTGATTAATAAAAAGAAACTAAACAAAATATACTTAAAACATTATATTTATTAGGATAAAATAGGATAATATAAAAATTTTAAACATAGATGACCACAATTTACCGAATTATATGATTGATAAGACGTGTGATTATAATATATATTACATATACCATTGGAATTAAAATATAATTTACTTTCTAAAGTTGGTCTCAAATTACCAAAGCTGTCAAAATAATAAATATTTTTTCCACATTTTTTATAAGCAGTCCAATGTGTACCAGGACCTGAACTATTGTCTAAATTTATAATACCACATTCAAAATATTTGATTTTTTTCGGTAAAGAGTCTTTCATAAAAACACCTCTAAAATAAGGAATTTTTAATTTTCTAGCATATTCCTCAAGTTCTAAATTATTTAAGGCATATTCAGGCAATATTAGGGGTAATCTTTCAAATTGGTAGGAGGGTTTAAAAAAAGACCCAATCCTGTTTTATATGGTTTCAAATAAACTCCTTTACCCATTGCTATATCTTCCATTTTTTTATTGTGACGTTGACTTTCTTGTAATTGTTGATTAGCAGCACGTGCATCATTTACAGCTTTTGCAATTCCTGCAGCACCTCCACTTAATGCTCCCAAAGCACTTAGTCTAGCAAATATTGGTATAAGAGGTAAAATTCCTCCTGTTTTTGGAATTTTTATTATTCTTGGAACTTTTTTAAATTTTCCACTTTCATTTTGAACAGTTTTACGTGCTAACTTAAAAATAGAATTTAAATTTTTCGGTTTATGTTTTACTATATTCTCCTTAATTTTACGTGTAATTGATTGGAAATTTACTGAATTTTTCGGTGATTTTTTCCTTTGATTTTTAATTATCTTTTTATGACTATAATGACGTCGTCGTCGACGATGATGATGATGTCTGTTATTCTTTTTATTATTTTTTTTCTTTTTCGATATATTGGTTGACATATTTATATTATTATTTTTTTACTATATATTGTCATTAAAGAAAAACAAAACCTATACTGAATTAAAAATCTCATTGATTATCACTTAAATACTTTAAAAGACTCTTATTCTCTTTTCTGATTGATTTATTATGTCATCTTCATTGTCACTACTGTCTTTCAATTTTCGTTTTAAAGAATTAGCTCGTTTAACAATTTCAAAATTTTGTTGATTTGTATTGTTTATTTTATTCAGTTCTAGCGATAAATCATGTTCAATTTTCCTTTTTTTTTCTGCATCTATATTATTCAATATGTCTTCATCCATATCTAGTTTCCTCTTTCTTGGTTTTAGTGTAGATCTTCTTGAGCTTTCCATTTTTTTTCTTATTTCTTTTTCATGGTAATTTTCATATTTTAAGGGTTCCTTTTTTTTATTACCTATACGCCTCTGCACTTTTTTATGAACTTTTGAATTATTATTTCCAGTTTCTGATTTATCTAATTTATCCACTAATATTTTTATTCTACTCAAATAATGTTTTATAGTTTTAATAGTTTGTTGCATTTTATCCAAACTTAAACTTGTAATGATATTTTGTTTTTTACTTACACTTTTTAAATCAACATTTTGAATTTTTACATCCCCACCCATACCTAACTTAACTTTACTATGCATTGCAGCAGATACACCCAATGCTGCTAATTTTTCTTTCCAATTAGCATCTGATGCACGTATTCTACTTAAAGCTTTTCTAAATAAAATATTGTCAGCAATATGTCGATTAGATAAGTCTTTATTTGTTGAATAAGCAATATCATGTTCTTTACATGCTTCATCTAATGGATTAATTCCCATATCACCACGTTGTAATCGTTTAGTTAATTTTGTTCCTGGTCCACAATAATTATATCCTGGTAAATGTAACTCAAAAGGTAAATTATTTGTTGCAGAATTTAAGAGTCCTTTTCCTTCATGTGTTAGATAATATTTCATTTTTTTTTCTTTAACTAAGAATATAATCCTTAACGAGTGTTAATATAAAAATAAGTATATAATTTAAAATAGCATACTTATATACTCATTCTTATTTTCACCTTTTTTTCTATACCATGAAAAAAATTATTAAACAAAAAACTACCTTAGAAGTAGAAAACTATGAAAATCCAACCACTAAAACTTATAAACATAGTAAGTTACTTCCAACAACAATGCGTTGTATTATATGTGGTCCTTCAAATTGTGGAAAAACGTCGGTAATATTAAGCTTAATTGAAAATCGAAATGGTTTAAAATTCGAAAATATTTACATATATTCCAAATCGTTATATCAACCAAAGTATACGTATTTGGAAAACTTAATAAAACCCATCAAAGGCATTGGATATTATGCATTTAATAATAATGAAAATATAATACCAACATCAGATGTTAAACCCAATTCTATTTTTATATTTGATGATGTAATATGTAGTAAAAAACAGGATATCATAAGGGAATACTTCAGCATGGGACGTCATAATAATATTGACTCTTTCTATCTTTGTCAATCATATGCTAAAATACCAAAACATTTAATAAGAGATAATGCAAATGTACTTATGGTATTCAAACAAGATGATCTAAATATACGACATGTTTATACAGATCATGTGGGAACAGATATGTCATTTGAGGAATTTAAATCTATTTGTTCATATTGTTGGAAGGAACCCTTTAAATTCCTATCAATTTTTAAAGACAATAATATTAATGATGGTCGCTATCGATATTGTTTGGATCATTATATATACATTTAATTTAAAATATATTTTTCATTTTATATTTAAACATTGAATATAATGGTTTTAAAAAAGAAAATTAAACATAAAAAAATTAAAAAAAATATTAAACAAGAGCTAATTAAAAAACGAAGAGAAATTAAAAATAAATTACATATACTAAAACATGGACAGTTAGTGCATGAAAATATATTTCAACCCATAACAAAACAATTACAAAAAATCGAGTATAAATTAAATCCATTGCCAGCGAGTAATTTACCAAATGTTAAAATAAAAGAAAAAACAGAAAATGAAGATGAGTATCAAGAAAAAAGTATAAAAAATGAAACTTCTAGTAATTTTAACGATATAGAATCGTTTCTTTCGGAACCTATTCCATCAACGTCAACCCCTATAAATCCAAACACTCCAAATATATTTAAAAATCCTCTATCTGAACCACGTGCGAAGAGAAAATTACACCTTTCGAAAATCAAACCGTACAATCTTAGAAAACAAATAGTGAAAGACATTGAAAAAGAACTAAAAGAGGACGATAGTAAAAAACAAAAAGAATACCAAGAAAAATTAAATAAGACTATTGCGGAAAAATCCTTAACTGACTACTATGAGCAATATCATCCATTACCTTCAAAATATATTAGGAAATTTATCAATGACGTAAATAGTGATAAGTCTGATGGAAAATTTCGCGTTCAACTTGATAGAGATATTGAAAAATTTTCGATTGGTAATAAAACAATTAATTTTGACGGAGCTGATTTAATAATAGCAGGTAAAAAATATAAAGGTACCAAAGGTTTATATGGTTTACTATTTAATCAAAATATTCCCTCTATTTACACTAAAGAGGATGCTAAAAATTATGCAAATATACTAAGAAAATCTAATGCCATAAAAAATGTTAAATCAAGTAAAAATATGAAATTCAATAAAATTATTAAACCGCTTAAGAAAAATGTTCAACAAAAAGAAATAGAAAATACAGAATCATCGAAAGATGGAGAGGGAATGCTAATGAAATTATCAGACAAACCAATTGACTATATCTTTTGGGACGATCCAAACGAACTTGTAAATCGTCTAAGATTATTACTCGCCTCTGAATCAGCAGGCAATACAAATCACCAAAACGAAATTGTATCCATTATCGAAGAATTACAAGAAGCTAATATTATAGAATAATATTAAAAAAAAAAAATGTCAAAGTTTATTACTGATGTAAAACGTGAAATTGTAAATGAAATACATAAACCAGCTAGAATAAATTTTAAAAGAAGAAAAGTTATTATAAAATCTTTATTAGATTTAATGCAAGCAGATTTAGTGGACATGAAAGAATATGCAAATGAAAATAATGGCTATAAATATATTTTAGTTGTAATTAACTGTTTTTCCAAATATGTTTGGATGTTTGCTTTAAAATCGAAAACTTCTAAGGAAGTAGCCAACCAATTGGAAAATGTTTTTAAAATTCAAACACCAGTTCATCTTTGTACAGATTCTGGAGGTGAATTTTTGGGAAAAGAAACACAAAATTTAATGAAAAAATATAACGTTATTCATTATGTAGTTTATAGTGAAAAAAAGACTTCAATTGTCGAACGGGTCAATCGAACTTTAAAAAATATGATGTGGAAAGAATTTAGTCTTCGAGGTTCATACAAATGGATAAATATTTTAAATTCAATTGTAAACACCTATAATAATAAAAAACATTCAACAACCGGCTTTAAACCATCTGAAGTAACTAAAAAACATGAAAAACTTTTATTAAATACAGTTTATAATAGAATAAAACAAACTTTTAAGCCAAAATTTCATGTTGGAGATCATGTAAGAATATCAAAAATACGAGGTGCTTTTGATAAAAAATACCAACCAAATTGGTCTACTGAAATATTTACTATAAGAAAAGTACAACTTACAAATCCTGTTACATATTTACTTGAAGATATAAACCATCAAGATATTAAAGGTGGATTTTACGAACTTCAACTACAAAAAGTAAAATATCCTGATATTTATTTAGTTGAAAAAATTTTAAAACGTAAAAATAATAAAGTTTTTGTAAAATGGTTAGGTTTTAATAATAAACATAATAGTTGGATATCAAAAGACAATATTGAATAAATATTATAAATAAAACAATTATACTAACTTTATATTTTTTTATTTAAACCAAATAATATAACTTTAACAATAAAATTTTTTTTTATAAATTACTAATAAAAAGAAAAACATTTTCCTAAGGAAATCTAAAAATAATTTAAAACATGTACACCTTAAAATAATTAATTAACTGTGTCATAGGAATGATTTTCTTGATAATTTTCAATATAGGGTTTCATTTGTTCCAAAAAGTTACTACTCAATTGTTGATATTTTATAATATGATTCCAGTTGACTTGATCTTTATGTTCTCGAATAAATCCTGGAGATAATTTTTGATATCTACATATATAATCCCAATCAACATATGTTTTAAATTCTTCAATAAATGGTTCCGATAATTTTTGATATTTTGACGCCAATTGCCAATTTATTTTTGTTAGAAATGTTCTCATAAATTCGGCATCCAATTTTTGAGTTTTTGATATAATATTCCAATTCAAATAACGTTAAAAATAATAAAGAAAACTATAAGGCAAATCTTCGAATCCAGATATATCATCCCACATTTCTTGACAAGACATATCCATTTTTTTTTAATTCTTTTTTATTTCTAGCTAATATTCTTATATAAAAGTTCAATGTTAAATGACTTACCTTAGTCAAAATTCTTTTTTATATCCTTCATATTATAACCGATTTTATACGAACAAACACGAAGTATAAAAATTCATATCTAATCAGCACCAAAACAGTTTATTTTTAGTATTTACAAAATGCCAGTCCCAACAACACATAAGTGTGCTAAATGTAAAGGTGAAGCTGAAATTCCAAATGGTAATTGTTTAGCGTGTGATTTACAACAATATTTTAAAGAAATGGACAAATCTAAACATTTACCCCCTAGTTACTTAGATAGTAAAGAAAGAAATGGAAATATGCGAATCTATAATGAAAACAATAATCAAAACAATGGTCATCGATCAAATAATCTTTAAGACATATAAATTTACCTATACAGTTTGTAACTAAAGATTGTCATATTTATTGGAATTTAAATTTATTTTAATAGAAAAATGGTTAGGTTTTGATAACAAATATAATAGTTAGATATCAAAACAATCTTGAATACTTATTATAAAAATTAATTTTTTGTTTTAATAAATAATATCATTATTTTTTTTTGTTGCTTTATGTATTACCTACCCTAAGCTTAATTCCTTTAATAAAAATATATATCTAAACTTCACCAAAATATCAGATAGCAGCATCTAAAACACAACGTGCTTAGCTTAGCTCAGCTTTGCTTAGATTCCTTTAATCAAACTTTTATCCAGTTACAACAATTGACGATAGATGGACACCTTAGCTTTACCTAGATTCCTTTAATCTAACTTTTATACACTTACAACAACCAACTATAGATGGCGTCTATAGTCATACAAAATAATACAAGCCCACTTATTAGACAATGTTTTCGGATTACGTCACTTCTTCTTCTTATTCTAATACATTACTCAACCTCTTCGGCTTCTTGGAAATTACGTCTTTTGATATTCTTTGAAAATATTAATCACCTCTTCGAGAATCAACCTGTTCTTCGCCCATGTCTTCGGATTACGTCACTTCTTGTAATATATTCTTCTTGGAAATTACTTCTTCAGATATTCCTGGAAAATCTCTTTCAACCCCTTCGACAATCAACCACTTCTTCACCAATGCCTTTCAAGGGTAATGCTGAAGACATGCCGAAGAAGTGACAGCTCGATGGAAGGTGCCATCGACTTTACAAGAAGTCGATGGCACTGTCCTGGGACCCCGCTCTACTCTACTACTGATACGAGGTTTTTTGAAAAGTATAATGAGAGATTTGAACAGTATAATGAGAGAAGAAAAGAGGAGGAGGATGAAAAGTGTTAATGATTTACTCTTCTTACTCCTCCTCCTCCTCTTTTCTTCTCTCATATATCCACTATTTTCTGCCTCTAATCTAGGTTCAGAATCTTGCACTTTTCCTTCAAAATCCAAGAAATGTATGGAAAATAAGTTCAAATTAGAATCAAATTTGTGAATTCAATGACTATTTCTCATTTTGAGCTGTAATTTCTTTGCTTTCCTAGAAAGGTTATTACAGAAGTATCGAAAATGTAATATTCTTAAATATTTTAGGAAATTAGAACAATAATCTTGAAGATCATTCCATATTTCCCTGAAAAATAAGTCTCGTAATGTTAATTGCAACAAATGGCCATTTTTGATTTTCTGTCTATAATCTAAGTTCAAAATTTAGTACTTTTACTACGAAAACCAAGAATGTATATAAATTGTTTCGAAATAATAACAAAGCACCTAAATTCAATGATTGTTTCGTATTTCCTTATTTTAATGGAGAAGTTGTTATAACTCTCTTATAACTATCGAAAATGCAGGATTTTTAATATGTTACCTTAAATAAAACTAATAATCTCGGAGTCATATTCGTATTTCCCTTAAAAATGGATAAAAATGAGATTACAGCACAGAATATGAAGAAATCATTGAATAATAGACATTTTGTTCTAATTTGGATTCAATTTACCTTAAATTAGAGATTGAAAGTCCAAAATAGGTCGTTTATACTAACTTATTTTCCAAAACTCATTTCTCAGGGAAATAAGAATAGATCTCTAATATTGAGAGCATTATTTTTTATATTATTTAAAAACCTTTCAGTTTTAATACTTCTTTTTTAGTTCTCTTGGAAAATAAGGAAATTACAACACTAAATACGAAAAAATCATAGGTCGCATTTCTTGGTTTTTGTATTAGAAGTCCAAGATTCTGTACTTAGATTATAGATTGAATGACAAAAATGGGCCATTTGTATTAATTTGCTTTCCGAAACCTATTTCGCAGAGAAATACGAGAAATTCTCTAAGATTATCGGTTTTATTTGCTATAATACTTAAAAATCCTACTTTTTCGATATTTCTATAATATCTTTTCTAGGAGAACAAGAGAATTACAGCACAAAATACGAAATAATCACTAAATTTAGAAGTTTTGAGATAACTTGGACTCAACTTACTTGCATTTCTTGGTTTTTGTAGGAGAAGAACAAGATTCTGAACTTAAACGGAGGTCAGAAATTCCAAAATGGGCCGTTTGTGTCAAAATCAATCCCGAAATTTACTATTCAAGGAAATACGAAAGGATCTCTCAGATTATTGATATTATTTTGTATATTATTTAAATATTCTGTATTTTCGAGACCTCTGTACCAACTTTTCTGGAAAAACAAGATGATTAAATCACAAAATACGAAATAATCAGTGAAGTCACACATTTTCTTCTAATTTGGAATCAATGTACATAAATTTCTTGGATTTTGTAGGAAAACTACAAGACTTAAGCCTACAGACTGGAAGTACAAGAATTTGAACTTAAATTATTAAAAGAATATCAAATATTGACAGTTTGTAATAATATTCACCACAGAACGCATCTAGTTATATATACTGTCGTATTAACGGAGGATGAGTGTGTTTTTATTTTCTCAATTTAAATTTACCGAATTTTAGATAATTTTTTCCATGGGTCTCTTTCAACTACCTTTCGCGATTTTTACCATTTTTCAATTCTAACGAGACGTCACTGCATCTCGACATTATTCGGTATTTTTTGACCTATCTCCGAGAATATGGACCTATTTACCGGGTTTATTAGATTAATTTTATTCTTTAAGAAACGTGGAAGTTCGTCTCCGTCGGGATTAATTTATTTTAAGAATTTTTTTTTTGTCAATTATTTGTGTAAAACCGAAGTTTTAACACAAATCAGGGGTTGTTGGTGAAGTCCCGCCGAACCTCCCGACTAGAATAAAAACTCTAGCCGCCTCACCTTTCTTCTCGCTCACCGGGATAGAAGGGAAACAAGTGAAGCTCAAGAATTAATGAAAATTAATTAAATTTTATTTTTTCAAGGGAACACTTCTAAGGAATGAGCCAATTAGGAAGAGGTTATCAAGTAACACTCGTCCTTGACTCTTAGTTAACTTTTTATTTAATGTTTTTTTTTCCAGTACTGTTTTCCGCAAGTCAAGTTCGGGATTATTTTCTCTCCACTGTCACGTTCAGGTTTTGTCAAGATCGGTATTCATAACTTTATAGCCAACACAAAGCTGACTATTAGTCGCAGTGTCAATATCAGGTTCTCTCCACTTTGTCACGTTCTGGTAATAATGTTTAAAAGTCAGGACGCGTCGGTTCAGTAACTCGTACGCCACTGACCTCGTCTTTTTATCGACGGTGTAAATTTCAGGAATTAAGATACGTGCACGATCTGTATTTTCTGTAGTATTTTATGTTGTCAAAGACAACCCACTTTAAGAACCACGAGCTGCCTAAAAAATAGAACAGTCAACGTGGCCCCCGAGAGCTAAGCTCAATCGGAAAAAGGACAAGTTGACTCCAAGAGAGCAACTCGCAATGTCCTTAATTACGCCGCTGTCTTCTCGCTTTTATAGCAGTGGTGACGTCGCATTCGGAATTAGGGAAAGCACCGAATGAAACCGGCTCCGTGCCGTTTATTCTCTGGGTTTCCACGTCTCGCCAGAATTGTAGTTTTACCACTGTATGCCGTATTATTTATATTATTTTGTTTAGGGAGTTTTGGGACAATATTAAATCTACAACTTAATATTTTTTTGTAAAATAAGCTTGTATTCACAACAATACATCTAATATTTTATGATTTTCGGTATATTATTCCAATTTTCGTTACGTGATTCCCACTTTATTTTTTAATTCTCACAATTTAAAAGAATACGACATACGTTTTATTCTGATTTACACAATTTGTAGTGCTGATTGCCGGTTTGTTATTTATGAACATAATTTGTCGTGGTATATTTGACCGTTATTTATATAATATGCAAAACTCTTCTGAAAATGGAAGATCTTAGGCATATTCTCGTTTTTCTATGTATTAATCAGTTTTGAAAAGTAAATTAACACCATTGGCCCATTTTCGACTTTCTGTCTATAATCTAATTTCAGATTTTGTACTTTTCTTACAAAATCCAAGAAACGCAAATAAATTGAATCAAAATTAGAACAAGATTTCTGGATTTTAATTTTTTTTTCTCTATTTTGTGCTGTTATTTCCTTGTTTTCATAGAATATTTGTAAATACGTATCGAAAATGCAGAATTCTTTATTATTTTACAAAAATAAACTAAAAGATCTTAGAGATCTTTCTGTATATCTAAGAGACTGAAAGTCAGTTATGAGCCGTTTTGATTAATTTACATTCCAAAACCTATTTTGCATGGAAATACGAAAAGATCTTTAAGATTATTAGTATTATCTGGTATAATATTTAAAAGTCTTGAATTTTTGATGCTTCTGTTTTAACTTCTCCTAGAAAACAAATTATTAGAATTAGAAACACTCAACATAGTATATTGAAAATTCGGTAGGGAGTTTAATTGAAATGCTATTATGATAGACCTAGGCGTTTCAATTTTTTTGGAAGTTCTGACATACCAATAATAAAAATTTTTTTCCAACAATTCTTGGCAATCTATTAATTCCCAACTTTTAAATGGAATAATTAAATCATAGATATTTTCCGAAGAAAAAAAGTATTTCTTTAAGTAATTAAGTGCCCAATTGCAACTTTGTGTCTTTAAGCTAAGAATCTTCTAATTATTTCACAAAAACCAAGAAATATAAGCTAAACTAAGTCCAAATAAGGACAAAATATTTAGATTTAACAATTATTTTATATTTGTTGATGTAATTTTCTGTTTTTTTCCAGAGAATCTATAACAAATTTTCCAAAAATATAAAAATCTTCAATATTATATGAAATAAACCTATTAATCATTGAGATTTTTTTGTATTTTCCTAAAAATTTGATTTCTGGTAGTAAATTAATATAAACAGTCCATTTGTGAACTTGTGTCTATAAGCTAAGTTGAAAATCTTGTACGTCATTAACAAAAACCAAGAAATGTTTGTTAAACTGAATCGATATTAGGAAAAAGTGTCCAAATTCAAAGATTATTTCATATTTAGTGATTCAATTTTCTCCTTTTAATGGAGAAGCTATAACAAAAGTACCAATAATTCGAGATATTTAAAATATTACACAAAATAGAACTAATAATCTTAAAGATATTTCTTATTTTCCATAAAATTTCACTTCTGAAAGTAAATTAATAAATATAGCCTTTGTGTTTAGAAACTAAGTAGAGAATCTTGTACTTTTAATACTAAAACATATAAATGCAGCCTAGTTGACCGGAAATAAAGACACGATGTCTAAATTTAATGATTATTTCTTATTTAGTGCTATAATTTCCTTGATTTCCAAGAAAAGTTCTAAGAGAAATATCATAAACGAAGAATTTTTATATATTATATAAAATAAAACCAAAAATCTTATAGATTTTCTCGTATTTCCCTGAAAAATAAGTTTTAGGAGATAAACTAACACAAATGGCCAATTCTCGACTTTCTCTCTCTTATCTAAATTCAGAATCTTGTACTTCTCATACAAAAAAGGAAAGTTGGTATGGAAATATTGAAAATGCAAGAACACTAAATAAGATATAAACATTTAAATAATGTTTTTTGTTCTTATTTCGACTAAATTAGGTCGCATGACTTGGTAAATATTCAAAAATCCTGAATTTTCGATGGTTTTATTGTAATATCTCTAGCAGATTAGGTCCAATAGAGCGAGTGACTTTCAATATCAATCAAAATAAAGACAACAAGTCTAAATTTAATGATTATTTCGTATTTAATGCAATAATTTCCTTGATTTCTAAGAGTACTTCTAACAGAAGTAACAAAAATGCAGAATTTTTATATATTATACAAAATAAAACCAAATTTCCTACCGATTTTTTCGTATTTCCCTGAAAAATAAGTTTCAGGAAGTAAATTAACACAAATGGCTAAATTTCGACTTTCTCTCTCGAATCTAAGATCAAAATCTTGTACTTCTCCTAAAAAAAAAGAAAAGTTGGTATAGAAATATCGATAGTGTAAGATTCTTGAATTTCTTTTAAAATTAAACAAATAATTTTCTAGATTATATCGTATTTTCCTGAAAAATATATTTTGGGAAATAGATTTACATAAATGGCCCATTTTTGATTTTCTGCCTCTAATCTAAGTTTAGAATCTTGCACTTCTCCTTCAAAATCCAAGAAATGTATGGAAAATAAGTTAGAATCAAATATGTGAATTCAAAGATTATTTCCTATTCTGAGATGTAATTGCCTCTGTTTTCCTAAAAATGTTATTACAGAAGTATCGAAATAACAGGATTCTTAAATATTTTAGAAAATTAAAACAATAATCTAAAAGATCTTTCCGTATTTCCCTGAAAAATATGTCTCGGAATGGTAATTACCAAAATCGCCCTTTTTAACTTTCTGTCTATAATCTAAGTTCAGGATTATTACTTCTACTACGAAAACTAAGAATGCAGCTTAATTATTTCGAAATAATAACAAAGCACCTACATTCAATAATTGTTTCGTATTTCCTTATTTTAATGGAAAAGTTGTTATAAAAGCATGGAAAATGCAGGATTTTTAATATGTTACCCTAAATAAAACTAATAATCTCGGAAATATATTCGTATTTCCCTTAAAAATGGATAAAAAGGAGATTACAGCACAGAATATGAAGAAATCATTGAATAGTAGACATTTCGTTCTAATTTGGATTCAATTTACCTTAGATTAGAGATTGAAAGTCCAAAATAGGTCGTTTATACTAACTTACGTTCCAAAACCCATTTCTCAGGGAAATAAGAAAAGATCTCTAATATTGAGAGCATTATTTTCTATATTATTTAAAAACCTTTCAGTTTTAATACTTCTTTTTTAGTTCTCTTGGAAAATAAGGAAATTACAACACTAAATACGAAAAAATCATTGAATTTAAAGATTTTGTTCTTATTTCGACTAAATTAGGTCGCATTTCTTGGTTTTTGTATTAGAAGTCCAAGATTCTGAACTTAGATTATACATCGAATGACAAAAAATGGGCCATTTGTATTAATTTACTTTCCGAAACCTATTTCGCAAAGGAATACAAAAAAATTGCTAAGATTATCGGTTTTATTTGGTATAATACTTAAAAATCCTGCTTCCCGATATTTCTATAATAAGTTTTCTGGGAGAACAAGAGAATTGCAGCACAAAATACGAAATAATCACTAAATTTAGAAGTTTTGTGCTAATTTGGACTAAATTTACTTGCATTTCTTGGTTTTTGTGGAAGAAGAACAGGGTTCTGAACTTTAGACTAAAGTCAGAAAGTCCAAAATGGGCCGTTTGTGTCAATATCAATCCCGAAATTAACTATTCAAGGAAATACGAAGGGATATCTTAGATTATTGATATTATTTTGTATATTATTTACATATTCTGCATTTTCGATACTTCTATACTAACTTTTCTGGAAAAACAAGACGATTAAATCACAAAATACGAAATAATCATTGAAGTCACACATGTTCTTCTAATTTTGAATCAATGTACATGGATTTCTTAGATTTTGAAGGAGAACTGCAAGACTTTGTACATAGATTAGAGACTGAAAGTCAAAAATGGGCCATTTTTATTGTTTTAAAGAAAATGTAACATGTTAATATCAGTTAGAATTCTAATTTAAATTTAGTGAATCGTAACATTGCATCCCAACTTAAACCGGGAGATGTAAAATATTGTGCGAGAGCTAATTTTATATGTTTGCGGCACATCTCGAAAGTCTTCAAAGAAATCTGTTAATATAAAAACATCAGGAAGTAAATAAATTTTTGTATAATCCATTAAATTTTGACATATTTAAGAATGCTACGTTTTCGACACTTCTATCCTAACTTTTTGTGAAAAACAAGATATTTATATCACAAAATCCGAATTAATTAGAGAAGTCACACATTTTGTTTTAATATGAAATCAAATTACATAGATATCTTGCTTTTTGTAGGAGAAATACAAGATTTTGAACACAGATTAGAGATTGAAAGGTAAAATTGGGCCGTTTTTGTTAATTTACGTTTCAAAAACCATTTTTCGGAGAAATACGAAAATATCTCTAAAATTACTAGTATTATTTTATATAACATTTAAAAATCTTGAATTGTTAATACTCCTGTTTTAGCTTCACTAGGAAAACAACGAAATTACAACAAAAAATAAGAAGTAATCATTGAATTTAAAATTTGTATTCTTATTCCTTCTTAAGTAGGTGACATTTCTTGGTTTCTGTATCAGAATAACAAGATTCTTAACTTTGATTACAGACATAAAGGTAAAAATGGATCGTTTGTGATAATATACATCAAGAAATGCATTATTTTGGGAAATTTTGGAAATCTCCAAAAATCTTAATAGTCACTGGGCTACTTAGCATGGGAAAAAAAATTTGACATTGGAAATGTTATTCTATATTCGAGACATAATAGAAAATTTAAACTTTCAGTGGTTTTCGTCGTTGTGCTAAAGAAATTTATTGGAAATTATAAAAATTAAGCCTACAGACTAGAAGTACAAAAATCTGAACTTAGATTATTAAAAGAATATCAAATATTGACAGTTTGTGGTAATATTCACTACAGAATGCATCTAGTTATATTTATATATTATTTCAATTTTCGTTACGAGATCCCTATTTTATTTTTTAGTTCTCGCAATCTAAAGAAATGCGGTATACGTTTTATTATGATTTACACAATTTGTGGTGCTCTGATTGCCGGTTTGTTATTTATAAACACAATTTGGCCTGGTATATTTGCCCGATATTTATATAATATGCAAGATTCTTCTGAAAATCGAAGATTTTTAAATATTTTACTAAATTAAAACGATCTTAGGTATATTCTCATATTTCTATGTATTAATCAGTTTTGAAAAATAAATTAACACCATTGGCCTATTTTCGACTTTCTGTCTATAATCTAATTTCTGATTTTGTACTTTTCTTACAAAATCCAAGAAACAAATAAATTGAATCAAAATTAGAACAAGGTTCCTGAATTTTAAAATTTTTTCCTATTTTGTGCTGTTATTCCCTTGTTTTCTCAGAATATTTGTAAGTAAGTATCGAAAATGCAGGATTATTTATTATTTTACAAAATTAAACCAAAAGATCTTAGAGATCTTTTCGTATATCTTAGAGACTGAAAGTCAATTATTGGCCGGTTTGGTTAATTTACATTCCAAAACCTATTTTTCATAGAAATACGAAAAGATCTCTAAGATTTTTAGTAATATCTGGTATAATATTTAAAAGACTTGAATTTTTGATGCTTCTGTTTTACCTTCTCCTAGAAAACAAATTATTAGAATTAGGAACATTCAACATAGTATATTGAAAATTCGGTATTGTTATAAAAGTATCGTAATATGTTATTCTAAATAAAACTAATAATATATTTTCGTATTTTGTTCTTATTTCGACTAAATTAGGTCGTATTTCTTGGTTTTTGTATTAGAAGGCCAAGATTCAGAACTTAAATTATAGACTGAATGACAAAAATGGACCATGTGTATTAATTTACTTTCTGAAACCTATTTCGCAGAGGAATACGACAAGATATCTAAGATTATCGTTTTTATTTGCTATAATATTTAAAAATCCTTCTTTTTCGATATTTCTATAATAACTGTTCTAGGAGAATTACAGCACAAAATACTAAATAATCACTAATTAATTTGCCTACAGGAAGGAGGGTTACACCACCGAGCCGATGTATGTCGGAGGCTCTGAAGAATTCCACTGAACAAAGGAATGATGGAATCTTTTCCTTAGTCGCTAATTTACTTTCATTTCTTGGTCTTTGTAGGAGAAGAACAAAATTCTGAACTTAAACGGAGGTCAGAAATTCCAAAATGGGCCGTTTGTGTCAATATCCATCCCGAAATTTACTGTTTAAGAAAATACGAATGGATCTCTAAGATTATTGGTATTATTTTTCATATTATTTAAATATTGTGCATTTTCGATATTTCTATACCAACTTTTCTAGAAAAACAAGATGATTAAATCACAAAATACGAAATAATTAGTAAAGTCACACATTTTGTTCTAATTTAGAATCAATGTACATGGATTTCTTGATTTTTGTAAGAGAACTACGAGACTTTGTATATATATTAGAGACTGAAAATCAAAAATTGGCAATTTTTATTGTTTTTAAAGAAAATGTAACATGTTAATATCAGTTAGAATTCTAATTTAACTTTAGTGAAAAGTAACACTGCATCCTAACTTAAACCTGGAGATGTAAAGTATTGTGCGGGATCTAATTCTTATATGTTTAGCGACACATTTCGAAAAACTTCAAAGAAATCTGTTAATATAAGAACATCGTGAAGTAAATAAATTTTTGTACAATCCAGTAAATTTTGACATATTTAAGAATTGTGCGATTTCGACACTTCCATTCTAACTTTTTTTGAAAAACAAGATATTTATATCACAAAATCCGAAATAATCAGTTAAGTCACACATTTTGTTCTAATTTGAAATCAAATTACATGGATATCTTAGAGATCTTTCCGTATATCTTAGAGAATGGAAGTCAAGTATGTGCCGTTTTGATTAATTTACATCCAAAACCCATTTTTCATGGAAATACAAAATGATCTCTATGATTATTAGTATTTTCTGGTATAATATTTAAAAGTCTTGAATTTTTGATGCTTCTGTTTTAACTTCTCTTGGAAAACAAATTGTTAGAATTAAAAGAACTCAACATTGTTTAATGAAAATTCGAGAGGGAGTTCTATTGGAATGCTATTATAATAGACCTAGGCGTTTCAATTTTTTTGGAAGTTCTGACATACCAATTATAAAATTTTGTTTTCAACAATTCTTGGCAATCTATTAATTTCCAACTTTTAAATGTAATAATTAAATCATCCATATTTTCAAAAAAAAAAATGTATTTCTTGAAGTAAGTAAGTGCCCAAATGCCTCTTTGTGTCTCTAAGCTAAGAATCTTGTATTACTTTCACAAAAACCAAGAAATATAAGCTAAACTAAGTTCAAATAAGGACCAAATATTTAAAATGCGATTATTTTATATATGTTTATGTAAATATAATAATTTTCAATATTATATGAAATAAACCTTTTAATCTTAGGGATATTTTCGTATTTTCCTAAAAATTTGATTCTGGTAGTAAATTAATATAAACAGCCCATTTGCGAATTTGTGTCTATAAGCTAGGTTGAAAATCTTGTTCTTCATTAATAAAAACCCAGAAATATTTGTTAAACTGAATCGAAATTAGGAAAAAGTGTCCAAATTCAAAGATTATTTCGTATTTAGTGATTCAATATTCTCCTTTTAAGGGAGAAGCTATAACAAAAATACCAATAATTCGGGATATTTAAGATATTACACAAAATAGAACTAGTAATCTTAGAGATATTTTCGCATTTCTCCTAAAATTCGATTTCTGGAAGTAAATTAATACATACAGCCAATTTGTGCCTTTATGTTTAGAAACTAAGTTGAGAATCTTGTACTTTAAATACTAAAACTTATAAATGCAGCATAATTAACTGGAAATAAAGAAACCATGTCTAAATTTAATGATTATTTCTTATTTAGTGATATAAATTCCTTGATTTCCAAGAATAGTTCTAACAAAAGTATCAAAAATGCAGAATTTTTATATATGATACAAAATAAAAACAAAAGTTCTACAGATTTTTTCATATTTCCCTGAAACATAAGTTTCAGGGAGTAAATTAACACAAATGGCCAATTTCCGACTTCCTCTCCCTTATCTAAGTTACGAATCTTGTTCTTCACATGCAAAAAAGAAAAGTTGGTATAGAAATATTGAATACGCAAGAACACTAAATAAGAAATATTTAATCAAATTATACTTTTTGTTCTTATTTCGACGAAATTAGGTCGCATTATTTAGTAACTATTCAAAAATGCTGAATTTTCGATATTTTAATTGTAAAATCTCTAGCAGAACAGGTCCAATGAAGCGAGTGACTTTGAATATCAATCAAAATAAAGACGCGATGTCTAAATTTAATGATTATTTCTTATTTAGTGCTATAATTTCCTTGATTTCCAAGGAAAGTTCTAACAGAAGTATCAAAAACCAAGAATTTTTATATATTATACAAAATAAAACCAAAAATCCTACAGATTTTTTCGTATCTCCTTGAAAAATAGGTTTCAGGCAGTAAACTAACACAAATGGCCAATTTTCGACTTTCTCTCCCTTATCTAAATTCAGAATTTGGTAATTCTCATACAAAAAAGAAAAGTTGGTATGGAAATATTGAAAATGCAAAAACACTTAATAAGAAATAAACATTTAAATAATACTTTTTGTTCTTATTTCGACTAAATTAGGTCGCATTACTTGGTAAATATTCAAAAATCCTGAATTTTCGATGGTTTTATTCTAATATTTCTAGCAGAACAGATCCAATGAAGACAACAAGTCTAAATTTAATGATTATTTTATATTTAGTGCCATAATTTCCTTGATTTCTAAAAGAAGTTCTAACAGGAGTATCAAAAATGCAGAATTTTTATATATTATACAAAATAAATCCCCAAAATCCTAGAGATTTTTTCGCATTTCCCTGAAAAATAAGTTTCAGGAAGTAAATTAACACAAATGGAAAATTTTCGACTTGCTCTCTTGAATCTAAGATCAAAATCTTGTATTTCTCATAATAAAAAAGAAAAGTTGGTATAGAAATGTCGATAGTGCAAGATTCTTAAATTTCTTTTAAAATTAAACCAATAATCTTCGAGATTATATCGTATTTTCCCGAAAAATAAGTTTAGGGAAGTTGATTAACATAAATGGCCCATTTTTGATTTTCTGCCTCTAATCTAAGTTTAGAATCTTGCACTTCTCCTTCAAAATCCAAGAAATGTATGGAAAATAAGTTCAAATTATATTCAAATATGTGAATTGAATGATTATTTCCTATTCTGAGATGTAATTGCCTTTGTTTTCCTAAAAAGGTTATAACAGAAGTATCGAAAATACAGGATTCTTAAATATTTTAGAAAAATAAAACAATAATCTAAAAGATCTTTCCGCATTTCCCTGAAAAATATGGTTAACTGGAAATAAAGACACGATGTCCAAATTTAATGATTATTTCTTATTGAGAGTTATACTTTCCTTGATTTTCAAGAAAAGTTCTAACAGAAGTATCAAAAATGCAGAATTATTATCTATGATACAAACTAAAACCAAAAATCCTACAGATTTGTTCGTACTTCCCTGAAAATAAGTTTCAGGAAGTAAATTAACACAAATGGCCAATTTTCGACTTTCTCTCTTTTATCTAAGTTATGAATCTTGTACTTCTGATACAAAAAAGGAAAGTTGATATTGAAATATTGAAAATGCAAGAACACTAAATAAGAAATAATGATTAAAATTATACTTTTTGTTCTTACTTCGACTAAATTAGGTTGCATTACTTGGTAACTATTCAAAAATCCTGAATTATCGATATTTTTATTATAATATCTCTAGCAAAATAGGTCCATGGAAGCGAGTGACTTTCAATATCAATCGAAATAACGACATGTCCAAATTTAATGATTATTTCGTACTTAATGCTATAATATTCTTGATTTCCAAGAAAAGTTGTAACAAAATTATCAAAAATGCTGAATTTTTATATATGATACAAAGTAAAACCAAAAATGCTACAGATTTTTTCGTATTTCCCTGAAAAATAAGTTTCAGAAAGTAAATTAACACAAATGGCCAATTTTCGACTTTCTCTCTCGAATCTAAGTTCAGAATCTTGCATTTCTTTTTCAAAATCCAAGAAATTTATGGAAAATAAGTTAATTGATTATTTCCCATTTTGAAATGTAATTTCTTTGTTTTCCTAGAAAGGTTATTACAGAAGTATCGAAAATGCAGGATTCTTAATATTTTAGAAAACTAAAACAATAATCTAAAAGATTTTTCCGTATTTCCCTGAAAAATAAGTCTCGGAATGTTATTTAACACAAATGGCGCCTTTTTGACTTAATCTCTATAATCTAAGTTCAGGATTTAGTACTTGTTCTACGAAAACCAAGAATGCAGCTAAATTCTTTCGAAATAATAACAAAGCACCTAAATTCAATGATTATTTCGTATTTCCTTATTTTAATGGAGAAGTTGTTATAACTTTTATTATAAAAGAATCGAAAATGAAGGATTTTTAATATGTTACTCCAAATAAAAGTAATAATCTCAGAGATATTTCCATATTTCCCTTAAAAATGGATAAAAATGAGATTACAGCACAGAATATGAAAAAAAATCATTGAATATAGACATTTTGTTCTCATTTGGATCCAATTTGCCTTAGATTAGAAATTGAAAATCAAAAATAGTTCGTTTATATTAACTTACGTTCCAAAACCCATTTTTCAGGGAAATAGATCTCTAATATTGAAAGTATTATTTTGTATATTATTTTAGAGATTTGCATTTTTGATATTTCTTTAAAAGTTCTCTTGGACAATAAGGAAAATACAACACAAAATACGAAAAAAACATTGAATTTAGAGTTTTTGTTCTTATTTCGACTAAATTAGGTCGCATTTCTTGGTTTTTGTATTAGAAGTCCAAGATTCTGAAGTTAGATTTTAAACCAAATGACAAAAATGGGCCATTTGTATTAATTTACTTTCCGAAACCTATTTCGCAGAGGAATACGGGAAGATTTCTAAGATTATCGGTTTTATTTGGTATAATATTTTAAAATCCTGTTTTTTCGATATTTCTATAATAACTTTTCTCAAATTGTTAGAATTAGAAAGACTTAACATTGTATAATGAAAATTCGGGAGGGAGTTCCATTGGAATGCTATTATAATAGGCCTAGGCGTTTCAATCTTTTTTGGAAGTTAGACATACCAATTGTGAACTTAGATTAGAGGCAGAAAATCAAAAAATTATTTTTCAGGAAAATACGATATAATCTCGAAGATTATTGGTTTAATTTTGTAAGAAATTTAAGAATCTTGCACCTTTAATATTTTTATACCAACTTTTCTTTTTCGTATGAGGAGTACAAGATTCTGAACTTAGATTGGAGAGAGAATGTCGAAAATTGGCCACTTGTGTTAATGTACTTACTAAAACTTATTTTTCAGGGAAATACGAAAGAATTTGTAGGATTTTTGGTTTTGTCTTGTATTATATATAAAAATTCTGTATTTTTGATACTTCTGTAAGAACTTTTCTTGGAAATCAAGGAAATCAAATAAGAAATAATCATTGAATTTAGACATCGTGTATTTATTTATAAGGTTTAGTATTAAAAGTACAAGATTCTGTACTTAGTTTCTAAACATAAAGGCACAATTTAGCTGTATGTTTAATTTACTTCCAGAAATCAAATTTTAGGGGAAATACGAAGATATCTCTAAGATTATTAATTCTATTTTGTGTAAAATTTTAAATATCCCGAATTTTTGGTACTTTTGTTATAGCTTCTCCATTATAAGGAGAATATTGAAACACTAAATACGAAATAATCTTTGAATTTGGACACTTTTTCCTAATATCGATTCCGTTTAACAAATATGTCTTTGTTTTTGTTAATGAAGTACAAGATTTTCAACTTAGCTTATAGACACAAATTCGCAAATGGGCCGTTAATATTAATTTACTACAAGAAATCAAATTTCTAGGAAAATACGAAAATCTCCCTCAGGTTAATAGGTTTATTTCATATAATATTGAAAATTCTTATATTTTTAGAAACTTTGTTATAGATTCTCTGGAAAAAACAGAAAATTACATCAACAAATTTAAAATAATGGCTAAAATTAAATATTTTGTCCTTATTTGGACTTAGCTTAGCTTATATTTCTTGGTTTTTGTGAAAGAAATACAAGATTCTTGACTTTGAGACACAAAGTCGCACTTGGGCACTTACTTACTTTAAGAGATGCATTTTTTTTTTGGAAATTATGGATTATTTAAATATTGCATTTAAAAATTCGGAAATAATAGATTGCCAAGAATTGTTGAAAACAAATTTTTATTATTGGTATGTCAGAACTTCCAAAAAAATTTAAACGCCTAGGTCTATTATAATAGCATTCCAATGGAACTCCCGAATTTTCAATATACTAAGTTGAGTTTTTCTAATTCTAACAATTTGTTTTCCAGAAGAAGTTAAAACAGAAGTATAAAAAATTCAAGACTTTTAATTTTTATACTAGATAATACTAATAATCTTAGAGATATTTTCGTTTTTCCAGGAAAAATGAGTTTTGGAATTGACGTAATTGACTTTGAGTTTCAAAGATATACGGAAAGATCTCTAAGATCTTTCAGTTCAATTTTGTTAAATAATAAAGAGTCCTGCATTTTCAAGACTTATTTACAAATATTCTGGGAAAACAAGGGAATAACAGCTCAAAATGGGAAACAGTTTTAAAATCCAGAAATCTTGTTCTAATTTTGATTCAATTTATTTGCGTTTCTTGGATTTTGTAAGAGAAGTACAAAACTCTGAAATTATATTAGAGACATTAAGTCGAAAATAGGCCAATAGTGTTAATTTATTTTTCAAAACTAATTGATACATAGAAATACGAGAATATCTTCTATTTTCAGAAGATACTATACATATATATATATATATATATATATATATATATATATATATATATATATATATATATATATATATATATATATATCCTGACATCCTTGTGACATCATTTAGTAAAATTTGTCCTATCCTTCTGACATCCAGTAACGTTTTGACATCCAAAATTGGATGAGTTACGTTTTCTATGTTAAATCATCGTGATCAGTTGAAGGGAGTGTATAGAACAATTTTCAAGAGGATGTTAAAAAATAGGATTTTTAAAATGTAACTGTTTATTTGTTTCTAACGTTTATTTCCCAGATGGCGCGCACGAGAGATGGTTTCAGTATATCCAGAGAATTCGCATCTTATTTTATGAGATATCCAACGATTTTTAATGTTTATTAATTTTTGCACATCATACGTTGTGTATTCTTAAAACTGGCAACACTGCTGTCTCGTTTACAAGGTCGGGTTTTAACACAAGAGCGAGACATTTTGGTGGCGGCATTCGTAAACCGTGTAATATGTGACATCCCGTAATTTCTTTACAAAATAATATTTTATATTTTTGGCTTTTTAACCTACTTCTAAAAGACGGATGTTCTCAATTCGTTGACTATGTATTTTTTTATGTATGTACATCAATTACTCCGGAACGGCTGCACCGATTTGAATGAAATTTTTTGCGTTACGTTCAGAAAGTAGATGAAATTGGTGCAGTAAAATCCAAGATGGCGTTTACAATATGGCGGCCAAAAAAATAATTGTTTCCCATTTTCTCCAAAATTGGTGTGGAGAAATTTTCGGGGTTGTACCCAACGAATCTGAAATTATTTTAAAAAAATTCAAAATGGCGGATCCAATATGGCGGACAAACAAATTTAATTTTGTCCAATTTTCCCAAAAATTGGTATGGAGGCGTTTTCGGGGTCTCACATAACGAACCTGAAATTATTTTTAAAAATACAAAATGGCGGATTCAATATGGCGGACAAATTTTTTTTATTTTGTCCGATTTTCTCCAAAATTGGTATGGAGGCGTTTTCGAGGTCTCACATAACGAATCGGAAATTATTTTTAAAAAATACAAAATGACGGATTCAATATGGCGGACAAAAAAATTTTATTTTGTCTGATTTTCTCCAAAATTAGTATGGGGGCGTTTTCGAGATCGCACAAAACGAATTCAGAATATTTTTAAAAAATTCAATATGGCGGATCCAATATGGTGGACAAAAATCAATTTTGTCCGATTTTCTCCAAAAGTGGTACGTGGAAGTTTTCGGGGTCGCATAAGATGAATCTAAAATTATTTTTAAAAAATTCAATATGGTGTATCCAAAATGGTTTGGGGGAGTTGTTGGGATAGCACATTCCGAATCTATTATTTAAAAAAATAAATAAATATGGCGGATCTATGATGGCGGATTAAAGATTCTACATCTCTCGATGTTGTCTAAAGTCAGTATTGGGGGATTTTTTTAGTGTTAATTACGAAATTAAAATATTTTTTGTAAAACTCAATCTGGCAGATTCAGTATGGTGTTCTAAAAATTTTACATTTTTCGACTTTCTCCAAAACTAATATAGAGGGTTCTTGAGGGTGTAAATTATGAATTTAATAGTATTTTTTTCAGGATTCAATATGGCTAATGAAATATAACTGACTAAAAGTTTTACATTTTTAGATTTTATTCAAATGTGGAACTGAATCGTTTTTAAGGATGTAAATAGCGAATATAAAATTATTTTAAGAAAATCTAATATGTCAGATACAATATGACCGTTTAGAAATTCTTAATTTCTGGATTTCATCTAAAATTGGTACTAGGGAGCTTTGCATGGTTTAGATTTAGATTAGATTAAGACGTTAAAATTTTTTTTTTTTTAATTCAATATGGTGGGTTGAAAATTTTACCTTATTCGCATTTTTTCAGATTTGGTATTTGGGGGTTTTGGGCTGGTGTATTACGAGTATGAAGTTAATTTTTTACAACTATTGGGTTCATAAGATACAATATGAGGGATTAAAATTTTGCATTTTCCGGTTTTATCTAAACTTGGTATTGGGTTTTTGGGGCAAATATAAACTCAATATGCAATATAAAATATATCGGGCTAAGAAATTTACGTCTCAAATTCTTTAAATATCGATATTAGTTTTGGGGCCTATACTACCAATCTAAAATTAATTTGAAATTTAAGATATTGGATATACTATGAGAGATTAAATATTTGTTTGACACAATTTCATTGATATTTGGAAAACTCTAAGAATCAAAGAATTTTTAGTAGTTCATTTTAGGGTGATTTACAATTATGAATAAAATGGGTACTTTTTTGCCACCTTGGAGTCATATTTTGATTCTGATTAAGGTAAGTGATGACAAGAATTATTAATATTAGACAACGTAGTAAACTTGAATTTCAAAAATGACTGAAACCCAACCTAACTTGTTATTATTAAAATCATTAAAAATAAAGTTTTAGTTCTTTATTTCTTTCAATATGACTACAAGAGGGAAAATAATGGTAATTATGGTTAGAAAGGTAGACAATGTAAGATTAGGAGAACTTGAAATTAAAAAATCAATATGGAATTCCACGAAAACTTCGGACTTAGAGAATATTATTGATGTAAATAAATTAAAAGATATATCTACTGGACATGGACAAGGTATTTTTTATTATTATGCCCTTATATCTAAGTTGGTTCATGCAAAATATAACAAAATATGCATAAATAAAGTGAATCTCTGATTTTCACATTGGTGACGGGAATCTAGATAATGAAAAATAGAAATACGTGGGTTCGTCTGAAATATAGCCCTAAGAAAAGGGACATGATTATTTTGTATATGAAACCTTACTGATATTAATTAAACATTTTTCAATTTTGTCCAAAATTGGCTTTGGGGAATTTGAAATTATTAAAAATTTTAATATAGCTAATTACCATACGGTGGACTAAAATTTTACATTTCCCGATTTTGTTCAAAATTCGCACTGGGTGATTTTGAGGGTGTAGATTACTAAAAATTTAAAATTATCTTTTAAAAATCAAGTTTAGTGCACCCAGTAAGGCAAGTTGAAAATTTTACATTTTTTAAATATTTCCAATTACGAATCTAAAAGTACTTTCTCAAAATTAAATGTAGCAGATCCAATATGCCACATTAAAAAATTTACGTTTTCCAAAATTAAGATTAGACTATGTTTTGGGGCATAGATTAAGGATATACCATTAATTTCTGGGAATTTAATATGGTGGGTAGAATATGTCCTGCTGAAAAATTTACACTACTCAAATTCTTTCAAAATCAATGTTCGGGGATTTTCAGCGGCGTAGATTACGAATATAAAATTAATTTCTTAAAATCAAGAAGATTTATTATGGTGACTAAATGTTTGTTTGGTCCAGTTTAATTCAGAATTTTCTTTTAGAGAATTTGCAGAATCAACAACTTATTTATTGCGTAATTTAGTGTAGTTTACAATATTTTTGGCTAAAATGTTTGGATTTATAAATCCTTGACTATAACGCGTATTAGACTACACGTCTGGATTAGTAATTACAAGGAAGGTACCTAAAGAATCCGGCTCCGATTTTAATAAAACTTCAATATGTGGAAGAGGGTACAAAAATAAGAAACACGTATTTTTTTATCTACGGAGATTTATTTTAGCGGGGTAAAAACCGCCCCTAAAGTTCACACCTAAAACAATAGTTTTAAAATATCTCAGGTTCTAAGTTCTATAAAACAAAATGAAAATTACTTGTTGGTCGAAAGGATGTTAAAGTATGGTTTTCTTTTATCCCCAAGGATATCATCCCTTATTTTTTATTAGGGTAAATCATCTATTCACGCACGTAATTTAATTCTAAAAATTACGAAATTAAATATAATTATTTGAAAATAATTTTTTCACGAATACCGTAAGTAAATCAAGTTGACATTTTTCGAGGTTTCCCAGAAATAAATTAGTAAAAGAGGGTGAGTCACCCCCAAATACTCTTTTTTAATAACTCAAGTTTTAATTAAAATAATTCTACAAAACAAAATGAAAATTATTTATTATTCGAAATGATATTAAATTATGCTATTTGCACCCCCAAGGATATCATCCCTTATTTTTTATTAGGATAAACCATATATTTGCGCATGTAATGTAATTGTAAAAATTGCAAAATTTAATGGAAGTATTTGAAAATATTTTTTCCACCAGTACCATAAGTCACCTTTAAGTTGTCGTGTTTCGGGGTTTCCAAAAATAAACTAGTAAAAGAGGACGAGCCAACCTCAATTACTTCTTTTTACATCTCAAGTTCTAATTGAGATAACTTTACGAAACAAACTGGAATTTACTTGTTATTTGAAATGAAGTTAAACAATGGTATTTTCACCCTCAAGGATATCATTAATTTCAGTCGATATGAACGTTACACAGCTTACTAAAATCTTTTCTTTTAATTAATAAGAAAATATAAACTTATTTCATTGGTTTAAGCATTCATGTCTGTAAATTATTATAATTCATAACAAATAGTGATTTCTAATTCCGTAACGTTCTTTCAAATTAAAATTTGAGAATTTTAAGAACAATAATATATGTATGAAATGATTTTTATAAAAAATATGGAATAATATCCTTGGGAGTGAAAATACCATAGTTTAACATCCTTTCGAATAAAAAGTAATTTTAATTTTGTTTTATAGACATATTTTAATTAGAACTGGATATATTAAAAAAGGTATTTGGAGGTGGATCACCCTCTTTTACTAGTTTATTTTCGGAAACACCGAAATACGGCAACTTAAATTATCAACAAATGTGGTTTAATTTCGTAATGTACAGAATTAAATTATGTAAATGAATTACAAGATTAACCCTCATTAAAAGTAAGAGATGATATCTATGGGGTTAAAACAACATGAAATAACCTCACTCCAAATAACAAGTAATTTCCACGTTGTTTTGTAAAGATATCTGAATCAGAATTTGAGATTTGAAAAAAAATTATTTGGGAGTGACTCAACCTCTTTTACTACTTCATTTTTTGAAACCCCAAAATATCCCAACTTGAGTTAATTATGGTATTCGTGAAAAAAATACATTAAAACAATTTCCTTAAATTTCGTAATTTTTAGAATTAAATTACGTGCGCTAGTAGATGATTTACCGTTATAAGTAATAAGGGATGATATCTTAGGGGGTAAAGATACCATAATTCAACATTATTTCAAATGACAAGTAATTTCCATTTTGTTTTGTAAAGATATCTCAATTAGAACTTGAAATTAAAAAAAAAAACTTATTTGAGTGTGGCTCACCCTCTTTTAGTAGTTTATTTTTAGAAACCCTGAAACTTAAGTTTATGATATTCGTGAGAAAAATATTTTTAAATAATTCTATTATAGTTCGTAATTTTTAGAATTGAATTACATGCGTAAATATATGGTTTACCCTAATAAAAAATAAGGAATGATATCCTTGGGAGTGAAAATACCACAGTTTAATATCATCTCGAATCACAAATAACTTTCATTTTGTTTTGTAAAAATATCTCACTTAGAACCTTAGATATTTCAAAAATATTGTTTTTAGGGGTGAACTTCAGGGGCAGTTTTTAGCCCGTTGTAATGAATTTCCGCAGATAAAAGAAATACAGGTCTTTTATTTTTGTACTCTCTACAACATAAGTTTGGAGCCTGACACTTCAGATACCTTCCTTGTTAGTTCAAATATTTTAGGGATATCGTGACAAGTTCAAAACTTAAAATACAAAAAAACATTTTTGTAAACGAATCAATTGTCTTCCGAAAAAGCCCTAAAATGCGAAAAATACATTTTTATACGGAATTTAAACTTTCGGAACCAAATTATTACTAAATGAAACAAATAACCACTTAATCGAAATATAAACTAGCTATAGAAATCACAAATAAAATCAGTTATAAAATTATTACGCTAGCTTAATTATGAATGTTTAAACACTCAGCCGGTTTCACTAACGTGGCTTAAATTTAAAAACTCCCTAAATTGACAGCCGAGGATTTAAACTGACAATAACAACAATAAGTCCAGCAAGTTTTAAACCCTAAAGATTCAAGGATAAAAAAATTATTTTATTTTACCACTAAACCGGCAAAAATGGGAAACTTTATTTATTTGCGGGACACAACTATTTCTTTTACATATTGCAAAGCTTTATCGTAATGTTCTTATCCTTAATATCTTTATATAAGTGTTTATTTGTTAACATATGAAATATAAATTATGACAATATCATAAGCAAAACAAAACTGGCCAATTATAAGTTTTAAATTTCACGTCAACTAGATCCGGGTTAATTCTTTAATCCTCTTAGTGAAGCTGGCTGTATAGGTTTAGTAAGTTGTAGATATATTTTCTGTGAATCACATTTTTTATGTAGTAATTTGATGCGCGTTTCAAAGATTTCAATTTCATATAAAAATTTATTTTTCGCTCTTTAGTGTTTTTATAGAAAATGGTTCAATTTTTTAAAAATTATTTTTAGTTTAAGATAATAAAAGCTCTTTCTTATTGGTAGTGTAATAATAATAGTTTGCTTTTCTAGTTTAACTCAAGTACGACTTAAGTATTTTGTATGAACCACTTACAAAGCGATATCTAGGTACTCGGTATAGTTTATTTAATACGATAAATTTATTTGTAGAAATTGCTTCCAAAGATATTGAAAACGATCTTGTGGTAAATTTTCATTATGATAAAACTAGTAATGCAGAACAACTAGATGATTTAAATTCTTATAATTCGATTTTTAGTTTTGAATTCATTCTGATTGTTGTAAATCATCCTAAAATGAACAACAAAAAATTTTTTGATTTTTAGAGTTCTCCAATTATCAGTTTTGAATGGAATTATGTTATAGTAAATCCGCTATCTTAAATTTTAAATTAATTTTATATTGATAATATAGGCCTTCAAAACCTTCCAATATCGATATTTAAAGAACTTGAGACGTAAATTTCTTAGCCCGACATATTTCATCATATAGTTTCAAATAAAAATTGTAGAGATTTTAAAAACCTAAAATTTGAGCTTTTGTGCGATCATTATTGCAAAAAGGTCGAAAAACCCGCAAAATCTGTTATTCTTTTAATATCAATTATTTATTGCAAAGTTAACTTTTTTGCACTTTTTGCTCATTTTTCTGAACAAAATGATATTTTATAATAGCAAATCGGATAATTTGTTGCTGATATATTGCTAATTACTTATTCCAAGACGCAAAATGTTGATTACTATAACTTTTTTTTGAGTGAATGTTTTGACTTCCACAAAGGTTCAATCCTTTCGTGAAGGCCAACACTTTCATACTTCGTCAGAAACAAATTAAAAATTAATTTTCAACCCCTTAATTTTTAATATATTTATAAGTTATTATCGAAATATCGAAAAAGCAGGATTTTAAAATATTATACCAAATAAAACCGACAATCTTAGGGATCTCGTATTAATCTGCGACATAGGTTTCGCAAAGTAAATGTATACAAATGGCCCATTTTTGTCATTCAGTCTATAATCTAAGTTCAGGATCTTGGGCTTCTAATACAAAAACCAAGAAATGCGACCTAATTTAGTCGAAATAAGAACATAAACTCTAAATTTAGTGATTATTTCGTATTTGTGCTGTAATTCTCCTAGAAAAGTTATTATAGAAATATCGAAAAAGCAGGATTTCTAAATATTATACCAAATAAAACCGATAATCTAAAAGATCTTCTCGTATTCATCTGCGAAATAGGTTTCGGAAAGTAAATTAATACCAATGGCCCATTTCTATCATTTAGTCTATAATCTAAGTTCAGAATTTTGGCCTTCTAATACAAAAACCAAGAAATGCGACTTTATTTAGTCGAAATAAGAACAAAAACTCTAAATTCAATGATTTTTTCGGATTTAGTGCTGTATTTTCCTTATTTTCCAAGAGAACTTATAAAGAAGTATGAAAAATGCAAGGCGTTTAAATAATATACAAGATAATACTTTCAATATTAGAGATCTATTCATATTTCCCTGAAAAATGGGTTTTGGAACGTAAGTTAATATAAACGAACTATTTTCGATTTTCAATCTCTAATCTAAGGCAAATTGAATCCAAATTAGAACAAAATGTCTATATTCAATGATTTCTTCATATTATATGCTGTAGTCTTATTTTTATCCATTTTTAAGGGAAATATGGAAATATCTCTGAGATTATTAGTTTTATTTAGAGTAACATATTAAAAATCTTGCATTTTTGATCCTTTTATAACAAAAGTTATAACAACTTCTCCATTAAAATAAGGAAATACGAAATAATCATTGAATTTAGGTGCTTTGTTATTATATCGAAAGAATTTAGCTGCATTTTTGGTATTCTTAGTAGAAGTACTAGATCCTGAAATTAGATTATAGACAGAAAGTCAAAAAAGAGCCATTTGTGATAATTAACGTTCCGAGACTTATTTTTCAGGAAAATACGGAAAGATCTTTAAGACGATTGTTTTAATTTTCTAAAATATTTAAGAATCCTGCATTTTCGATACTTCTGTAATAACCTTTCTAGGAAAACAAAGATATTACAGCTCAAAATGGGAAATAATGATTGAATTCACATATTTGATTCTAATTTGAACTTATTTTCCATAAATTTCTTGGATTTTGAAGGAGAAGTACAAGATTCTGAAATAAGATTAGAGGCAGAAAATCAAAAATGGGCCATTTATGTAAATCTACTTCCCAAAACTTATTTTTCAGGAAAATCTGATAAGATTTCGAAGTCACCCGCTTCATTGGACCTGTCCTGCTACAGATATTACAATAAAAATATAGAAAATTCAGGATTTTTGAATAGTTACCAAATATTGCGACCTAATTTAGTCGAAATAAGAACAAAAAGTATAATGGAATTATTATTTGTTATTTAGTGTTCTTGCATTTTTAATATTCCTATACCAACTTTTCTTTTTTGTATGAAAAGTACAAGATTCTGAACTTAGATAAGAGAGAGGAAGTCGAAAATTGGCCATTGGTATCAGGGGCGGATCCAGCCTTTCTCTTTGGGGGGGGGGCGGTGATATCACAAAAGTGCAGTATGGTAAGAAAAACAAGTTGTCAACGAGGGGGGGGGGGGAGTGCAAGCAGCATACTCATTCCTAATATAAAAGGCAGAATGGGTTCTATTTTCCTGAACTCAAAGCTTTTGGGAGGGGGGTGTGGGCGATCGCAAGCATACAGACTCCTATACTCTATTCAAGAACTAGAGAGAGTAATAAAACTGTTACCGAAACCTCTAACGTACCTGCTCCAGTGCCGCAGGTAACTGAGAACTGCCATAAATCTAATTATATTTCATTATATTTAAATATATTTTATAAATTTACTGCAACATAGAATTTCTGATAGTTTAATTTAATTTCTGTCAGTGAGCAAAGTACAACTTACAGTTTTTTCTTAGTGATTTATCTTGTTTGCGTTTGTTTTTATATATTATTTGAGATTAGTGAGATACCCAAAAGATATGGCTTTCACCTCTATATTTATTCCAAAATCGTTAAACCAGGACATTTTTTCCTCAACGAAAAACTTATTACGATGAATGTTTATGATGCCTTAAGATATCAATATCTAGATAATAATGTTAAAAGCTCTGTCGAGATGTGTTTCAACATGACAGGAGTTGGAAAATCTATTATGTACCGAATACTGAAGGAGAAAAAACGACTGGAATTGTGAGTACTCCCAAGCCACATTCGATCACAGGCAAACGAAAAACCTCGTTGGAAGAAGAGATGAAAACTGCAATTAAAGGGGTTGTATATACATTTTATTATGAGAAGCAGATCCTAACCATCTACAAAATTCTAACTAAAATCATTGAAGATTGCGATTTACCTGAAATTAAAAGAACTGATCTCTGGAAATTGCTCAGAGAACTTAATTTTTGCTGGGAAAAACCAGATAGAAAATCTGTTTTATAAATCGTCCGGAAACTGTCCGTTGGAGACGTAAATAGCTCTCTCAAGTAAAAGGTAGAGTTGCTAGAAATAACACAATTAATAAAATTAGTAATTTAACTAAACTTTTGAAAGATATTTTTGAATAAAGTTACTGCGGAAAATTGGGAAAAATCCATATAATAAAAGAATAAAACAAAATGTGAGAACTCGATTTCATAATCGGTAAGATAGAGGAACCAATTATAATTAATTTTAGCGAAGATAGTTTCACTGACTTTGATTAGGAATTAGATACGTAATGTTTACTAGTGTAAACACAAATTATGATTTAAATTTTTGTTTTTGTTGTATTTTATTGTTTAATGTTGTTTAAATGTTTTTTTATTTTTTTATATATTTTTATTTTAGTGTGTCCCACTCTTTAATTTTATATATATTTAATTCTAATTAGCCGTAAACTTTTTATTATTTTATTATTATCTTTGTGTCTTTTTCTTAAGCGTGTAGAATTAATATGTTTATCTTATTTTTTTGGGGCTATCGTATTTCCATATATAAAAGCAAATTAAATTAAGATATCAGTACAATAGAAATAAGTAGGTCTAATTTTAATTACAACATAAAAAAAAGTAATTACATTTGAATCCCTTTTTAGTGTTTAAGTGTAATTCTGCAGATGGTTTAAGAAATAAATAAACTGAAACGTCAAATACCCTAAAAATGTTTTTAATTAATAATAAAATGACCGATAGCCCCAAAAATATTTTATTATTATATGAACGAATTTATTTTTTTATATATGTTTAACTTTTTGTATTTTTGACAATGAATATTTTGTAAGTATTTAAATTATAACTTAGAATTTTTTGAGAGAATAATCTTACGTTTTGGTCTATTATTATAGACCGGTATTTTTGATTATAAAATTTCTAACCCATTCCTATGAAAAATATATGTGTCTAACAAATTTTGCTAAAAATACCGGACTAAAGAACTCAGGTAGTTTGCTAAGAGAAAAAGAGTAAAAAATGATTTATTACTCTCTCTAGTTCTTGAATAAACTATAGTATAAGAGGAAAAATCGGGTCCATTTTCCTAAACTCAAGGCTCTTGGGGGGGGGGCGATCGCCACCACCGCCCCCCCCCCTTGGATCCGCGCCTGATTGGAGTAGGCAAAGAGGCACTTTAGACCGACGAGACATCGCCAGACGCTTTTCCCGGAAGCGGCTTTATTGACACGTGCCGGCAGTCCTTTAGCACGTGTCATCGAGGTCGTTATGTATGAATGAATGATTTTCTACGAATAATGGTACTTTGAACCAGACATCACCGATTACGTTTCCCAGTACCGCCTTTATTGACCCGTGCCGGCGGTCTTTAGACACTTGTTGTCTCAAAAAATTGCACTTTGAACCGCCATACATCGATAATTGGTTTCTTCGGAAGCTGCTTTTTTGACCGTGTCATCGAGGTCGGTACTTATGAAATAAAGTATTTTTCCACGAATAGTGGCACTTTGAACTGCCAGACATCCCTCACTGCGTTCTTCGGAAGCAGCTTTATTGACCGGCGCCGACAATCCTTTGTGTGTCGTCGGGTCATTACGTATGAAATAAGGTATTTTTCCACGAATAATTCTGTAAATTTAGTCCTATTATTTTTAATTTTTTACTTACAGGGTGATTTATGTAGGTTTTTATTCACGCATGCATTGTAGTTAGATTCATTTCTATTTTTTTTACCGTGCAGTTATTAATTAGATTTTACTTTTTTGAGTTTCGGTCATAGTATTACTTTATAAGAAATTAATACATGAGTAGTATACTGGCAAAAGCTAAATATAACAGATGTGTAAAAAATGTATTAAAAAAAAACAATATCAGTTTTCTATATTTATATTTATATTAAAATAACAAAAAAGTTGAATGTAAGTTAATTAAGTGAACCGCCTGTTAACATTAGTATTTCTCTGAAGACGGTTTAATCAATAACATAAACCGAAACGTCAGAAAAACATGTGTTAATTTCTTATAAAGTAATACTATGACCGAAATCAAAAAAGTAAAATCTAATTGTGGTTATACTTATCCGCCTACCCGAGCATCATAAATTATCCTTTAGCCCTCTGGTGCTCGGGTTCTTTTTTGTCGGGTGCCGTCGGCTGGTCCCGCCAGAAATAAAGTATTTTCCCACTAATAATTTTGTAGATTTATCCCCATTATTTTTAAATATTACTTAAAGTGTAATTTATGTGAGTTTTTATTCACGTATGCATTGTGATTAGGCTCATTCGTCTATTCGACGACAATGTCAATATACTCTAAACCTAACAACAGGCTACAGCTTTAGCTGTATTACCACCGACCTGGAGGTTACTGTCGCAGTCGATTGCAACATAAATACAATATATTTGATATGTGAAATGTGACCGTTGCAAATAAAGATATTTTAAAATGAATAAATGTCTATTCGGGCATTGTAAATTATCTTTTGTCTTCTGGTGGTCGGGTATCTTTTGTCGCGTGCCACTAGCAGGATAGGTCTGCTTTTTCCAGGAGGTAATAAATGTTATATTCTAGGTTTATTTTCTACGAAAAGATTTAAGCTTGTTATTCTTATACGGTAATTACTTGTAATTTCGGCTGGATAACTTTTAGGCCTAGATTGCTGTTTTAATATACGATATTTCGAAAATGATGTTTAGATTATAATTGTTCAGATTTTTAACGAAGTGGTTGTAGAGCCGCTGAATGATATAAGTTAGAAAGAAAAACATACGTGTTCGTCCGTATGTATGTATGTATATTTGTGTAAAGTACATGTTTCTCTGTCGTTATGGTGGATTAAGTGATGGATTCGTCTGTTACCTTGTGACAATATTGCATTTTTTTTCAAATGTAATATAAACAAGACATATAGGTATACTTACTTAGTTATTTGTCACATATATTGAAATATTTTGTCATTACTGTTGTTTTATAGTAACAACTAAATCTTCAGACACTATGATTTACTAAGTTAGTTGATATACAGATAAGCACAGGATAACACATGGTGCATAACTATTTCAATTTTTACAATAACCCGCTATATTCTCGGTGTTTTTTTCTAGTCTTGGACCTAAGAAAAGTAATCTAATTTATTGGTTTACAATATCCTTAATAACGAGGAATTTCCCAGCTCCAGCCGCGTGTAGAGAGCATTTTAGAAACTGTCTATAGGTCAAGTTATAGGAAGGAAGAAATATAATTTTCTGGAAAAAATAAAATAACTTTCAGGCCTACCGCTCATTTTAATAAATATACAAAAAATAATATATCGGTGGTAGCTTGAAAGAAAAATTTAAAATTGATAAGGGAATAGGCGACTTAAATTATTGATTATTTTTTAGATATTCCCTATACGCAAAGTCTGCAGAACAGGTATAAAAGTTGATTTTAGTATAATTTTTTCGATTAAATACATTACATAAATTTAGAGGTTCACACTGTTCGTACTAATCATTTTTATTAAATAAATATACGAAAATACATGCATTGACGTTAAATTGAGAGAAAAAAAATTAAAAATTGCAAAGGGATAGGTAAGTAAATTAAAATATTGATTGTCATTTTTAAGGTATTATTTATACAATAGGTTTTTAACATGTTTTTTTTTCCATTGGATGGCCACAAAGGTAGCTGTGAAGGCGATTTGAATAGGTTTTTCTAAAAAACATGTTATATTAAACGTAGGAAATAAGATCGAGGCACTATTTTCTTGGAGCTAACCTGAGGCTTGGTTTTCTGTGAAACAATGGTCTTAATATTCAAGGAACGGATAGCCGTTTTTTTTTGTAAAGGGTAAATTCTATTGTTTTAAACAAGGCCTATGTTTTCTTTTTCTAAAGAGTGGAGCTTGAATCTGAGCCCTGCTTCCTTTGGTATGTGTCTGTGTGGGTCATGGTGTTTGTGTGTGCATGTGTGTGTGTGTCTTAATGTTCACGGTATGGGTAGCTATTGATTTATGAAGGTTAGGTTCTACTGTCGGAATTTGTATTATTTGAATGGGTATAAAGCATGCATATCGATATTAGATTTCCTATTATGTATTTAAGTTTTTATCGGGATTTTTATTACCGGAACAGGCATAAATTATTGTACTAATATTAAAATCAGATTGTTTAACTTCGTTCTTCCTACTTTGTCCATCATTTCGAATGCTCTTGATGTTGTCCTTTTATTGTCCTGATGTGTTTTATGTGATTTATGTTTGACTTGTTTAAAGCGTCACGGTGACGGTCGCATTAAATCAACACTTTGTTACTTGTATGGAAGGATGCTAAGTCAGAGAAGACTCTGTAGAGTTATACAATGAGAGATAATTATTGAATAAGTAACTAAGACTGGTTTATATTTTCTGAAAAGGGTGCCGTTGCGGTTTAAGTAGTCAATAATATAATTTGAATTAATTACGTAACCGAGTTTATTTAAAATTTTGTTAAAAACAGTGATACATGACATATTTTACAAACTTAGTACTAAAATTAGGACAGTATCCCTTAGATCTTAATAAAATACTCCTTGTCCAGTTAGCTTAAAAATGACAGCTTAATTTCTTACTCTGTTTTTGTTTCTTTAGTAGATTTGTTTTGTTATTGCAGGGGTATCGATGTGTTATTTCTGTATTATCAATGTGTTGTGCTTTGTTATTACCGTGTTTTGTTGCCTTTCATTATATTATGTTGTACTGCATTAATAAACAGGTTATAAACGCTAAAATCGACTAGAATAAGGGGCGGAAAACCTCAGAAGCACAAACGTGAAGGTTAACATTATTTTTTCCACAAGAATAAAGAAAACACATTTAAAGAAAACCTCTGATTTTTATTCTGAAAGTGAAATTTTGGCTTTAGAAAAACAATCGAAATCCCCTATTCAATGATTATTTCGCTTTTAGCACCATAATCTCCTTCCTTTTCCGGAGAAGTTCTAACAAAAGTACCGGAAATATAGGTTTTCCAAAATATTGTTCCAAATAAAATTAATAATTTTAGAGAAATTTCCATATTTAAATATTTTCAATAAAGTCTAAATATGCGAGAAATTCTTATTTCTATGGTTATTTTGCCTTTAGGCACTATAATATCCTTGTTTTCCCTAGAAAAATTCGAAGAGACAGGTTATTTGAAAAAAATAAAATACAAAACAAAAGTAATAGTTTTAGAGAAATTTCCTTATTTTCCTATAACATGAATTTCGGAAGCAAATTTGATACCAGTCACTCGTTCTTGGCTTTCTATCTAAAATCATGATCAAGATCTTGTACTTTTTTACAAAAAGGGAGAAATACGGGAAATTTGTTTCCTTATGGGTGAATATGACGGTACGACTACGAAAATCTCCATAAGTTGTGATTATTTATTATATTTTGAATATAGAACAGGATTATAGAGTAAATAAATTTGGAACATGGTCAAAATTTCTTATTTCTATGATTTTGCGCCTTTTGCATTATATTCTTCTTGTTTGCCTAGGGAAGTGTTGACAAAAGTATGGAAGGTGTAAGTTATCTGAAATAAGTATTATACAAAATAAAACTAATGGTCTTAAGGGAATTCCCTTATTGTCCTTAACATGGATTTCGAGAGGGGAATTGATACCAATCGTCATTCTTGGCTTTCTTTCTTAAATCATGTCAAGATCTTGTATTTTTTACAAAAAAGGAAGAAGTAGGGGAAATTTGTTTCCTTATGGAAGAATATTTGTATCAAATCATAAAAATTGTCCGAACATATTCAAAAAATGTTCATTTGCTATAAATTGGTTCTGGAACGGTGATCATATTAAGTTTTTAAAATTAAATATTAATTTCCAAAAGTGTGATTTTTCATTATATTTTGAATATAGGACAGCATTATAGAGTAAATAAATTTGAAAAATAATCGAAATTTCTTATTTTTATGATTATTTCGCCTTTTGCGTTATAGTCTTCTTGCTTGCCTAGAGAAGTACTGAAAAAGGTATCGAAGGTGTAAGTTATCTGATATAAATATTATACAAAATAAAAGTAACAGTCAGAGGAATTCCCTTATTATCCTATAATACATATTTCGAGAAAGGAATTGATACCAATCACCCATTCTTGGCTTTCTTTCTAAAATCATGTTCAAAATCTTATACCTTTTACAAAAAAGAAGAAATAGGGGAAATTTGTTTTCTTATGAGAGAATATTTGTATCCAATCATAAAAATTGTCCGAAGATATTCAAAAAATGTTCATTTGCTATAAAATTGGTTTTGGAACGACGATCATATTAAGTTTTTAATATTTAATATTAATTTCTAAGATATGTCGGCGGTATGACTACGAAAATCTCTAAAAGTTGGGATTTTAGATTACATTTTGAATATAGAACAGGATTATAGAGTAAATAAATTTGAAAAATGATCGGAATTTCTTATTTCTATGATTATTTCGCCTTTTGCATTATAATCTTCTTTGTTAGTCTAGAGAAGTACTGGCAAAGGTATCGAAGGTGTATGTTATCTGAAATAAATATTATACAAAATAAAACTAATATCCTTAGAGGAATTTCCTTATTTTCCTACAACATGAATATCGAGAAAGGAATTGATTGCAATGGCCCATTCTTGGCTTTCTTTCTAAAATCATGTTCTAGATCTTGTACTTTTTTACAAAAAGGAAAAAATAGGGGAAATATGTTTTCATTTGGGAGAATATTTGAATCCAATCATAAAAATGTCCGAAGATATTCAAACGTGTTCATTGCTATGAAATTGATTTTGTAAAGGCGATCATATTAAGTTTTTAAAATTGAATACTAATTTCTAAGATATTTCGCAGTATGACTACGAAAATCTCCAAAAGTTGGGATTTTCCAGTATATTTTGAGTATAGAATAGCATTATAGAGCAAATAAATTTGAAAAATGATCGAAATTTCTTATTTCTATGATTATTTCGCCTTTTGTATTATAATCTCCTTGTTAGCCTAGAGAAGTACTGACAAAGGTATCGAAGGTATATGTTATCTGAAATAAATATTATACAAAATAAAACCAATAACCTTAAGGGAATTTCCTGATTTTCCTTTAACATGGATATAGAGAAAGGGATTGATACCAATAGTCCATTGTTGTCTTTCTTTCTAAATTATGTTCAACATCTTGTACTTTTTTACAAAAAGGAAAAAATAGGGAAGATTTGTTTTTTTATGGAGAATATTTGAATCCAATCATAAAAATTGTCCGAAGATATTCAAAAATGTTTATTTGCTTTAAAATTGGTTTTGGAACGGCGATCATATTAAGTTTTTAAAATTAGATATTAATTTCTAAGATATTTAGGCAGTATGACTACTAAAATCTCCAATAGTTGTGATTTTCTATTATATTTTGAATATTGAACAGCATTATAGGGTAAATAAATTTGAAAAATTATCGAAATTTCTTATTTCTATGATTATTTCGCCTTTTGTATTATAATCTCCTTGTTTGTCTAGAGAAGTACTGGCGAAGGTATCGAAGGTATATGTTATCTGAATTAAATATTATACAAAGTAAATCTAATAACCTTAGAGGAATTTCCTTATTTTCCTATAACATGGATTTCGAGAAAGGAATTGATACAATGGTCCATTCTTGGCTTTCTTTCGAAAATCATATTCAAGATCTTGTACTTTCTACAAAAAAGAAGAAATAGGGAAAATTTGTTTTCTTGTAAAAGAATATTTGAATCCAATTATAAAAATTATCCGAAGGTATTCAAATTTTTAAATTTGCTATAAAATTAGTTTTGGAGCAACGATCATGTTAAAGTTTCTTTTAAATAAAATATTAATTTTTGTGATATTTAACCAGTATGACTACGAGAATCTGAAAAAGTTGTGATTTTCCATTATATTTTGAATATAAAACAGCATTAAATAAATTTGAAAAATGATCGAAATTTCTTATTACTGTGATTATTTCGCCTTTTGCATTATAATCTCCTTGTTAGCCTAGAGAAGTACTGACAGAGATAGCAAACATGTATATTATCTAAAAAAATATTATACAAAATAAATCTTAGAGAAATTTCCTTATTTTCCTATAAAATGAATTTCGAGAAGTGAATTTGATAGAAATTGCTCCTCGGCTTTTTATCTAAAATCTTGTTCAAAATCTTGCTCTTACAGCAATGAAGAAATAGAGGAAATTTGTGTTCTTGTGAGAGAATATTTGAATCTAACCATAAAAAGTATCAGAAAATACTGAAAAGTTTTTTAATTTACTATAAAATTAGTTTTACTATGTCGATCATATAAGAATTTTTCGAATTAAATGTTAATATCTAAGATATTTCAATAATATTCACGAAAATTTCCAAAAGTTGTAATTTTCTATTATATTTTGAATATAGATCAGCATTATAGTGTAAATAAAGTTGGAAAAAGATTATTTCGCCTTTAGCACTATAATTTCCTCGTTTTCCTAGAGAACTTCTAACAAAAATCTTGAAAATGCAGGTTATTTCAAGTTAATTTCGGGAAGCTAAACAAACAGCTCGGTTTTCCGCTTTCTATTTAGAGCTATGTCCAAAATCTCCTGCTTTTCTTACAGAAATAAAGAAATAGGGGAAATTCGATTTATTGTGGGAGAAATGTGTCCAAAAATATTCAAAAATTGTTCATTTGCTATAAAATCGGTTTTGGAATAGCGACCGTATTAAAGTTTTTAAAATTATATATAAATTTCTAAGATATTTTAGCAGTATGATAACGAAAACCTTCAAAAGTTGTAATTTTGAATACAGAAAGGTACTATAGGGTAAAAGAGTCAAAATATGAACGAAATGTCTAAATTCAATAATTATTTCTTGTTTAGCACTATAATCTCCTTGCTCTAGCAGATGTATGGAAAATGCAGTGTTTTTGATATATTATACTAGATAGAATTAATAATCTAAAAAAATTTCCTTATTTCCTTCTTAAGCGGAAAGCGAATTTAACACAAACCGACTATTTTTGTTCTTCTATACATAAAAATGTCGAAAATCTTGTAGTTTTCTTACAAAAATGAAGAAATAAGGAAAATTTTAAATCTAATCATAATTAATCATCCAAAAATACTAAAAAATTGTTTATTTACCATAAAACTCTTTCGGAGCGATGATCAAGCTTTTCAAATATAGATATTTATATCCATTTCCAACCTATTTTTGCAGAATAGCCAGGAAAATACCCAAAAGTTGTGATATTTAATTATATTTTGAATATAAAACATTTTGAGGCAAAGAAAATCAAAATATGATCGAAATATCAAATTTCAATTGGAGAGTTTACCCATTTTTACCAACTTGCAACTTGTGGTTCTTAACGCCTCAGAACGCTTTTATGTTGTGTAATTAAATTCAAAGTCTTACCGAACAAACAAGTGAGTCTGTTTAGGGTCACGAAAGATTTTGGTTGTAGTTGCAGTTCTTCATTGCGCTGACTTTATGTTTAACAGTTATCATATAGAAAGCTATTTAAGTTTTTATTACATACCGAAAACAGTACACGTAACACACTATAGTATAGATCCACCAAGTTTTCGGTGGCGGAGCTTGCCCGAAAATAAAACAATAATTCTCTACGTTTAATTATATTTATCTCGAACTTTCAAGCGATATATATATATTATGAAAAAAAAGCAAGATGTGATGTTACGTCATGCCAATATTGGAAGAATAAATTTATGGTATGTACGAATAATGGTCTAAAATCTCAGATATTAATAACCAACATTCAAAGAAACCAGTTCAGCTCCATTCTGCACAATTTCAGATAGCAATTATGCATTTTGTTTGAAATGTACCAAAATTAGCTAATCGGCAAAAACACACTGAATTTCAATAAATATCTGATCAAAAATTCCCCAAATTCGACGAAACAATACGTATGCCTAACTGATCAGCGACATAAATACTTTCTTTATTGATACTGTTACAAAAAGCATTCTTGGTTCTCCAAAGAAAAAACATTTTTAGTAGAAATAACGACAAGCAGCCAATTTTTAGATTCAGAGAAGTAATTTACAACGATGTATGGAATGTTATAAAATATTAACAACAAAAAATATACAGAGTCCTATGACACAGAAACATTTGTTGATCTCGCTGGCATGAAAGTTATTTCTACTAAAAATGTTTTTTCTTTGGAGAACCAAGAATGCTTTTTGTAACAGTATCAATAAAGAAAGTATTTATGTCGCTGATCAGTTAGGCATACGTATTGTTTCGTCGAATTTGGGGAATTTTTGATCAGATATTTATTGAAATTCAGTGTGTTTTTGCCGATTAGCTAATTTTGGTACATTTCAAACAAAATGCATAATTGCAATCTGAAATTGTGCAGAATGGAGCTGAACTGGTTTCTTTGAATGTTGGTTATTAATATCTGAGATTTTAGACCATTATTCGTACATACCATAAATTTATTCTTCCAAAATTGGCATGACGTAACATCACATCTTGCTTTTTTTTCATAATATATATATCGCTTGGAAGTTCGAGATAAATATAATTAAACGTAGAGAATTATTGTTTTATTTTCGGGCAAGCTCCGCCACCGAAAACTTGGTGGATCTATACTATAGTGTGTTACGTGTACTGTTTTCGGTATGTAATAAAAACTTAAATAGCTTTCTATATGATACCTGTTAAACATAAAGTCAGCGCAATGAAGAACTGCAACTACAACCAAAATCTTTCGTGACCCTAAACAGACTCACTTGTTTGTTCGGTAAGACTTTGTATTTAATTACACAACATAAAAGCGTTCTGAGGCGTTAAGAACCACAAGTTGCAAGTTGGTAAAAATGGGTAAACTCTCCAATTGAAATTTGACATTTCGATCATATTTTGATTTTCTTTGCCTCAGAATGTTCTATATTCAAAATATAATTAAATATCACAACTTTTGGGTATTTTCCTGGCTATTCTGCAAAAATAGGTTGGAAATGGATATAAATATCTATATTTGAAAAGCTTGATCATCGCTCCAAAAGAGTTTTATGGTAAATAAACAATTTTTTAGTATTTTTGGATAATTAATTATGATTAGATTTAAAATTTTCCTTATTTCTTCATTTTTGTAAGAAAACTACAAGATTTTCGACATTTTTATGTATAGAAGAACAAAAATAGTCGGTTTGTGTTAAATTCGCTTTCCGCTTAAGAAGGAAATAAGGAAATTTTTTTAGATTATTAATTCTATCTAGTATAATATATAAAAAACACTGCATTTTCCATACATCTGCTAGAGCAAGGAGATTATAGTGCTAAACAAGAAATAATTATTGAATTTAGACATTTCGTTCATATTTTGACTCTTTTACCCTATAGTACCTTTCTGTATTCAAAATTACAACTTTTGAAGTGTTTCGTTATCATACTGTTAAAATATCTTAGAAATTTATATATAATTTTAAAAACTTTAATACGGTCGCTATTCCAAAACCGATTTTATAGCAAGTGAACAATTTTTGAATATTTTTGGACACATTTCTCCCACAATAAATCTAATTTCCCTTATTTCTTTATTTCTGTAAGAAAAGCAGGAGATTTTGGACATAGCTCTAAATAGAAAGCGGAAAACCGAGCTGTTTGTTTAGCTTCCCGAAATTAACTTGAAATAACCTGCATTTTCAAGATTTTTGTTAGAAGTTCTCTAGGAAAACGAGGAAATTATAGTGCTAAAGGCGAAATAATCTTTTTCCAACTTTATTTACACTATAATGCTGGTCTATATTCAAAATATAATAGAAAATCACAACTTTTGGAAATTTTCGTGATTATATTATTGAAATATCTTAGATATTAACATTTAATTCGAAAAATTCTTATATGGTCGACATAGTAAAACTAATTTTATAGTAAATTAAAAACTTTTCAGTATTTTCTGATACTTTTTATGGTTAGATTCAAATATTCTCTCACAAGAAAACAAATTTCCTCTATTTCTTCATTGCTGTAAGAGCAAGATTTTGAACAAGATTTTAGATAAAAAGCCGAGGAGCAATTTCTATCAAATTCACTTCTCGAAATTCATTTTATAGGAAAATAAGGAAATTTCTCTAAGATTTATTTTGTATAATATTTTTTTAGATAATATACATGTTTGCTATCTCTGTCAGTACTTCTCTAGGCTAACAAGGAGATTATAATGCAAAAGGCGAAATAATCACAGTAATAAGAAATTTCGATCATTTTTCAAATTTATTTAAATGCTGTTTTATATTCAAAATATAATGGAAAATCACAACTTTTTCAGATTTTCGTAGTCATACTGCTTAAATACCATAGAAATTATTATTTTATTTAAAAGAAACTTTAACATGATCGTTGCTCCAAAACAAATTTTATATCAAATTTAAAAATTTGAATACCTTCGGATAATTTTTATAATTGGATTCAAATATTCTTTTACAAGAAAACAAATTTTCCCTATTTCTTCTTTTTTGTAGAAAGTACAAGATCTTGAATATGATTTTCGAAAGAAAGCCAAGAATGGACCATTGGTATCAATTCCTTTCTCGAAATCCATGTTATAGGAAAATAAGGAAATTCCTCTAAGGTTATTAGATTTACTTTGTATAATATTTAATTCAGATAACATATACCTTCGATACCTTCGCCAGTACTTCTCTAGACAAACAAGGAGATTATAATACAAAAGGCGAAATAATCATAGAAATAAGAAATTTCGATAATTTTTCAAATTTATTTACCCTATAATGCTGTTCAATATTCAAAATATAATAGAAAATCACAACTATTGGAGATTTTAGTAGTCATACTGCCTAAATATCTTAGAAATTAATATCTAATTTTAAAAACTTAATATGATCGCCGTTCCAAAACCAATTTTAAAGCAAATAAACATTTTTGAATATCTTCGGACAATTTTTATGATTGGATTCAAATATTCTCCCATAAAAAAACAAATCTTCCCTATTTTTTCCTTTTTGTAAAAAAGTACAAGATGTTGAACATAATTTTAGAAAGAAAGACAACAATGGACTATTGGTATCAATCCCTTTCTCTATATCCATGTTAAAGGAAAATCAGGAAATTCCCCTAAGGTTATTGGTTTTATTTTGTATAATATTTATTTCAGATAACATATACCTTCGATACCTTTGTTAGTACTTCTCTAGGCTAACAAGGAGATTATAATACAAAAGGCGAAATAATCATAGAAATAAGAAATTTCGATAATTTTTCAAATTTATTTACCCTATAATGCTGTTCAATATTCAAAATATAATAGAAAATCACAACTATTGGAGATTTTAGTAGTCATACTGCCTAAATATCTTAGAAATTAATATTTAATTTTAAAAACTTAATATGATCGCCGTTCCAAAACCAATTTTAAAGCAAATAAACATTTTTGAATATCTTCGGACAATTTTTATGATTGGATACAAATATTCTCTCATAAGAAAACAAATTTCCCCCATTTCTTCTTTTTTGTAAAAGGTATAAGATTTTAAAAATGATTTTAGAAAGAAAGCCAAGAATGGGTGATTGGTATCAATTCCTTTCTCGAAATATGTGTTATAGGATAATAAGGGAATTCCTCTGACTGTTACTTTTATTTTGTATAATATTTATATCAGATAACTTACACCTTCGATACCTTTTTCAGTACTTCTCTAGGCAAGCAAGAAGACTATAACGCAAAAGGCGAAATAATCATAAAAATAAGAAATTTCGATTATTTTTCAAATTTATTTACTCTATAATGCTGTCCTATATTCAAAATATAATGAAAAATCACACTTTTGGAAATTAATATTTAATTTTAAAAACTTAATATGATCACCGTTCCAGAACCAATTTTATAGCAAATGAACATTTTTTGAATATGTTCGGACAATTTTTATGATTTGATACAAATATTCTTCCATAAGGAAACAAATTTCCCCTACTTCTTCCTTTTTGTAAAAAATACAAGATCTTGACATGATTTAAGAAAGAAAGCGAAGAATGACGATTGGTATCAATTCCCCTCTCGAAATCCATGTTAAAGGACAATAAGGGAATTCCCTTAAGACCATTAGTTTTATTTTGTATAATACTTATTTCAGATAACTTACACCTTCCATACTTTTGTCAACACTTCCCTAGACAAACAGGAAGAATATAATGCCAAAGGCGCAAAATCATAGAAATAAGAAATTTTGACCATGTTCCAAATTTATTTACTCTATAATCCTGTTCTATATTCATAATATAATAAATAATCACAACTTTTGGAGATTTTCGTAGTCGTACCATCATATTCGCCCATAAGGAAACAAATTTCCCGTATTTCTCCCTTTTTGTAAAAAAGTACAAGATCTTGATCATGATTTTAGATAGAAAGCCAAGAACGAGTGACTGGTATCAAATTTGCCTCCCGAAATTCATGTTATAGGAAAATAAGGAAATTTCTCTAAAACTATTACTTTTGTTTTGTATTTTATTTTTTTCAAATAACCTGTCCCTTCGAATTTTTCTAGGAAAACAAGGATATTATAGTGCTAAAGGCAAAATAACCATAGAAATAAGAATTTCTCGCATATTTAGACTTTATTTAACCCTCTATATTGAAAATATTTAAATATGGAAATTTCTCTAAAATTATTAATTTTATTTGGAACAATATTTTGGAAAACCTATATTTCCGGTACTTTTGTTAGAACTTCTCCGGAAAAGGAAGGAGATTATGGTGCTGAAAGCGAAATAATCATTGAATAGGGGATTTCGATTGTTTTTCTAAAGCCAAAATTTCACTTTCAGAATAAAAATCAGAGGTTTTCTTTAAATATATTTTCTTTATTCTTGTGAAAAAATAATGTTAACCTTCACGTTTGTGCTTCTGAGGTTTTCCGCCCCTTATTCTAGTCGATCTTTAGCGTTTATAACCTGTTTATTAATGCAGTACAACATAATATAATGAAAGGCAACAAAACACGGTAATAACAAAGCACAACACATTGATAATACAGAAATAACACATCGACACCCCTGCAATAACAAAACAAATCTACTAAAGAAACAAAAACAGAGTAAGAAATTAAGCTGTCATTTTTAAGCTAACTGACTTTTATTGAAGATCTTTAAGAAGAGTTACATTAAATTCACTACCTATATTCTCATTCACAGTTTAACTATTCTTCTGCTAGAATGGACTTTTCAACATCAATTATTAGAAGAAAGTCTTCATAGAACTCGCCAGGGATTTTTCCAAATGAACCACCTGAATTTGTACCTACAGGGCAACTTCCTATTCGTAAACATTACTACATGTATACTTTTAAAAAATGGGTAATCTAAAATAGCACAAGGAGTATTTTATTAAGATCTAAGGGATACTGTCCTAATTTTAGTACTAAGTTTGTAAAATATGTCATGTATCACTGTTTTTAACAAAATTTTAAATAAACTCGGTTACGTAATTAATTCAAATTATATTATTGACTACTTAAACCACAACGGCACCCTTTTCAGAAAATATAAACCAGTCTTAGTTACTTATTCAATAATTATCTCTCATTGTATAACTCTGCAGAGTCTTCTCTGACTTTAGCATCCTTCCATACAAGTAACAAAGTGTTGATTTATTGCGACCGTCACCGTGACGCTTTAAACAAGTCAAACAATAAATCGCATAAAACACATCAGGACAATAAAAGGACAACATCAAGAGCATTCGAAATGATGGACAAAGTAGGAAGAACGAAGTTAAACAATCCTGATTTTAATATTAGTACAATAATTTATGCCTGTTCCGGTAATAAAAATCCCGATAAAACCTAAATACATAATAGGAAATCTAATATCGATATGCATGCTTTATACCCATTCAAATAATACAAATTCCGACAGTAGAACTTAACCTTCATAAATCAATAGCTACCCATACCGTAAACATTAAGACACACACACATGCACACACAAACACCATGACCCACACAGACACATACCAAAGGAAGCAGGGCTAAGGTTAGCTCCACTCTTTAGAAAAAGAAAACATAGGCCTTGTTTAAAACAATAGAATTTACCCTTTACAAAAAAAAACGGCTATCCGTACCTTGAATATTAAGACCATTGTTTCACAGAAAACCAAGCCTCAGGTTAGCTCCAAGAAAATAGTGCCTCGATCTTATTTCCTACGTTTAATATAACATGTTTTTTAGAAAAACCTATTCAAATCGCCTTCACAGCTACCTTTGTGGCCATCCAATGGAAAAAAAAACATGTTTAAAAACCTATTGTATAAATAATACCTTAAAAATGACAATCAATATTTTAATTTACTTACCTATCCCTTTGCAATTTTTAATTTTTTTTCTCTCAATTTAACGTCAATACATGTATTTTCGTATATTTATTTAATAAAAATGATTAGTACGAACAGTGTGAACCTCTAAATTTATGTATTTAATCGAAAAAATTATACTAAAATCAACTTTTATACCTGTTCTGCAGACTTTGCGTATAGGGAATATCTTAAAAATAATCAATAATTTAAGTCGCCTATTCCCTTATCAATTTTAAAATTTTTCTTTCAAGCTACCACCGATATATTATTTTTTGTATATTTATTAAAATGAGCGGTAGGGCCTGAAAGTTATTTTATTTTTTCCAGAAAATTATATTTCTTCCTTCCTATAACTTGACCTATAGACAGTTTCTAAAATGCTCTCTACACGCGGCTGGAGCTGGGAAATTCCTCGTTATTAAGGATATTGTAAACCAATAAATTAGATTACTTTTCTTAGGTCCAAGACTAGAAAAAAACACCGAGAATATAGCGGGTTATTGTAAAAATTGAAATAGTTATGCACCATGTGTTATCCTGTGCTTATATGTATATCAACTAACTTAGTAAATCATAGCGTCTGAAGATTTAGTTGTTACTATAAAACAACAGTAATGACAAAATATTTCAATATATGTGACAAATAACTAAGTAAGTATACCTATATGTCTTGTTTATATTACATTTGAAAAAAAATGCAATATTGTCACAAGGTAACAGACGAATCCATCACTTAATCCACCATAACGACAGAGAAACATGTACTTTACACAAATATACATACATACATACGGACGAACACGTATGTTTTTCTTTCTAACTTATATCATTCAGCGGCTCTACAACCACTTCGTTAAAAATCTGAACAATTATAATCTAAACATCATTTTCGAAATATCGTATATTAAAACAGCAATCTAGGCCTAAAAGTTATCCAGCCGAAATTACAAGTAATAACCGTATAAGAATAACAAGCTTAAATCTTTTCTTAGAAAATAAACCTAGAATATAACATTTATTACCTCCTGGAAAAGGCAGACCTATCCTGCTAGTGGCACGCGACAAAAAGATACCCGACCACCAGAAGACAAAAGATAATTTACAATGCCCGAATAGACATTTACTCATTTTAAAATATCTTTATTTGCAACGGTCACATTTCACATATCAAATATATTGTATTTATGTTGCAATCGACTGCGACAGTAACCTCCAGGTCGGTGGTAATACAGCTTAAGCTGTAGCCTGTTGTTAGGTTTAGAGTATATTGACATTGTCGTCGAATAGACTAATGAGCCTAATCACAATGCATACGTGAATAAAAACTCACATAAATTACACTTTAAGTAATATTTAAAAATAATGGGGATAAATCTACAAAATTATTAGTGGGAAAATACTTTATTTCTGGCGGGACTAGCCGACGGCACCCGACAAAAAAGAACCCGAGCACCAGAGGGCTAAAGGATAATTTATGATGCTCGGGTAAACGGATGAGTATAACCACAATTAGATTTTACTTTTTTGATTTCGGTCATAGTATTACTTTATAAGAAATTAACACATGTTTTTCTGACGTTTCGGTTTATTTTATTGATTAAACCGTCTTCAGAGAAATACTAATGTTAACAGGCGGTTCACTTAATTAACTTACATTCAACTTTTTTGTTATTTTAATATAAATATAAATATAGAAAACTGATATTGTTTTTTTTAATACATTTCTTACACATCTGTTATATTTAGCTTTTGCCAGTATACTACTCATGTATTAATTTCTTATAAAGTAATACTATGACCGAAACTCAAAAAAGTAAAATCTAATTAATAACTGCACGGTAAAAAAAATAGAAATGAATCTAACTACAATGCATGCGTGAATAAATCCTACATAAATCACCCTGTAAGTAAAAAATTAAAAATAATAGGACTAAATTTACAGAATTATTCGTGGAAAAATACCTTATTTCATATGTAATGACCCGACGACAGACAAAGGATTGTCGGCGCCGGTCAATAAAGTTGCTTCCGAGGAACGCAGTGAAGGATGTCTGGCAGTTCAAAGTGCCACTATTCGTGGAAAAATACTTTATTTCATAAGTACCGACCTCGATGACACGGTCAAAAAAGCAGCATCCGAAGAAACCAATTATCGATATATGGCGGTTCAAAATGCAATTATTTGAGACAACAAGTGTCTAAAGACCGCCGGCATGGGTCAATAAAGACGGTACTGGGAAACGTAATCGGTGATGTCTGGTTCAAAGTACCATTATTCGTAGAAAATCATTCATTCATACATAACGACCTCGATGACACGTGCTAAAGGACTGCCGGCACGTGTCAATAAAGCCGCTTCCGGGAAAAGCGTCTGGCGATGTCTCGTCGGTCTAAAGTGCCCCTTTGCCTACTGATTGGTATTAATAAACTTATTTTTCAGGAAAATGCGAAAAAATCTGTATGATTTTTGGTTTTATTTGGTATATTATACAAAAATTCTGCATTTTTGATACTTCTGTTAGAACTTTTCTAGGAAATTAAGGAAATTATAGCACTAAATAAGAAATAATCATTAAATTTAGATGTCATGTCTATTTCCAGTTAACTATGCTCCATTTATAAGTTTTAGTATTAAACGTACAAGATTCTCTACTTAGTTTGTAAACATAAAGGCACAAATTGGCTGTATGTATTAATTTATTTCCAGAAATCAAATTTTAGGAGAAATACGAAAATATCTTTAAGATTATTAGTTCTACTTTCTGTAATATTTTAAATATCCCGAATTTTTGGTACTTTTGTTATAGCTTCTCCATTAAAAGGAGAATATTGAATCACTAATTACGAAATAATCTTTGAATTTGGACACTTTTCCTAATTTCGATTCAGTTTAACAAATACTTATGGGTTTTTGTTAATGAAGTACAAGATTTTCAACTTAGCTTATAGACACAAGTTCGCAAATGGGCTGTTTATATTAATTTACTACCAGAAATCAAATTTTTAGAAAAATTCGAAAATATCCCTAAGAAAAAAAAATAGTTTTATTTCATATAATATTGAAAATTCTTATATTTTTGGAAAATTTGTTATAGATTCTCTGAAAAAAAAACAGAAAATTACATCAACAGATATAAAATAATCGTTATATTTAAATATTCGGTACATATTTGGACTTAGTTTAGCTTATATTTCTTGGTTTTTGTGAAAGAAATACAAGATTCTTAGCTTAGAGGCACAAAGTCGAAAATGAGCTCTTACTTACTTCAAGAACCACATTTTTTTAAAGAAAATATGGATGATTTGATTCTTGCATTTAAAAGTTGGGAATTAATAGATTGCCAAAAATTGTTGAAAACAAATTTTTATTATTGGTATGTCAGAACTTCCAAAAAAATTGAAACGCCTAGGTCTATTATAATAGCATTCCAATGGAACTCCCTCCCGAATTTTCATTAGGCCATGTTGAGTTTTTCTAATTCTAACAATTTGTTTTCCAGGAGAAGTTAAAACAGAAGCATCAAAATTTAAAGACTTTAAATATTATACCAGATAATACTAATAATCTTAGAGATCTTTTCGTATTTTCATGAAAAATGGGTTTTGGAATGTAAATTAGTCAAAACGGCCCATATTTGACATTCAGTCTCTAAAATATACGGAAAGATCTCTAAAATATCCATCTAATTTGATTTTTAAATTAGAACAAAATGTGTGACTTCACTGATTATTTCAAATTTTGTGATTTAAATATCTTGTTTTTGAAAAAAAGTTAGAATGGAAGTGTCGAAATCGCACAATTCTTAAATATGTCAAAATTTACTGGATTGTACAAAAATTTATTTACTTCACGATGTTCTTATATTAACAGTTTTTCGAAATGTGTCTAAACATATAAAAATTAGATCCCGCACAATACTTTATATCTCCTGGTTTAAGTTAGGATGCAATGTCACTTTCCACTAAAGTTAAATTAGAATTCTAACGGATATTGACATGTTACATTTTCTTTGAAAACAATAAAAATGGCCAATTTTTGATTTTCGGTCTCTAATCTATATACAAAGTCTTGTAGTTCTCCTACAAAAACCAAGAAATCCATGTACATTGATTCTAAATTAGAACAAAATGTGTGACTTTACTAATTATTTCGTATTTTGTGATTTAATTATCTTGTTTTTCCAGAAAAGTTGGTATAGAAATATTGAAAATGCACAATATTTAAATAATATGAAAAATAATACTAATAATCTTAGAGATTAAAGAAGTAAATTTCGGGATGGATATTGACACAAACGGCCCATTTTGGACTTTCTGACTCTAGTCTAAATTCAGAATCTTGATCTTCTCCTACAAAAACCAAAAAATGCAAGTAAATTAAGTCCAAATTAGCACAAAACTTCTAAATTTAGTGATTATTTCGTATTTTGTGCTGTAATTCTCCTAGAAAATTTATAGAAATATCGAAAAAGCAGGATTTTTAAATATTACACCAAATAAAACCGATAATCTTAGAGATCTTGTCGTATTCCTCTGCGAAATAGGTTTCGGAAAGTAAATTAATACAAATGGCCCATTTTTGTCATTCAATCTATAATCTAAGTTCAGAATCTTGGACTTCTAATACAAAAACCAAGAAATGCATCCTAATTTAGTCGAAATAAGAACAAAAACTATAAATTCAATGATATTTTCGTATTTAGTGTTGCAATTTCCTTATTTTCCAAGAGAACTTAAGAAGAAGTATCAAAACTGCAAGGCTTTTAAATAATATACAAAATACTCTCAATATTAGAGATCTATTCTTATTTCCCTGAGAAATGAGTTTTGCAACGCATGTTAGTAAAAACGACCTATTTTTGACTTTCAATCTCTAACCTAAGGCAAATTAAATCCAAATTAAAACAAACTGTCTATATTTCTTCATATTCTGTGCTGTAATCTAATTTTTATCCATTTTTAAGGGAAATACGAAAATATCTCTAAGATTATTAGTTTTATTTAGAGTAACATATTAAAATCCTGCATTTTTGATTCTTTTATAACAAAAGTTATAACAACTTCTTAATTAAAATAAGGAAATACGAAATAATCATTTAATTTATGTGCTTTGTTATTATTTCGAAAGAATTAAGCTGCAGTTTTGGTTTTCGTAGTAGAAGTACTAAATCCTAAACTTAGATTATAGGCAGAAAGTCAAAAAGGGGCCATTTGTGGTAGTTAACATTCCAAGACTTATTTTTAAGGGAATACGGAAAGATTTTTTTTAATTTTCTAAAATATTTAAGAATCCTGAATTTTCGATACTTCTGTAATAACCTTTCTAGGAAAACAAAGAAATTACATCTCAAAATGGGAAATAATCATTGAATTCACATATTTAATTCAAATTTGAACTTATTTTCCATACCTTTCTTGGATTTTGAAGGAAAAGTGTAAGATTCTGAAGTTAGATTATAGACAGAAAATCAAAAATAGTCCATTTGTGTAAATCTACTTCCCAAAACTTATTTTTCAAGAAAATACGGTTTTAGCTAGAAAATTATTGGTTTCATTTTGTAAGAAATTTAAGAATCTTGCAGTTTCGATATTTCTATACCAGTTTTTCTTTATTGTATTGTACAAGATTCAGAACTTAGATTCGAGAAAGAATGTCGAAAATTGGCCATTTGTGTTAATTTACTTCCTGAAACTTATTTTTCAGGGAAACACGAAAAAATCTGTAGGATTTTTGGTTTTATTTTGTGTAATATATAAAAATTCTGCACTTTTGATACTTCTGTTAGGTTGGAATGAAAAAGACTAGAAGAGGCCTATGCCCAGGAGTGGACGAAATTCGGCTGCTAGAGAGAGAGAGAGAGAGAGAGAGAGAGAGAGATTAGCAGCATGGCATTTTTTTAATGGCAATTAGAACCTAATATTTATTTCAAAATCTATTTTCAGAAATAAGGTTTTCGTTGAAGGGTGTTATCAAAATGTTACCTTAATAAGACTAGTTTTGTTTATATATTCAAATAATGAGAGATCTTTTTCCAAATATTACAAGCTCATTTTGAAATGTTCTTAGAAAAATAGGCACATCCTTTAAGGAATTAAAAAAAAAATTAATTGTTGCAACTCTTACGATCAAAATTGCTTTGGTCAGGTTACTCATTGCATTTAAAGTAATATACTAATTGGTTATTGGCTAATTATCAATTAGAATCTGAAGCATATTAAGGGACCTTTTTTTTTTGGGGGATAAACTTTCCGTTCACGGGTGGTTACAAACAATTATCTTGAAAAGGTCAACATCATTTTTGTATTCATCGAGTAAAAATAATTGTTCAAACTATTTAGAGTTCATTTTGAATTTTTTTTTAATAATAAATCCAAATGAGTTCGATTTTTAAAATAAAAATTCAAGGTTGCAACCCTTACTGTTCAAATTGCATCAGATAGTTTAGTTTTGCATTAAAAGTATTTGCTTCTTGTTTCACACATGTCTCTTCTTTCATAGTGGCCTATAACATATCAAGAAATTACTGAAATCAGAGGCGTCGAGTTCCTTATTAGGAAAGTACTCCCCGTATCATTATCACGCGATATCATGCGTAAGGAGCGCTTGGTGCCAAATAATTTAATAGGAATGTAGTTACTCTGGTGAAATAACAGTTATATTTAAAACATAAATAGTTGTTTCTATTGTTTTTTAGTAAAAATATTTTTGAGAATAAAATTTTATTACAATGTACTAAAAGGAAGAAATTCAATAAATTTTTGATTTTTTGATGGACTTATATTACAATCTTGTCTAGAAAACTCTTCTCAGACGTCACTATGTACAATAAGAAAATGCGCTAATTGTTTCTTTTTCGGTTCCGTATCTTAATAGGAAAAACGGAACACTTACAAGATCACTCACGGTTTCGTCTGTCTGTCACAGCGGATTTTCTCAGAAATCATATTGTTTTTTATGTGGGATATCATGAAAAAGAGCTTGTTATGAGGAATACAGGTTTTATGTTCCATAATTTTACATAGCAAATAGACACTCTAAAAAATTTTTGAAAATACATCAGTCTCCACTTATTTCCGAATATACTAGATCTACTTTTTTTAAATAGGGAATATGACGCCTTATTTGTAGTTTGCGAAAAAAATTTATGGAAATCTTAGGTCTTATAGATTTTTAAAAATTATTTTTACGTATTAATTTTTTTTTAATTTTGTATGTGGGAAATCATTTAAAAGGGCTTGTTGTGTAGAATATTTTTTTTATAATTTTAAATAGTATATTTAAAAAGAAATTCTGCATCGGGGCTCCCTCGACTTGTTTATATGAGATCGCCGCTATCTCCTGCACTCGCTGACTTATTTATGGAAGACTTTGAATCAAAAGCTTTGGGGACCTCTTCACATAAACCAAGACTGTGGCTACGTTACGTGGATGACACATTCGTTATCTGGCAACATGGGGAAGAAAATCTCAAAAGTTTCCTGGAACACATAAACAGTATACATCCCAAAATTAAATTCACCATGGAGACAGAAAAGGAAAGAGAACTACCGTTTCTGGATATCCTACTGAAAAGAAAAGAGGATGGCTTGCTTTCGCACACTGTCTACAGAAAGCCCACTCACACCAACAGGTACCTCAACGCCGATTCACATCACCACCCCGCCCAATTATTTGCAGTAATGAAATCACTTGCGTTTCGATCGCAGTCCCTTACAGATCCAGAAAATTATCACAAAGAGATGAACATACTGCAGGAAGCCCTAACAAAGAACGGTTATAAAAAAGAACATATAGACAAGGCTCTAAAAAACAAATACTTGGTCCCAAAAAATCGCGAAAACCAAGAGAATAGCTCCAAGGTTTTTGTTCCATATGTGAGAGGTACCACAGACAAGATCGAAAGAATTCTCAGGAGACACAACATTGAAACCATTTTCACCACAGATCGTAAAGTAAAAGATCTCTTGCCAACACCTAAAGAAAGAATCCCTCTAGAAAACCAGGGAGTGTACGAAATTCCATGTGGAGAGTGCAGCTCATCTTATGTAGGCCAAACCAACCGTAAAATAAACGCCAGAAGAGACGAACATATAAACGCTGTCAAGCAAAAAACAACTTCTTCTGCTCTGGCCCAACACTGGTTAAACACAAGACATAAGATAAATTTCTCGGGAACAAAAATGCTATCGAGATGTGAAAACCTGTCCACAAGAGTTATAAGGGAGGCTATTGAAATTGCAAAGAGGCCCAACAACTTAAATAGCACAGATGATAGTCAACGTGTGCCTAATACTTGGAAAAATCTGCTTACAAAACATCAACCAGTACCACTTAGTAACGAAAGAGATTACAACTCGGCAACGCAACCACAAACACTGGCAACAGGGCCGATGACGCGCAGCAGGTCTCGCCACCTGATGGTTCGGAACCATTCGGAAAACGAACACATCCGACGCGCACACGGTACCGACAACATCGGAGTCGCAGGCGTCAGTTCGCTCGTAGACGCCATACAGTGAGCTTTGAAAATGGTGAATGAGATTTCACCGAAACATCAGCTGCCTTATAGTCCTGAGAGGGACTCAGCACATACACGGGATGCCCGAAAACCTTCGATTACACATCACACCTGTGAGAATATCCGACATAACATATATATATATATATATATATATATATATATATATATATATATATATATATATATATATATATATATATATATATATATATATATATATTGTTCCGGACGGCCGGTCTCCAATCAAACTACACACACTGTATAATTTTAATAACTTTATTGTCAACCTTACTTTTGACACTTGTCAAACTATTTCAACTTGCGTTGACGAACTCTCGAAATCTACTGACCAAGAAAGTCGATCTGGACCCTTTATATACCCTTTTGGTTGATACCGGAAGATTCCCTAATTCTCTAGAAGGATTTCCATACTACGTGGTGTGATAAAACTAAGAAAAAGGAATAATTCGGCGATTTCTAGACCTTCCATCATAGGCGTTCCATACTAAAAATAAGGAAATCGAATTCTCTAAAAAGTTCTAGACCTTCTTTCATAGTCGTCTCCTGAGGGAATTAACAAAGGTAAAATTATTTAAATAAATTATAAACTTGTAGAAAATATATCTAAAACCCTATGAACTGCAAACACAAACTAATATTATGAAATGTGCAACGCTATAAAGTTCGTAACATTGCCCCCCTCTCAAGCCTTGATCGTCCCGATCAACCATCTTGATCTCGATAATGGGCCAATTTGTCCAGATGCACGACTTTCATCTTCGCATGAGGGCTTTTCTGAATTCGGTATACCAGATCATTTAGTCGTTGTCACTACGTTTTACGGACCTTCCTAAGAATGGCCTGGAAGACGTTTTCCTTCCGGGGTCTCTTTCACCGTCGCGGTCCGTCTCAATGTACTTTCTCGTGGATGACCTGTAGAACGTTCTTCTTCCGTAGCCCCATTCGCGGTCACGGTCCCTCTCGTCACGTTCTCCTCGGTCACCGCGAGTACTCCTTCTATGTCTTCCGGAATGGTCCTTTCTTCTATCGTTTCCACCAACAGTAATTTCCGGGCAATCTCTGTAAAAGTGATCCTTGTCTCCGCACTGGTAACAACGCATGGTATTCGAATGATACCTGCGACCCTGATCCCTTCTTCTCGGTCTGGCATAGGTTACTCTAATGCGACAACCACATACTTCAACTCCATCGCAAGCCTTGACAGCAACTGCAGCATTTCTTTTATCTTTGTAAACAGCAAATCCAAAACAGGGAATACTATTACTTAACCAGACTTCTTTAAGTTCACCATAAGGAGCAAAGACTTTCTCCAAGTCCCTTCTTCGAACATCATCACCTATAGTAGCAATATAAAGCCGATAGCCATCAGAGCCTCTGTCAGGAACATTATTGCGAGTACACTGGCTTTCTAGATGCCCCTCTTGACCACACTTCCAACAACGAATTCTTTTTCTGCTACGAAAGGTTGTATTTTTGTTATCTTGTGTTTTCGCTTCATTCAAAAATTCTAGCAACTCCCTCATAAGCCTCATGAAAGTTTTCTCGTTAATCTTGCGATAATCTCGAGAAACATTGACTCCTCTTATGATTCGTTCTTGGTTCCTTGATGTCTGTTTGGCTGTCTCAAACTGAAGGGCATAAGCAAGAGCCTCGGATATTCTCTTCAGTCTGGCCATTCTTAGTGTTTGACTTGTTTCTGGGTCGCGTAAACCTTCAATAAAACTATTCACTGCTAACTCTTGCTTTATTTCTTCAGGGTAAGTTGGGTAGGTCAAATTTATTAACCTCATTATATCCGCCTCATATTCTTGAAGACTTTCGTTGTATTTCTGTCTTCTTCCTTGGAGTTGGGCTTTATAAACTTCCTGAAGGTGGGCTTCCCCATAGCGCATCTCCAGAAAAGTAACAATGAACTCGTAATCAGTCTGTTTTTCTTCAGGAATGTTACATAGGACCTCCATAGCTTCACCTCGTAGTGCTAGAACAATAGCACGTGCCTTCTCCGGTGAACTCCAGTTATTGCCGGTGGTTCGTAACAATATATATATATATATATATATATATATATATATATATATATATATATATATATATATATATATATATATATATATATATATATATATATATAAACGGATCGTCGTTCCCTCCGGATAAAAACCAAGGCGGACTAACCTCCGGGTGATTGCCTTAAGTTAGGCCCAAAATAATTGCATATATATGTGAAGGGGAACCTATTGTATAGGTTTTTCAAAAGAGGGGTAGATATTTCTGAAAAAAAAAATCATATATAATTTCAGAATAAGAACAATTCGTTGTTTCCTCTAAGTTGTATATACTGGAATAAAATGACTATGTAGTTACCTCCAATGTTACTGTGATTCACTGGAACGTAGTACGGGTCATACTTAATCATTTTCGTAGTTGAATTTACCTGTGGATGCTGCACCGGAATATTTATTTTACAGTAATTATATTAATGCTAATTGGGAATAGAATAAATTTGGATATTTTATTTATTTTTACTGTTTTAATAAAATTTATTAAAACATTTATAATATTGATCAAAAAGCACGGAATTTAGAGTTTAGATTACGATAAAAGTATTTTTGTAATCCTCATAACAAACCCTCTTAAATTATACCCGACATGACATACAAAATAAAAAAAAGAGTTTAAGTTTGCTAAATTAAATTCGAAAAATTTATTAGCCCTAGGATTTTCGTTATAATGTTTCTGTAAACTATAAGTAAGTCTATATTTCCTGTTTTTTTTATAATTTCTGATAGGGTAGTTTAGGAAATTAGGGGATGAATGGTCTATTCTCGCATATTTTTCAGAATTTCGTTTTAAAAATACTATTTAAAATTATAAAAAAAAATATTCTACACAACAAGCCCTTTTAAATGATTTCCCACATGATAAACAAAATTTAAAAAAAAATTAATACATAAAAATAATTTTTAAAAATCTTTAAGACCTAGAACTTTCGTAAAAATTTTTTTTGCAAACTATAAATAAGGCGTCATATTCCCTATTTAAAAAAAAATAGGTCTAGTAGATTCAGAAATAAGTGGAGATTGATCTATTTCCGCATATTTTTTAGAATATCTTTTTGTTGTGTAAAATTGTGGAAAATAAAACTTGCTTTCTTCATAACAAGCTTTTTTAAATGATATCTCATAAGAAAAACAATATTCAAAAGTAAATGTCAATATAAATTTGCAAAATTAATTTTTAGATATTTATAAGACTTGGAACTTTCGAAATATTTTTTCTGTTAACTGCAAGTAAGACGTTATATTCACTAAATATTTTAAAATTTTAGTTCCAGGAGGGTAGTGGTCTTTCTCGCATATTTTTCAGAATATCTTTTTAAACATGGTATTTAAAATTACAAAAAAAATATTTTTGCACACCTTATAATAAGCCATTTTAAGTGATAAATCACATGATATACAAAATGAAAAAAAATTGTGTACACATTTTTACCCCTCTCTAATCATCATATCAATATTTTAAAGCGTTAACAGTGCAAAATATTTTGGCCTATAAGATTTATTACCGTGCCAAATTTCAAGATTCCACATCATATTGTTTCTGAGTCTGCTGTGACAGACGGATGAACCTGTGAGTGATCTGGTAAGGGTTCCGTTTTTCCTTTTAAGGTACGAAACCCAAATGTAACAATTAGCGCATTTTCTTATTGTACATAGTGACGTAAGTGAAGAGTTTTTATACAAGATTGTAATAGAAGTCCATCAAAAATGTATTGAATTTTCTTTTAGTACATTCTGATAAAATTTTATTCTCAAAAGCAATAGAAACCACTAGTTATGTTTTAAATATAACTCTAATTTCAACAGTGTAACTATATTCTTATTAAATTATTGGCATCAAGCGCTTCTAACGCATGATATCACGTGATAATTTGGATCACTCCTGTCTTGCGATACTTCTTTTGGACGACGTAGGTCTCCATTACAATAAATTATTTGTCAACTTTGTATAGTCTTGCCTAGCGACGTGTCCCATCCATGTCCATTTAAAAGTAGCAATGAGTTTTATCACATCTTCCACTTTCTTGCGTCTTCTTCCTTCTTCATTCCTTATTCCGTCACGTAGTGATATTCCCAGTATGATTCTTCCAACGGCTTCCCATGAAATCTAATTCTTCAACTTTTGTTTGAAGGTTGTAGATAATGTTGAAGATTGACTAAAATGTGGTTGTTGGACTTGCATTCTCTTTATTTTTATTTATTTTTATGACATTTCGATTAGGTTGTACCTCTAATCGTTATCAAATATAAACTGAACAGTTTATTGTTGTATTCGATCAAGGAATATATTTTTTCTAATTTTCTTTAGCTCATTTTGAAACTTTTTAGACACAAAAAAAGTAGAATTTTCAATGTAAAAAGTAGGGATATTGCACTCTTATGGTCAAAACTGCATCAGTTAGTTGCATACTAACATCAGAAGGAAAACACATTTTCTCTTTGTAAAATTCCAATCAGAACCTGAGATATATTGGAAAATCCATTTTCGAGGGTGAACTTTGGTAGCAGATTTCACGACCTTAAAGTGTTTTTCCGCAGATAAAAGAAAAAATAACATAACAAAATAATTATTGAAATCGGAGACGTCGAGTTAGGACACCTTCTTTGTAAGTCCCGTGGTATCAAACATATTAAGCGCTCACACCACTTTTTAGAAACAGGTCCTTAAATTAGAGGCTAGACAATATAACCTTACTTAATAAAACATAATAAAAATGAAAGTGGTCTTTGTATTCACGTAATTATCTGAGATATTACATGGAATTTTTTATACAAACTCATAAAATAAAACTTAAAAAAATATTATATGAAAACAAAACAGCCTTTTTGGATATATTATTGATAATATGTAATTATAGCAGAAAATATTTGCGTGTTCTTTTCTCCTGGGCCAATTTTAGTAATAACTTCCTTCCATCTATTGATTTTTTTATTATTTGCCTTAAAAATTTAAGACAATTTTAAACTAGCACGGAAATCACCTGTACATAACCTTAAATTTACCAGCATATCGGCGAGAAAAATACCTAATAAACAAAATTATTCCAATTCTTAAACATCAGAAAAGAGGTAGATACGCTGAATATATATTCTGTATAACTCGGAGGGAATTACGTCGTATATATATAAATATATATATATATATATATATATATATATATATATATATATATATATATATAAATAAATATATATATATATATATATATATATATATATATATATAACTTTTCAGTGTAATATCTCGTGTCTCATGGCCGGAGGGAATTACTTGTGGCAAGTCTCCAGGGTACAAACGACACTAGCGCCGGTGGTGAACCATCGAACTTACTAGTCGAATCTGAGATTATATATTACTCGAAGTGACCTCCAAGCATTTTTTCGTAGATCGATATAGACGACCTTGTAGTGACCGATAGTAAAATATTATATAGGGTTCGTAGTTACCTCCGAAAACGGAGGTAACTACGGTATATATGAGGGAAGTACGTACTGTATATAAATATTTTAGAGGTACCAACGTTAAGTAACTAAATATATATATATATATATATATATATATATATATATATATATATATATATATATATATATATATATATATATATATATATATATATATATATATATATATATATATATATATATATATGTATATATATATATATATATATATATGTATATATATATATATATATATATATATATATATATATATATATATATATACAGGTGTGGAGAGTCGAGAACAGAACCTCTTAAAAAAAAGGGAACGTAACAGAAAGCGACGGACAACCCAGAAGTGAAATAAAGCATACTGTTTTATCGTAGCTTGGCTTCCTGGAATCTAGCAAAAATGGCGTCGGGCAAGGACTTTTCGCTGGTTTCGGGTCGTCAAAACACAGTGGGTCGAAAGCACGGATTTGATATAAAAATAAAAATTGCATACTGAAACTTTACAATCATGAAAATAAATTCGAAAAACGTCTAATGTGGTTCAACGCTTTAAAAATAAAATAAGAAGAATAATTGTATTTCCATGAATAAAATATTGCGCTTGACTTCAATGTACATTTTAAATATAATACTATAATAATAAGTACATGGATATCGATAATTGTTAAAAAGCCGAAAGTACTTTTTCCTCTATGCTTAAGACTTCTTAATAAATGCCAATGCAAATAATTTGTAAGTAATATAATATTTATTGATTCACATAAATGAATAAATAATACGACTGTAATAAAAATAATAAAAGGAACTTTTTAATCACTGCCTTCTTTGTTAACAGCTCTTTTCTCATTCTCCAATACGTATGAATTGTTATCCGAATCCTTACTATGTCAAAAACAGTGTAAGGATCCATCGAAGCCAAAAGTTTTGGAACACATCCTCCATATTTTTTCTCGAGCAGATTTTCGGGCAAAGTCTAGACGATAGTTTCTTATCAACTTGTCCGTTGCTTTTTGCGCATCTTTCGATACTTTACCTATCGGTAATATTGCAAATGATGTCTGGTCAATGAAGTAAGTCATTTGTGGATTCCTGTTAGAATGTTGTACCAAGAATACCCTTTGAAGAATAATCTTGCTGTTTGACGTTTATATTCCCAAAACTTCTCTATTGTAGTTTAATGTCCGCTTCCAATAGTTTGCAAAATGACGGGAAACAGGAGGATCAGTTTTCGCTTTACTCTTGTTATAATGGCTGTAGCTTGAAATGCTCTCTATTTACTGAGACACAGTATCAATGTTGTTGAACTGAGATGTTGTTTGGCAGAGGTAACAACGTTGAACCGATTTCGCTCCAGCCAAAGCATTCACCTAGCCATCTATCATCGTCATAGATAAGTTGTACTGTATTGAAGCTCGGGTGGCAAAGAAAACTCTATTATATGGTGCAAGTTGTCGGGTTCGAGTTCATAATTTTCTATTTTCGTTAAAGACTTTTGTTCGGTTTTCTTAATAAATTCAAATTTCAGAGGCCCGCAATTCATAGTAGACGAGGGTTTGGAATTGTACAATACAATCTGTTCTTGTTGAGTTTGCGTGTTAATACCTGCGAATTGAAGTGGAATAAGAGAGGTTAGGAATAAGTTTGTATCAGAAATATTCCGATCAGTGAATTTCATTTTGTACTGGCTCTGACCTGACGTTCCATCGAAGCCCCATTTGCAAATGAAACTCATATCTACAAATCTAATTTATCGATTTGTTCAAGGGCGTCTAATTTTAAGCAATATAATTCGATCCACTGTATGATCCAGTAAGCCTTGGAATTTAACCTCAGCTTTTGATTTAGTAAAAGTTAGATACCCGTCATGTGGATAACATGCTTTTTTTGTATTTTACACACCAGAGTACGGCGAAAATATATTACTGCCTTTCTGTTTAGCCCATATTTGTAATCGTTGATATTTGTTTCTCGACAATCCAATGTCAAATAGAAGAGCGGCGCACAAATATAACTGGGCGCGACGCAACCACAAAACTGTTTCCTTTAACCTGAGACGAAACTTTAGAAAGAAAAGACTGGCCGTTCATATTACCGAGGTTTAATAGAAACGTTACCATAGCCAAACTTCTATTTTAAATTTCTTAACTAGAAATTATTTTGGCCGTTTCTCAAATTCTAACCCACTAAGCCCGTCTAACTTCTTTCAGATAGTTCGGACAGAAGATCGTAGGGAAAGCCTACCGCAATATTACCCCCGCTAAATTCCGAGCGACACGAAAACGAGCAGTATCTTGAAACGAATGAGAGGGTGTATTTACTTTTCGTCTAAACTTATAACGTAATCGACGGAATTTGGAATATTTAATGACTATTTGATATATTGATTGTTTTAAATACATCAAATAGTCGAAATACAAAAAATTAGTTTTTATTGGGCGTTGAGCGTAAAGAAAATTGATATTTCTGTTACAAAATAAACATTTATTCTAATAAAAATTCTAGTGAAAGGCAATGGTAATTTCTAAGTAAATAAGCTAATAGACCACTTTAAAATTAAAAATCATTTCAAAAATAAACTTTTATTCTGGTAAAAAATAAAAATAACACGTTCAGTAATTGTAAATAAATAAACAAATAATTAAATTCAATTTAAATCAACAAAAACACCTAAAAGTCTACAAGAGGGTGTTCAAACAGGCCTCTACTTTGAGCAAGACAATAACCGAGTCTATTGTTAAATATGGTTCGCGTATTTGCCAAAACTTCAGGGGTTATATCCCTTTTAGCTTTAAATTATTCCGAACTGTTCGAGCGTTCATATCAAGTTCTTAGGCAATTACGGTACTATTGCAAGGAAAATTAATTTCTGCTAAACTACAAACGTCAGTCTCCCTGATTTGCTCGTTCTTCAGTAATTTGAGGAACCGGTTGCTCCTCCTTATTATCAGTGCATTTTTTACAAATTTTTTGACAACCGGTTGCCTCAAATTTTTTAATAATTTCCGAAATTCTAAATTTTCAAGTAACAGGATGATTTTCACACATAACTACAAATCTGCCGATTAATTACCAGAATAGCGTACCACTTAATAATGTGCTCTTTTTGTTCCGTGGAATAAACTACCATTGTATCAAAAAAATTTGGCGCGAAACACGGTACTTACGCGTCGACGGCCGAATGAAAGCAAATAACTTGGAATCCTCTTGTTGTGCTAGGACGTGGCGTATGCTACCGCCCGCTCTCACCGCGCCAGCATTAGATTACCCCTCATCCAAGGGCCAAATTGGTAATTTACACGTATGTCGATGCTTGCGATGCTTATTCTTCTGTTTCATTCTGATTTGATGAATAATATAGTATTTTCTTTATTTTACTTAAGAAACGTCCAGTTTCTGGTGCGGATTTTCCAGACCTGTATATATGTTTGTCCTGTATAATGCCATGGATACTCCATGTCCGAAGGTTGTGTTATGAACGGTTCGAACCGGTTGGAAGTTTTCTCGTTGACGGACGCATGATTGTCACCCGACGCGCCGCTGATCTCGGCTTCGAATATTGTCCGATAGTCTGCGAAGAAATCCTCTAAGTCCATGTCAAGAATGTTCCTAACAGGTTGATGTTGGAACGGGGATCGAATGAGTTGATTATAATTAACTGATGTTTGAGATTCGCCGATTGGGGTGGTAAGACAGGTAGGGCACCGCCGAGGAGGTGCCGGAAAGGACCCACCATAACCGCCCAACCAGAAGAGACCCAGGCCGCCTCACCTTTCTTCTTAGAGAATTGGGGTTGAGAAGTTTGAATGGGATTCATGATGATTGGATGATAACTTGGTCTAATAAAAATATGTGCAATGGTGAATGCATGTGTATTTACAAATATGCATGTATGTTAACCTTCTTCAATTTTTTTACTGCTATAAGCTCATTTTTGTCATAATTGTTTGCATTTCGTTTCAGAGAACCATTCTTAGAATGCTTCTTGTGTACCACAGCACTATTTATTTTATATTGAATTGTATATACTTCAATAATTAGGGTGTGATGGAGGATGAACGAAATCTTCCCAACCATAATGAAGTATGTATGAATGCAAATAAAATTATATCTTATTTATTATTATATCTATTTATGTTTATGTACTATTATTTTTTTTTCAATATACAAAACCAAGATGAATATGTTGGCAATGGATCTGATTCTAATTATGAACTTAACTCAGATGGAATAGTCTGCCTGATTTTTCAATTGTAACAGTTCCAATTACGGTTCTGGGGAGGATGATACATCCTTCAAAGTCGAAGCCAAAGTCATAAATATAGTGGTAAAATATCGCAGATGCAGTGCTAATGAAACCGTTGAGACATACTTATAATTGAAGATAACGATGTTATCATCATGAACGATATCAGTGCCAATAACATTTGCTTATTGAGATCCGATGACTCGATATTTTTTAAGGGATGCAAGGTTCTATTGGAATTTTTTAAACAAATTCATTTCGGTGGAAATAAGCTTTGAAATAATATCGGCATATTACCATTTTTGTTCGAATTAGTCCTTATATTTAGGTTAAAGTCTTTTCTATGTGCCTTAGTAAGTAGTAAAATTTCCTTATATTTTTCTAAATAACTGACGCAATAATTATCAAATTATGCTTGTGTTAGCAGATCCAATAAACCATCAGTTTAAGTACAACATGCAGTCCCAACAACAAGAATGTGGTCTTTCAATTTAATTTGACATATCACCTAAAATTATCATTTCTAAGACCGATTATATTATCTTTTGGTTGATCTAAAAGCTACAATTTTATTTTACGGCTAACTATCTCAACACTTTAAAGTCTAGTTTACTAAACACATATTATTAGTGGCCTTATATATTCATAGAAACGTGACAGACGTAACTTATATTAAGTAGAAATAGTAAGATTTAACTAATGCAAAAGTTTTAGGGGATATTATAATGAATATTAATACCACAATCCCCACTCATACAAATGATTGGAAGATAATTATCAACTGAGGGTGCTAAAGGCATTTTTATGTTATGTGTGTATATTTCTCTCATGAGTGTAACCAAAAAGACTAGTTTTGTTCTACTAATACACCTGTTGGCATAGGACAATAAGGTTTTTTCTGTGTTAAATGAAATAAAGTTAGAAAACATATTTTGATGTGTGTGCATTTAACAAGAATCCCTAACAAAAGTTTTTAAATTTAGTCGAAAAACGTTCTAACCTCTCTGTATACTAATAAATTTCTTAATATGTTTATGATAAAAAAATGTAGAGTGCTGCAAAGAATTTCAGGAAGACGAGGATTGGAGAAAAGATGGCGACAACGAGACCACTGAAGCCTATATTTTAACAGAGAAAGTTGATGGAGAGTTTAATTAAGTTTATTATAGAATTTCAATAATATAACCATTATATTATCCACTATGAATTTACTCGAAGATATAAAAATGAAAATATGATTTCAATGAATCCTATGCTACTGGAAAACATAAAAATACACCACAAAAATTTAATATGCAGTAAACATATCTAAATAGATTTTTCAAGTCTAGATATACCCAAGACTGTTACGAATAAATTTTATACACCTATATTGAGTCTACATATGATAATCATACTCCGCGCTGTGTATTGTCAGTCGCTTGATATTCGTGAAGTCTAGCAAACATATTAATTTCACATACTCAAACTAGAAATTTCTACAAGAATATGCGCGAGAATTTACACAACACGTATGTCGATGCTTTTTGATTTTTCTAATTACTCTAAGAACAATCGTCACGGTACACTTGTAAACAAATATAGCGAAAATTTATCTTGAGATATCGGAAGTGAGTATTACCGGATACGGTCAATCCCCACACTTCTTGTCCTTGACTTTGACCTTGCCCCCTCTTTGCCCCCCCCTTGAAAAAATGTTGTGTTCAGGACCGTGTGTGATCTTGGCCTTGTTCATGGTCGCCTTGACTTTGCTGAATGTCATCTTGGGTGTGTGACCTTGAAGTTATGAGACGTAGTTTAGAACGACTTTAAATAGTTTTATATATGGTATGGGGCAGTTTCATTCATCAGTTGTCCCTGATTAGCATAGGTAGTACATGTATTATTATTTGATAAATCATAGTATAAGTTTGAGAAAATTGCCGTTCTAAGTTAACCAATAGTTGTAATCTGAGGCGTCATAAAAGAGAATTGTGTGAGGCAAGATTTAATGAAGTGCCAGGAGGAAAACGACTCCAAATTGAAGAGTGTACATCAGTGATACCAGTAATCAATTGCCTTACATGTAACGTGGAGGTTCCAGTAAATCATATGTTAGCACATCAACGAACACAACAGCAACAAAATAATTCATGTTTGGCGGTATGTCATGGTGTGCAACTCGTTGAATGTGCTTTCAAAAAGAGAATTGCAACCTATCGGGTTAGCAGTGATATTGAGCATTCCGATTATGTAATGTTTTTTGCAGACATTAAATCGAAGGTGGTGGAACTTGTTAATAATGTAATACGTGTGCATCACGCTTTAAAAGTTAACATGATAGCTGTTGACGAGTGTATGCTTCCATCACAAGAAATATTTAGTGAGAAATCCGTCGACACTGCTAATTAAATAATTACTGTAGAAAGTGATTTGGATGCCGTTTACCATAGTTTCAGGAGGAAGATTCAGGTATGTAAAAATCAAAACCCGATATATTAAACTGATTTTTTTGTTTTTTTCTTTTGTTGTAGGATGAGCGCTTGTGTGAATTTTATATTTGGAAGTCAGCATCAACAAGTATTCGCCTATGAGTGGCTCATCATACATCAAGTTGCCGTGTTCTATTGAAAAGAGAGTAGCTGTCGTCATTGTGATCAACCAGGACGAATTTTGCTTTGCGTGGGCTGTAACATCAGCATTGGTTCCGCCAGCAGAACGCCTTTACAGCGATATGTTATCCCCATTTTTCCAGAGTGCTAAATGTAACAGGTATGGATTTTCCAGTAAAATTACGTGACATTAAAAAATTAGAGGAAATGAACAACATATCCATTAACGTATATGGTCTCGAATCTAAAAACGAAAATAATAAAGTAATAAATGAAGTTATTGGTCCACTGAGGTATGCGTCAAGAAAGTTGGATAGACATGTAAATTTATTGTTAATTACAAAAACTGTAGTAGTAAAGATGGCGGTGAACATTTTTGTGATACGTCTTGTTCAAAAAGTCATTATTGTTGGATTAAGGATCTATCACGCTTAGTTTTTAGTCAAATTAGTTGTCAACAACATAAAATATATTTTTGTGATGGTTCTCTCACTAATTTTAGTACACTGTCAGCTTTAACTTTACATCTAAACTACGATTGTAACCACATTTTCACGCAAACACTCTCAGTGGATTTGAAAATTGATAAATTTGAAAAGGGTGTGCCGGAAAATATTTTAAAATTCGAGGGTATAGAAAAGCAAATGCGCGTTCCATTCGTGGTTTATGCAGATTTCGAATCTGTTTTAAAACCTGTTGAAACAGTACAACCAAACACACAAAATTCTTACATTGTAAAAAGTTTTAAACAGGAACCATAGTCTTTTGCTTATTTAATTAAGTGTTCTTTTGACAGCTCAATTTCGATATTTGAGCTATTTCGTGGGAATAATGCAGCTCAAGTCTTTGTGGATCCTATAGAATGTGATTTTAGCGCACTATATAACACATATTTAAAATACATTAAGGCTATAAAACCGTTAACACCTGAAGGAAAAAGGGAGTTTAATGATGCTAAAATATGTGGTATATGTGAAGGCCCTTTTGAAGACGATGAGATTAAAATTAGAGATCATTGTCACATAACTGGTGCAAAAAAATTTGGGACTGCCCATTCCGTTTGTAATTTAAATTATAAATTACCTTCTTTTATCTCTATCATATTTCATAACTTAAGCTCAAAGAAAATTATATACCCTTTACCAAAAGCATTTATGTGCACGATTATTTGGATAATAAATGTGGAAAAGTCAAGAGGAAATATTTAATGTTGCGGTTCATTGACAGTTTTAAATTTCTGTCAGTCTTTGGAAAATTTAGGCAGCGGTTTAAATGATGACAATTTTATTGAAACGCGGAAACATTTTTCAAATATCGAACAAATTAATTTGTTGCGTCAAAAGGGTGTTTTTCCCTATAGCTTTATTGACTATAGAAAAAATGAAAAATACATGTCTTCCAAGTAAAGATCAATTTTATGATAATTTACGAGAAGAACACATTAGCGATGAAAGCTGTAGGCGAGCAAAAGAAGTATGGCGCTTGTTTGGGTGTAAAACTTTGGGGGACTATTCGGACGTGTATTTAAAATCAGAAGTGTTGCTATTGTGCGATGTTTTTGAGCAATTTCGAAAAAATTGTTTAAAATTCGATAAACTGGATCCGGCACACTACTATACCCTTCCAAGTTTATCATTTGACTATATATTGCATATGACTGAGGTAGAGCTAAAGCTCTTAACTGATATAGACATGATACATTTTTTTAAGAAAGGTATACGCGGCGGCATAAACCAGTGTACAGAAAGGAAGCACATCGAAAATAATATTTATTTACCAGACTATGGCCTAACAAAACCAACTTCATTTATAACATATATTGATGCTACAAATCTATATGGTCATAGTATGTCACAAGCATTACCATACGGTGGTTTTCGGTGGTTAACAGAGCGCGAAATACTCAATTCAAATATTATGGCTGTTGATGATGATAGTTTACATAGCTACGTTTTGGAAGTGGATGTGCATTATACATATTCTAATCTTCCATTTCCAGTAGAAAATATCATACCGCCAACAGAAAACGCCAAGTTGCCGAAATTAATTCCTAATGTACAAGATAAAAGAAAGTACATTGTACACTATAGAACTTTAAAACAAGCCATCGCCATCGGCTTAGTGGTAATGCAAAATCATCGAGTATTACAGTTTAACCAATCAAAATGCCAAAAACGTATATGGGTTTTAATACCAACTTAAGAAAAAAGGCCACCACAAAATTTGCGAAAGACACTTTTAAATTTAAAAATGACGCAATTTTTGGCAAAACTATGGAAAATGTGGAAAATCGAAAGGATATAAAATTAGTAACGTACTGGGAAAACAATGTAGGTAAAAGTGGAGCTAGAGTACTAATATCCCGCCCCAATTTCAATAATAGCTCGATATTTACCGAAAACTTTTTTCCTATCTATATAAATAAAGTTAAAATATTATACAATAAACCAATTTATATCGGATTTTCCATATTAGATATATCGAATACTATAATATATGATTTTTTTTATAATTTTATTAAATCGAACTTTGGCGATGATGCTTCGTTACTTTACACCGATACTGGCTCGCCTATATTTAAAGTGTACACAGAAAACTTTTATCAAACTATATCAGAAAACCCCGAAAAATTTGATACATCAAATTACCCCGAAATAAATAACTTCAACATAATTAAAAGTAATTCTGTAGTTGGTAGAATTAAAGATGAGTTTCCTGGTGACCCGACAATAAGTTTTTATGGTACCGGCGCGAAGGCTTATTATGTAAAGTCCATTAATAATGAATTTTAAAAAACCAAAGCTATCAAAAAATCTGTTATCGAGAAAGACTTTCATCAGAAAGACTATCAAAGAAGAGTTGATATTGAGAATATTAAGAAAGATGAAGACATTTAGAAGTGAATTACTTAACATTTATACCAACATAATAAATAAAGTAGCATTATCACATAGCGATGATAAACGTTATGTAATTCCCAATTCAACCAAAACTCTACCTTGGGGACATGCAGACATAGATTTTTACAAAACAGACCCGGAACAAACTTTAGCAAATTTAGTCACTGTGTTGGAATCACTTCTGGGTCAGTACATCACATAATCTGGAAAATTCATATTTTATTATTCGTATTGTTTTTATTAGTTCCATTGAACATACAACATTAATTTATAATGTTAGTATTGTAATTTTTCTTTCTTTTTTTTTTAATTAAAAAACATGTATTCATTATTCGATTGCTTTTATTTCAACCTTTATTTTAAAATTATAAATATAATGAAGTATTGACAAATAACAAACGGCAAAATTATTGTTGAAAAATTTGTTTAACAGTAAATTAAACGCACAGGTTCACGAGTAAGTGTTTAAAGTGGAGCAGTTTTGTTGACAAGATCCTTCATAATCTTTTCAATTTTCAACATTCTAAAATTAAGTTCATCACGCCGTTGGTCTTGTCTAAGTTTATATATTGCTATAACAGTATCATCAATGTATCCTCTAAGTTCTTGAGAAGTTTCAATTAATTTATTGCGTACATAACCTTCAAGTTGGTTTTTGAATATATCTTTAATAACAATTGTTGAGTCATTTACAGCTTTCTGCGTTATTATCAACATAAATTCGTGTGGCCGCATCGTCTGCTTCAAGAGGTTAGGCTAAGTAGCACAATCTTTTGTTTCCCATGTCGTAATCTTCATTAGGTGTAAGTTTAATTCTAATTCCTATTCCTGAAGATCCGCGCATAAAGTAAAAATTCTTAAATTTTCTTTTGCGACTGATTTTATCAATAGTGTTTACTTCTGATATTGTTATGTAAGATTGTTTTGAAACCATTACATTTCATGGTTCTATTTCATTAATAAACATTCTATGCAGAAGAATATGGATTGCAAAACGTATTTTAGGTGATGTTTAATAAATACACACACAGATTCACTTTACTATTGTTTTATTGTTAAAAAATGAAAAAAAAAAAGAAAATTAAAAAATCACTTTACTATTGGTTTATTATTAAAAAGTCAAAATATAACAAAAAAAAATAATGAAATAAAATACATAAGTTAATCCCTTCTGTACAGGTAAGCTTCTTCTATGACCCAGTTCCTCCTCTGGATGTCGCGTTTATTTATGTCCTTGCCCTAGTAGTGAACTAGTTCACAAAAAGCACATTGCACAAATTTGACTCTGAGAAGGTCAATGTAGTTGAAATCGTGTGTAAGATCATTCCGCCAACAGATACCTTGTCTTTTACAAAGATGACAAGTTAAACAAAAAGCTCCTGGTATCTGCCTGTATGTTTTGGCTGCTTCCCCAGTTTGTTCATCACTTCGCAACATGATGCTTGAATATGTTGTAGTTTTTCAAACCCTGTATATCTATATGTTACTTTTTAAAATAACCTTGACAGGGATAAAGAGAAAAATCCTTGAAAAATTTCGAAAACGACCTTGGCCTTGCATTTGACAAGTTTAAATACTATATTTGATACATCAATCAAAAGGAATAAAGGTGATGTAGTGGGGGAAATAGGCATAAAACTAGACTGACTGGCTAGAGCTCTTCACAGTTCGTCAGAACAGCAAACAGTGCAGTAGTAAGTGCAAGTCGAAGTTAAGTAAAGTAAGAAAAAAACGAAGATGTTTTCGGGAGCCCAAAGCGTAAGTTCACTCTTAGACGGGCTTAATGTAAGTTGCGGATCCCAGAAAGACATGTTGGAGAACATGAGTGGTCTGGAAGTCTCAACTCCAGGAATGTTCGAGGATTGGCACAGGGAGCAAGAGAATGCCGAAAACAAAGCCCTCAACGATGGTCGGGATGAAGAGCTGTTGCAGTCGGCGGCGGAATTTTTTCAAACTTAGTGTGAAGACAAGGATCCGAAAATGAAAGTTCAAAGTGATGTGGTTGTGCGAAAAGCGTCGCGTACAAAGCGGCATCTTCTACACAAGCTTCAAAATTGCAGAAACTGTTGACTGCGCCGAAATCGGAAATCGTCGATAAAACAACATTTTATTCGGCGATTAAACGTGTAAGACAGGCGAGAAAGAAAAATTTACCTACAAGGAACCTAGTCACCACCGCGACCGACAGAACCTTTGTCAGTCGAAGTCAAGGTAATTTAAGGCCACGATGGACTAACTCCACCAACACCGGTCAGTATAGAAGAAATGTCGGAGATAAAGTCTTCATCAGTGAAGACTGATGCGCCACTGTCTCCGATATTAAGATATCGCAAACCATTAAGGAGGCGGTTTAAGCAGTGTTATGAAGACGAAGAAGCATCTAATGTTTCATCGCCTTCATCACTAAACGAAACTAGTTCTTCAAAATGTTCTGGGACATCTCAACTGGAGTGGGTTGAAGACTTTACCAGCTCGCAAAAGACCAAACTATCGCACATGTTCAGAGTGAAAAAAAGACTTAATTACCAAAATAAGTGAAAATCACAGTGCGATATTTGAACTTGAAAAACAATTACTAGAAATACAGAAACAATTAGCAGTTAGAAAAAGTGCGGGTGGCCGATATAAAAGACAATTGACAGACTTTGATAAGTTGTGTAGTAGGTGTTAAGTAGTTATAAGTATTAGTTTATAATTTATACTGTTAAGTTTGTAAATATATTTTGTAGATGTATTTTGTAGATCAATAAAAAAAATATGTTTGACAGAAAAGATTTTTATATTTTTAACAAATGTGTTTTTTTTTTACAAATATATATTTTTATATATAGGACAAAAATTGCTTGAAAATATACTTTTCGGTGTTTTATTTCGTATAGGACCTTTCCCGCATAATATAAGGTAGTAAAAAAAGTGCCAATAATCCACTAAAACCACGTAGTAGAAAGAGTTGTAATTATTTTTTGATTATATTTATTTACAACTATGCTAATACATGGTTCGGTTTAAGAAGTTCAGGTTTTGTCGCCAGAACTTCTAATACTTTGCATCTCAATATTGTATGTTTTTTATGAAAAAAAAAAACATAAAATATTGGTTACAAAGCATTATGACCAACTAAAACTACGATCAAAGTATTTTGTGGTCCTGAAAAGGACCGTTTTGTTATGTAGCAGAAACAGGCGATTCTTTATGGTATTGTAGAGTCGCACGGTCCTTCAACGGTGGCGTTGTTATTCACCCAATGGATTATAAAGTCCCAGAGGGCATCCCATCTAGGGTCATTCAAATCCCACTGGAAACAATTGTCCGTGGTAGAATCTATCACTGGACATTAGATTGGTTGGTTTTGTTCATTTGACATTTTGATTTCAAATGATTGTAATAAGTATTGGTGATCGTATATATAGAGACAAATTAATGGTGGGGGTAACGACAAATGTCGTATTACGTATTGAGACCAGAGTTGTATGTGGTCTCATATACGAACGAACGATTTTGCTAGGTTCCACTAGCACCTAAAATTTAATAATTTGTATCCAATATTGTATGTTATATAAATACAATATTCGTAACAAAGTACTAATATGAACTAAAACTACGACCAAAGTATTCTGTGGTCCTGAAAAGGACCGTTGTTTTGTGCCCCTAAAAAGGGTCGGGGAGGGTGTGAGGTTTATGGTGGCACATCCTCATCGACAAACCACTAGCTCAAATAGTCGCAAGGACCCTGGGGATCTTCGAGCGTCGGTGATGCTGGAATTTCCAACACCGCGTCTTCCGTAAAATCCGGCTCCGGCTGCGGACTGTCGTCTTCGAGGCGCTGAAGCACCCAGTCACCCACGTCGTCCAACTCCACAAGACCAGAATCGTGGTCATAGAGCAATGGAATTGGCTCATTCAGGTCGTCCCAACGTAGGACGTCAATTTCAAAGCCCACCTCGTCGTCAAAGTCGTCCAGGTCTTTAACGTTGCTGGCGACGGTGTCGTCGCTAAATATTGAAGAGTCTCTGCTTGCTGATCTTTCCTCTTCCATGTTAGTCGTATGAAAGTTGAACTAGATATGACCGTGTAACTGGCCCGGCCTCAGTTATATAGAACGACCCCTCCCCCCCCCCCAGCGCGTTCTAAATGTTGTATGTTGGTGAGAGCTTATAGAATTATTGATTTTTTCAAACGGAATTTGTTTTTTTTTGGCTTAAAAATTAAAACTAATTCCTAACATTTTGTGAAGAATGCATTAAAAAAATTAATAAAAACTTGACACTTAAGCTACGAGGGAAATCGTCATTAACCAAATATCTCGCCCCATAAGTGACGACTACTAAACTACGATCAAAATATAACGTGATGCTGAAAAGGACCGATTTTGTGACCCTAAAATGGACTGGGGGGGAAGGGTCGGGTGTCTACCGTGAAGCCATACCCAACGATAGTAACACCGACCTAAGTGCAGCCCTTGGTCTTCTTCTTGGTTGCACCTGGACCTCGTTCTGCCAAAGCCGTACTGGCTGTGTCGCCGTCGCTGGTTGTGTCGGTATTGCTGGCAGTGCTGTCGGTGCTGGCGTTGCGGGCGGTGCCGAAGGTGCTAGGGCTGGTGCAGTGTCTCTACACTCCGCACACATGCATAATGTTCCAGGCACGGATGGTCTCACAATACCAATAATCTTTTTCGGGGTGTCTTCCACCCTGACGATCGAATATGTAATGATGAACTAATTCGAATTACGCGCCTATAAAAATTCAAAAAAGTTGGAGGGGGTAAGGTAGTGTGCATATTGGCAATATATATATATATATATATATATATATATATATATATATATATATATATATATATATATATATATATATATATATATATATATATATATATATACTTAACATTGGTACCTCCAAAATACTTATATACATTACGTACTTCCCTCATATGTGCCGTAGTTACCTCCGTTTTCGGAAGTAACTACGAACCCTATATAATATTTTACTATCGGTCATTAAAAGGTCGTCTGTATCGATCTGCGAAAAAATGCTTGGAGGTCACTTCGAGTCATATATAACCTTAGATTCGACTAGTAAGTTCGATGGTTCACCACCGGCGCTAGTGTCGTTTGTACCCTGGAGACGTGCCTCACGTAGTTCCCTCCGGCAATGAGACACTGATAAGATATATATATATATATATATATATACATATATATATATATATATATATATTCTTGATTCTTGAACCATAGACTATATCATTTTTCTTTATTTTGTCTTTCCTTGGGTTTAGGTTCTAAGTTATATAATAATATAATAATATTTTCTTCATTCTTGAACCATAGATTATATCATTTTTCTTTATTTTGTCTTTTCTTGGGTTTGGGTTAGAACCTAAACCCAAGAAAAGACAAAATAAAGAAAAATGGTAATATATATATATATATATATATATATATATATATATATATATATATATATATATATATATATATATATAAATATATATATATATATATATATATATATATATATATATATATATATATACGACGTAATTCCCTCCGGGTTATAGAGAATTATATTCAGCATATCTACTTCTTTTCTGATGCATAAGAATTGGAATAATTTTTCTTATTGGGTATTTTTCTCTGGTAAATTTAAGATTATGTACAGGTGATTTCCGTGTTAGTTTAAAACTGGCTTAAATTTGTAAGGCAAATACTAAAGAAAATCAATACGAGTGCTAGAAGGAAGTATTACTAAAAATGGCCCAGGAGAAAATAACAGATAAAAATTTTCTGCTATAATTACATATTATCAATAATATATCCAAAAATTCCGTGTAATGTCTCAGATAACTACGTGAATAAAAGGACTAGTTTCATTTTTATCATATTTTATTAAGTAAGATTATATTGTCTAGCCTCTAATTTAAGGACCTGTTTCTGAAAAGTGGTGTGAGCGCTTAATATGTTTGGTATCACGAGACTTACAAAGAAGGTGTCCTAACTCGACGCCTCTGATTTCAATAATTTTTGTGAAATATTATTTTTTCTTTTATCTGCGGAATAACACTTTAAGGAGGTGAAATCTGCTCCCAAAGTTCCCCCTTGAAAATGGATTTTCCAATGTATCTCAGGCTCTGATTCGAATTTCGCAATGAAAAATGTGTTTTCCTTCTGATGTTAATGTGCAACTAACTGATGCAGTTTTGACCATAAGAGTGCAACATCCCTACTTTTTACATTGAAAATTCTACTTTTTTAGGTCTAAAAAAGGTTCAAAATGAGCCAATGAAAATTAGAAAAAATATAATCGTTGATTGATTACAAAAATAAAGTTGAAAACAACAACTAAATCATTTTCTTGAACCATTCTTATATGAAAATTAACCCCCCAAAAAAGGTTTGTCAGTATGCTTCAGCTTCTGAATGATATTTTGCAAATAATCGAATTGTATGTTACTTTTAGCACAAGACTAAACTATCTGATGCAATTTAAATCGTAAGGGTTGCAACCCCTAACTCGTATTTGAAAAGTTCCAACTAATTTGTGTTTGTATAAAAAAATACTAAGTGATTTGAATAATTATTTTTACTCGATGAATACAAAAATGAAGTTGACCTCTTCAAGAGAATTGTTTGTAACCTTCCGCGAACGAAAATTTTATCCCCCCAAAGAAGGTTCCTTAATATACTTCAGGTTCTAATTGATATTTTGCCAATGACCCAATAGTATACTATTTAAATGCGAAAAGTAAGCTGGCTAAAGCAATTTTCACTGTAAAATTTTCAATCCTTAATTTTTTTTAATTCCTTGTTTGTGCCTATTTCTTTAAGAACATTTCAGAATGAGCTAATAATATTTGGAAATACTGCTTTAATTATTTGAATTCATGAGTAAAATTGGCCTTATTTAGGTAATTTAGATAATAATTCAATGAAAACTAATATCTGAAAATAGGTTTTGAAATAAATATTAGGTTCTAATTGCCAATATAAAATTTCATACTACTGCTAATATATAAACACTAAAATACTTTACACGGTGTTGATTATGAGAATTGCTTCCCTTATGTTGTACTTTGAAAATTCGATCTTTTCTGTACCCGTTTTCATAAAGAAGTAAAAAATGAATGGAATTTTTTTTTATAAATATGTTTGTTAATAAGTAAACAGACCAATTTGTTGTTTCTTAATGTTTTTTTTTTTTTTCATTTAGACGACCTTTATTGGAAAATTTACCAATGGGAATAATGTTTTCAATTTATTTCATATTCGCTATTGTGAAACTAAACTAGTTGTAAATTTATTTGTATGAATCAATTGATTTGAATCACACTGAGAAAAATCAATGGTATAAGTAGAGGTTCAATTCGATTGATTCATAAAAATAAATTTACAGCTGGTTTAGGTGCACAATATCGAAAAGAGTATGAAATATGTTCATAAAACTGTTCTCATTGGTAAACCTCCCAATAAAATTCGTCGTCTAAAGAAAAAAAAACATTCTGAAACAACAAATTCGTCTGTTTACTCAATTAACAAATATATTTGTAAAAAAAATTCAGTTAATTTTTTACTTCTTTATGAAAACTGACACAGAAAAGATCGAATTTCAAAAGGAAGTACAAGGGTAGCAACCTTCATAATTGACAGTGTATGAATTAGTTTAGTGTTTATACATTAGCAGTGCAAATGTTGCCTCAGAAGAACTACCTGACATCACAACCGAAGAGTTGAAACATGCTCTGTCACAAATGAAATCTGATCGGACTCCAGGTGAAGATGGTAATATCTAAAGAAATGTTGGAACTCGGAGGGTCTGCAACGCTACATTCAATGAGTATTCCTTTGAATAAATGTCTTCCAAAAAATCCCTGATAACTGGCAAAAAAAGGCGACAAATTAGGCATCGAAAAGTATAAATTGCTTACAAAGATTATAACTAATAGACTTACAAACAAATTTGACTCCAGAACAAGCCAAGTTTCGAAAGGGCTTTAATACAATAGAGCAGCTACAGAACATCAAATTACTAATTGAAAAATGCACCGAATATAATATTCAAATCTATTCTGCATTTGTTTATTACAGCAAGGATTTTGACTCTGTCGATCTATGGGCCATATTTCAAGCAAAGGATAATGCAAGAATTGACTCCAAATACAGAAATTTTCGGAAATATATTTACGATAAGGCCACACTGCAAGTAAAGATAACAGAGGGCCTAGAAACTCAGATGATAAATATTGGTCAACAAGGGGATACGATTTCCCCTAAACTTTTTACTTTAACAATAGAAGATGTCTTTAAGAAACTAATCTGGGAATATAGGTTAGTCCGTCTTGGCTTTTATCCGGAGGGAACGACGATCCGTTTATACATATAAATTTATATATATATATATATATATATATATATATATATATATATATATATATATATATATATATATATATATATATATATATATATATATTTTCTTGATTCTTGAACCATAGATTATATCATTTTCCTTAATTTTGTATTTTCTTGGGTTTAGGTTCTATAATTAATAAAACACAAAACGATTGACGTTTCGCCCTTTATTCAAGGCATTTTCAAAATTCTTTCCTAAAAAAATATATAATTAAAATACATCAAATAAAAAACATATTTTACTATTTTGGAAAACAAACAAGACACTTAAAAACAGTAGTCAAAAACTTTAAAACATTTTAAAAATATTTAATTTTACCAGTACATACCTTGACATTTTGCTGTTCTGTTTCTAAATAAACTTTAAATTTTCATCGTTTACTGAGGATACGTGGAATGCGAATGTGTTTTATTTTTTTAAAATACTTTTTATATTTTACAATGTATAAAAAAACAAATAAGGTATATGTTTGGTTTTATGTTTAAGAGGATATTCTATTTTTGATTCTTATTTGACCGGATCGAATACTTAATAGTTTTGTTTAAATTAGGTTTGCGTAAATGTGGCTCAAATTTCCCATATCTGTTCTGTCGTTAACAGTGTTTTTATCTTTTTTAATTTCAATCATTTCCTTTATCTGTAATTTTTGGTAATTCATATCTTTGTTTTTTATAATGGTACTGTTATAATCAAAAGTGTGTTTTTCGTCCTGTGTGTGTTTGTTTAACACTGTTGAGGCGTTTTTTGTATATTTATGGCCATTTAATCTGTTCTTCAGTAATTGGCTCGTCATGCCTATATTTTTTTTGGGACAATTTGTGCAAGGGATCGAATATATTATTATTGATTTATTCATTAGAGGAGTTTTACTTTTTAAATTTGTGAATAATGTATTTAATTTATTATGTGACCTGTGGCATACGATAATATCATGCTTTTTTAAAATGTATTTTATTTTTTCTGACAGCTCACTAGTGTAAAGTAATGCCACATATTTCTGCTGTTTATGTTCTATGTTTTTTGTTTTTACGTTATTATAAAACTTATATGTTCGTTTATCAATTATTTTGGTGATAGTCTTTTCGTTGAAATTATTATTTATTAGTGTCTCTTTTATTTTTTGAAGTATTTTTGGTCGGAATTCTGGAGATGTTAGGGAGATAGCACGATCAGATAGACCGATTATAACGCTATTTTTTTGAGTTTTTGAATGATTAGAGAAATAGTTTAGATATCTATCTGACCAAGTTGGTTTGGTGTACCATTCAGTTAAAATTTTGTTTTTTCTGCTTATAAGTGTCATATCTAGAAAATTTATTTTATTATTATTCTCTGTTTCGGACATGAACTGTAATTTTTCGTTGAAACTGTTAAACTCTTGGATAATTTCATTTATTTTATTTTGTGGTACGGCTGCTATGCAATCATCGACAAAACGTTTGAAAAATATTATATTAAAATTTAATTTTTCTAAGACTTTTTCCTCTAAATATTCCATTACTAGCTGAGCAATGGTAGATGAAATTGGTGATCCCAAAGCACATCCATCGAGTTGTTTGTAAAAGGTATTTTCGTGCAGAAAATAATTTGTATTTAGAACGAGGTCAACAGCATCCATAAAAGTATTTTTTGATAGCGTTGTATGTTTTTTTAAAATTTCCCATTTTTCTGCTAAAATAGTGTGGACAAGTTGATTTGGTATGTTTGTATACAAAGATATAACATCTAGCGAAATAAGTCTGTAATTTTCAGGTAGGTTTACTTTATCAATAAATTTTTTAAAGGCGAATGAATCTTTAATAAAAAAATCGTTTTTGCCTGTAATATTTGAAATGCAAACTGATAAGAATTTTGATAAACTATAGAATGGCGATTGTATACAAGAAACAATAGGTCTTAGTGGTATATTTTGTTTATGTAATTTTGGTAGGCCGTATATTTTTGGTGGAATAGCATTGTGAATGGTTAGCCTTTTTGCATCTTTTTCAGTTAGTTCTTTTACATTGAGCAATTTTTTTATGAAGGTATTATTTTTTTTTTGATATAAGTTCGTTGGATCACTTTTAATATTTTTATATGTATTTTCGTCCTTTAGTAAGTTGTTCATTTTTGTCTCGTAATCTGCCTTGTTCATAACTACTGTTTTATTGCTTTTATCAGGCCTTAGAAAAATGATTTGAGGATTGTCTTTGATAAATTTTTTTGGTCGATTTAATTTTTTTTTAACTCTTTTTGGAGGCTGTTACTTTTTATTGTTTGATGTCTTATTTTGATTTTATGATTAGTTAAAACATTAGTTACTTCAGCTCTAATTGTGTCCTTCTTGTCGTCTGACTCATTACTAATAACAGATTCAATAATGGCTATATATTCGGTTATTGGAATATCTTTTCTTTTAAATACATCCATTAGAGAAAACATCAAAAAAACTGAGAGATACTTAACAAATGATATATTAGATAGATTCTTATCGTTAGAAAATAAAAAGTTTGAGGAATTACATAAAAAAATTAAAAAAAGACACCAAAAAAATTAAACAAATTATTTAAAAAGCGTGAAATCTGTAAAGAAACAAACAACGACAGGTCCAAATGGATCGAAAATATATCTGATACCCCGATACCGTCCGAAGTTAATGAAGTTTTATCATATGGTCCAAATTTCTCATTAGATGTTACAAAAGAAAAAGATATTCCAATAACCGAATATATAGCCTCTATTGAATCTGTTATTAGCAATGAGTCAGACGACAAGAAGGACACAATTAGAGCTGAAGTAACTAATGTTTTAACTAATAATAAAATCAAAATAAGACATCAAACAATAAAAAGTAACAGCCTCCAAAAAGAGTTAAAAAAGAAATTAAATCGACCAAAAAAATTTATCAAAGACAATCCTCAAATCATTGTTCTAAGGCCTGATAAAAGCAATAAAACAGTAGTTATGAACAAGGCAGATTACGAGACAAAAATGAACAACTTACTAAAGGACGAAAATACATATAAAAATATTAAAAGTGATCCAACAAACTTATATCAAAAAAAAAAATAATACCTTCATAAAAATTGCTCAATGTAAAAGAACTAACTGAAAAAGATGCAAAAAGGCTAACCATTCACAATGCTATTCCACCAAAAATATACGGCCTACCAAAATTACATAAACAAAATATACCACTAAGACCTATTGTTTCTTGTATACAATCGCCATTCTATAGTTTATCAAAATTCTTATCAGTTTGCATTTCAAATATTACAGGCAAAAACGATTTTTTTATTAAAGATTCATTCGCCTTTAAAAAATTTATTGATAAAGTAAACCTACCTGAAAATTACAGACTTATTTCGCTAGATGTTATATCTTTGTATACAAACATACCAAATCAACTTGTCCACACTATTTTAGCAGAAAAATGGGAAATTTTAAAAAAACATACAACGCTATCAAAAAGTAATTTTATGGATGCTGTTGACCTCGTTCTAAATACAAATTATTTTCTGCACGAAAATACCTTTTACAAACAACTCGATGGATGTGCTTTGGGATCACCAATTTCATCTACCATTGCTCAGCTAGTAATGGAATATTTAGAGGAAAAAGTCTTAGAAAAATTAAATTTTAATATAATATTTTTCAAACGTTTTGTCGATGATTGCATAGCAGCCGTACCACAAAATAAAATAAATGAAATTATCCAAGAGTTTAACAGTTTCAACGAAAAATTACAGTTCATGTCCGAAACAGAGAATAATAATAAAATAAATTTTCTAGATATGACACTTATAAGCAGAAAAAACAAAATTTTAACTGAATGGTACACCAAACCAACTTGGTCAGATAGATATCTAAACTATTTCTCTAATCATTCAAAAATTCAAAAAAATAGCGTTATAATCGGTCTATCTGATCGTGCTATCTCCCTAACATCTCCAGAATTCCGACCAAAAATACTTCAAAAAGTAAAAGAGACACTAATAAATAATAATTTCAACGAAAAGACTATCACCAAAATAATTGATAAACGAACATATAAGTTTTATAATAACGTAAAAACAAAAAACATAGAACATAAACAGCAGAAATATGTGGCATTACCTTACACTAGTGAGCTGTCAGAAAAAATAAAATACATTTTAAAAAAGCATGATATTATCGTATGCCACAGGTCACATAATAAATTAAATACATTATTCACAAATTTAAAAAGTAAAACTCCTCTAATGAATAAATCAAATATAATATATTCGATCCCTTGCACAAATTGTCCCAAAAAATATATAGGCATGACGAGCCAATTACTGAAGAACAGATTAAATGGCCATAAATATACAAAAAACGCCTCAACAGCGTTAAACAAACACACACAGGACGAAAAACACACTTTTGATTATAACAGTACCATTATAAAAAACAAAGATATGAATTACCAAAAATTACAGATAAAGGAAATGATTGAAATTAAAAAAGATAAAAACACTGTTAACGACAGAACAGATATGGGAAATTTGAGCCACATTTACGCAAACCTAATTTAAACAAAACTATTAAGTATTCGATCCGGTCAAATAAGAATCAAAAATAGAATATCCTCTTAAACATAAAACCAATCATATACCTTATTTGTTTTTTTATACATTGTAAAATTTAAAAAAAATAAAACACATTCGCATTCCACGTATCCTAAGTAAACGATGAAAATTTAAAGTTTATTTAGAAACATAACAGCAAAATGTCAAGGTATGTACTGGTAAAATTAAATATTTTTAAAATGTTTTAAAGTTTTTGACTACTGTTTTTAAGTGTCTTGTTTGTTTTCCAAAATGGTAAAATATGTTTTTTATTTGATGTATTTTAATTATATATTTTTTTAGGAAAAAAATTTTGAAAATGCCTTGGATAAACGGCGAAACGTCAATCGTTTTGTGTTTTATTAATTATAGAACCTAAACCCAAGAAAATACAAAATTAAGGAAAATGATATATATATATATATATATATATATATATATATATATATATATATATATATATATATATATATATATATATTTTTGTCAATTCGAGGTTATTTCTTTAGCAGGGATGCTATATTGGAATAAATGATGGGGCATGGTTTGTGATGATTTTGATGTATGATATGGTATATATATATATATAAGTAGTGGAGATAGGGGGCTCTCAGTTGACCCCCCCACCACTTTTTTGATTGGTCAGCCAAGAATGACCTTGTTTCTGATTGGCTGCCCAATTTCGCCCCCTATCTCGATTGGTTACGTAAACTCCACCTTTTTTTGCTCCACCTCCTACCTCCTTCCTAACCACCACAGCAGTTGGAGGGGGCTGGTAGCAGTTGGAGGGGGCTGGTAGCAGTTGGAGGGGAGCTGGTATTTGAAACGACTGAATCTGAGCGAGCTACATTCATTCAGTCGTGATGTCAAATAGTGACCAACAACCAGAACAACAACTTATTGAACGTGTAGGCCAAGTCATAATTTTATATCAAACTAGCAAGAAAAACCTTACGGACTTTGAAGATCAAGACTTGGCCTTCTTTCCCATCAGTTATTTGAAGAGATACGTTGATTCACTTAGTTTACAACAAATTTGGCATAGGTTACCAAAACATTATCAAAGTGACGAGGAATTGAAGCTAAATTTACCCTGTTTTGAACATTACAACTTATACAAAAATCATATAGACGGTCCACCTTTACCAATAAAAAAGTGTTGTCAAAGTGCAAATTGTTTAAACAAGTGAATCAAATCTCACAAATTCAGTTCATCAGTCTTCGAAATGGATTAACAACAAATCTATTTAGATTCCGCTTGCGATGAATCAATCCAGTCAATGTACAAGGAAGAAGTAACTCATTTTAAATTGGCTGGAAGGGGGAAATTCAGCGCAAGACAGGAGTCTCTGATTACTATTGATCGTAATAACTTCGAAGACGATGATGAAGACGAAGAAGATGATGGGATAGAGTATAATGGAGTTCCAAACGGGTGTGAAGAAGAGGGGCTCGTGAAAGTGACAAAAATAAATGCAAGTGATGCATTGGCACCAAATTACCTTACGCGAGAAGTGTGCGTTTTCCAATCTTATGTTGTAATCATTTCATCTTCTGGCGGTGCATATAATTTATGTTGTGAATGTTACTATATACATGCTCTAAATTGCCCAAATGGGAAACATAATTTTGTTAATAGCCACTATAAACGATCTTTTATATGTTGCGAAAAAGATCTACAATGCAACACTTGTGAAAACGATTTATTTGTAACAACTCCTTCACAAGCATGTATAATATGTAACAAACCAGAACTAAAGAATATGCAAAACCATCTAATCGAAAAATCAAATTTTAAATAAATTTATTTCACTTGCACTTATTCATGCACTATGGACTATATTAAGTTTAAGTTTAAAATATTTTATAAGAATTTAGATTTTGTTCTGCTAAGTTAAATAAATGTAAAAAACTATGTAAATAAATATAAGGGAATGATGTGAATAGATAAGAATTTGTATTTATTCCCATTGAAAGGAATTATAATTTTGTACTTTCAGTATAGAATAATTCTTTTCAAATAATATGCATAAATTTAAATAAATGAATTTGATACTCCTCTTGAATTTATTCCTAGTAGTTTTTTATATTAGGTTTAAAATGCCAACTAATTTAAATAAAATTTTATATAAAATATAAGTTGTAAGATATAAGTTAAAAGATATAAGGTATAAGTTATAAGATATATATTAAGTTTAAGTTAAATAAATATAAGGGTACCATGTAAATAAATAGAAATTTGTCTATATTTAGATTCCAAGAATTAATGATTTTGTTCTTTCAGTGTAGAATAATTTTTTCTACATAATATGCATCATCAATCCTATTGATAAATTGAATTTTAAATAAATAAATTTGATACTTCACTTGAATTTATTCATGCACCCTAGTAGTTTGTAATATTAAGTTTAAAAATGTCAACTAAGATATTTAAATAAGAATTAATATATAAGATAAACAACAATTAGGTTTGATTAAATAAGATTCTCTGAAAACCGAGCTTATGATTTATTCTTCCATGTAGAATAATTCTGCCAAGTTAAAAAAAAACTAGTTTTCGTTACTATGCTTGTAAAAAAATAAAAATATATATAATCATCCTATTCATAATAATTCTTTAAAGTTGAAGAAACTTGGTTATTAGGTGTGAAATAGAAAAAAATTTTTCCTCAACGATTTTGTTTTTTATTATTCCTAAATTAAAATACAAATATACATATATACATAAATAGATAAATACATATATACATAAATAGATAAATACATATATACATATATAAATCATAATACCAAGTACCATTTTGGGATGGATCTCTGTTCCAGCTCTGCCATAGGTTGCTGCTGCTGCTCTGCCATAGGTTGCTGCTGCTGCTCTGCCATAGGTTGCTGCTGCTTTACCATCTGTTGCTGCTGACCACTAGAAGCTGCTGCTGCTGCTGCTCTGCCATAGGTTGCTGCGGCTCTGCCATAGGTTGCTGCTGTCCGCCATAGGTTGCTGCTGTCCGCCATAGGTTGCTACTGCTGCTGCTGCTTTGCCATAGGTTGCTACTGTTTTGCCATCGGTTGCTGCTGATGCACCAGAGATTGTGGCTGCCCACCAGAGATGTTGTTGCCCACCAGAGATGTTGTTGCCCACCAGAGATTGTCGTAAATTATAAATTATAATTTATAATTTATCGGCCTCTTGCATTTTCGATCGTATCTCTGTCTTTGCATTGCCAAAGGTTGCTCCGGCTCTGCCATAGCTTGCTGCTGCTCTGGTATCGGCCTCTTGCATTTTCGATCGTATCTCTGTCTTCGCTCCGGTATTGGCCTCTTGCATTTTCGATCGTATCTCTGTTTTGGCGTTGCCAGAGGTTGCTCCGGCTCTGCCATAGCTTGCTGCTGCTCCGGTATCCGCCTCTTGCATTTTCGATCGTATCTCTGTCTTCGCATTGCTAGAGGTTGCTTCGGCTCTGCCATAGCTTGCTGCTGCTCCGGCTCTGCCATAGCTTGCTGCTGCTCCGGCTCTGCCATAGCTTGCTGCTGCTCTGGCTCTGCCATAGCTTGCTGCTGCTCCGGCTCTGCCATAGCTTGCTGTTGCTCCGGCTCTGCCATAGATTGCTGCTGCTGCTCTGCCATAGGTTGTGGCCGATCTTCTTCCATAGGCTGTTGTTGCTCCATCATCAAAGGTTGAAGATCCATTGCTCGGTCTGGATCCCACTCAAAGGCGATAGGCTCGGGATCCAGGTCTGGCTCAAACATGTTGATAAATTCTTCATCTAAATAGTCAGCCTCTGATGGTGGCGGCCACATCACCGTGTTCTCTGAATTTGGACTCTGACGATCCATCAGATTAATCTGATGTTCTAAGAATCCCAGAAAGTCTTGTAGTGTTAGAATTATGAAAGTACTCATTTTCAGACTTTAAACTTAATGAATGATAAGTCAAGACGCTGTAAATCCTTATATACAATACTGAAATACCACCTTTCCGTACCTCCAGCGGCGAAACCGATCCGAAGAATGAGAAGAAGAAGAAGGCAAAGATAGCGTGAACTCGAGAGAGGTCGTTGAACGGTCGTAAGTTGTTTTGTTCTTAAGAAAAAGACGAGTAAAGAAGAGAAGAAGAAAAAAAAAAGTTATTTTTTGGAATAATATAAAAAACGAAAAAAAAAAAATTAAAAAAAAAAAAAACATTTTTTATATTATTCCAAAAAACAACTTTTTTTTTTTCTTCTTGTCTTCTTTACTCGTCTTTTTCTTAAGAACAAAACAACTTACGACCGTTCAACGACCTCTCTCGAGTTCACGGTCTCACGGTTCCCGTCGTACCATGCAGTGCCACGCCGTACCAGCCAGTACCAGGCTCTTGGCCGCTTTAAAAGGCGACCTGGTACGAAGCGTCTCTTCAGTTTACATCTCGCTATTAGCGTATGTATTAAAATTCTCGAATAGTATTTCAATTAGTCCGAATTATTTCAAATTATTGTGTGACATAATGACATAATATTCATTTTCATTTGGTTTGTATTGCTGATTTAATATTTTTGATTTAATATTTTTTATTTAATATTTTGGATTTGCTTTAACTTAATTTTTACTTCATTTTAAGAGCTATAAATTTATTTTTCATTTTCTGATTTTCTAATTTCTTTATTTTGATTTTTGAATTTTTAATTTATAATGTCTTCATTTTTAAATGTAAAAATTGAAAACATCGATTTAACCGCATTTAATTTAAACTAAGCTTGCCTTGTCCACGATTTAATGGACTGTTCTTTTTGCGGGTTAAGCGATGAACAATTGGAAACTAAATTTAAAGAAATTGATAATACTGAAATTGGTGATTGCGATATTTTAGGACAACTTTTAAAAGTTTTAGATGAAGCGAATATTAAAGAATTTTCTCCTGAACCTCTAGAAACCATAAATTTTGACGATATAAACAATGATATGTTGAGGCAAAATTTAATTAATAATTTTGAAATAAATGAGGGTGATAATTTGGAAGAGCTTCTAACAATAATGGAAGGGACTGAAAATGGTTCGGGGCAAAATTTAATTAAGGTTAATGGGGAGCATGAGGAAATTCCCGGGCAAAATTTAATTAATAATTCAACAATAGGGGAGGTTTATGATTTGAAACAACTTTTGAATGTATTGGGAGGGTCTCCAAATAGCTCAGGGCAAAATGGGGGTGATAATGAAGGAGTTTTAAATAATAATAATAATAATGGGTTTGGCATTGGGGGTTTTTCGAAAAATATTATGAAAGAGATTTATCGCCCCCATTATTCACCAATTTCGGATGCTTCATCAGATGAATCATCAGATGATTCATCTGATGATTCTATCGACAGTGTGAAAACCGTCATACAGGTTTCACCAAAAGATGAAAAAATTTTATATCAACAACCATCCAAATTTGGCTATACAAACAGTTTTGTAGACGTTTTGGATTTGAGCTGCGGTGAAATTGTGGGGGACATTGAGCTATATAGTTACAATGGAAATTTTGAGGATGAGCAACCTCAATGTTCCTCAAATATCATTTCAAACTCAAATCAAAATCAGGAACAAAATATATTGGAACCAAATCAAAATCAGGAACAAAATGTATTGGAACCAAATCAAATTTCTACTAATTTATTTGAACAAAATTTCTCAAAAAAGCGCTCTTCGGAAACATTGTTAGATTTGCCAAATTTTAAAAGGCTAAAATTGGATGGTAACGATACTAGTTCTCATAATTTGGAGCATCAAAATTTTTCTCTACCCGCCGCAATCAGAACAGCTCCGAAAATCGATTTATCAAATAAGAGTGAATTAGATAAATTTATTCGCATGAAATCTAAGCCGAGTTTAAATAAGAGTGACACAAGATGCGCGGCATCTAGATTTACATCAATGGTGTTCTCTTATTTCAACTTGGATAGTATTTGCAATAATATTTCTAATTCAACTCTGAAAGATGTTAAAAATTGTATACAAAGACAAGGCGATCTTCTTTTAAATTTGGGTAATATATTTTTTAAAAAAAATCCATGCTTTTCAACAAATTAAAAAGTTAATCCAAAAATTTTCCAAATTGCGTGAGCTGAAAAAATTGCTAATTATTCTATGTCATTGGGTCTTAATTGATCGAATTGTGTTTATTTAAAAGCGATATAACCCTGACCGATTCCATTTTAAAATGACTCTCCTTTGCACACACTGCTTAAGAGAATTTAAAAGAAAATCACATATTGTACGCCACCTTCGAGAAAATTTTGTCAATAACGAAAACACCTTTAACATGGAAGATTATATAATTAATCGTAAGTATTTTTTTATAACATATATAGCTATTATTTTCCTTTAAATTTTTCTTTTAATATTAATTAATAAAGTTTTACAGAGGAATTAAAAATAATGATTGTTTCAGTTGATGAACTACTTTCAAGACCTTCAATGCGATATTGCCAAGATTGTGAAGTAAATGTCAAATCTAATTCTTGGAGTACACACTTGAGGACAAATATTCATAAAAACAAGAGCTGCATAAAATATGGAAATGGAATTGACATTATCAGGAGTGCATTTAAATGTCGAATAGCTTCCTACAGAATATATTCACAGAATTATCACGTTGACATCAAAAAGTTTCAGCAAGATGTTGGTAATAAAGTGCAAACATTAATACGCCAGCGTCAACAAGAATTTACATGTGCTAAAGTAAATTTGGAATTATTTGGAATATATTATTCCCCAACTTTAATCTCTACTTCAATTAAGTCATTTAATACACCGTTCTTCGTTGTAACCCATACAACTGATCTACAACTGCTTTACGATGATTTATTCAAGATTATTGAAACCAAAGCAGATGAATTGCCGGAACGAGACTCAGGTAATTATTATTTAATCTCAAGAGCTAAGTTTTCTTAATATCACTTGAACATCTCTAACAAATATTATTCATAACTAATTTTTTAATTCATATTACAGGGTGGGCTCTACAAAGAATTCTGCATTTGGAAGTAAACATCAACAAGTACAACCCATTGAGTGCCTCCTCCTACATAAAGATGCAAAAATTTTCTACATCAATAGTGAATGTGATGAATGAGGACAATTGCTGTTTCGCCTGGGCAGTCGTTTCAGCAGCATACCAACCAATCGGTAATCCTCGAAAGACCTCTTCATATCCAGACTTCAGAAACGCTTTCGATTTTACAGGTATAGAATTTCCAGTAAAATTATTAGATATAAAAAAATTTGAGGAAAAAAATAATTTGTCCATAAATGTATATGGAGTTGAAAATTTTTTAAGAGATAATAAAAATGTATATGAGATTGTCGGTCCTTTGCATTATAATAATGAAAAGAAAAAATTACATATTAATTTACTTTTAATAAGTTCTGATGATGGAAATAACCACTACTGTTGGATAAAAGATTTAGGTTGCTTGGTATCCAAACAATTATCAAAAAAGAAAATAAAAAAATACTTATGTGATGGATGCCTTCAATATTTTGGAACATATGAAAAACTTAACGCGCATTTAGAACGTGATTGTAGTTTTGTTCGAATTGAGCTTCCTTCAGATAATTTGATTTTGGATAAATTTGGAAATTATATTCCTGCAAATAAATTAAAGTTTCAAAATATTCAGAAACAGTATAAAGCCCCTTTTGTTATATATGCCGATTTTGAATGTTATTTAAAAAACATTGAGTGCCAACAATCTACACCTGATTCGACAACCTCATATACTATTAAAACTGCTGAACATATACCCTATTCATTTGCTTATTATATTAAATCATCCTTTGATGAGAATGTTGTTTGTCTTAAACTTTATAGAGGTACAGATTGCGCTTTAAAATTTATTGAATACATTGAAAATTATGTAAAAGAAATTTATAAAAAATATTTAAAATATCAAGTACCATTGAAAGATTTGTCATCTGTAGAACAGATTGAGTATGAAAATTCTAGCATTTGTTACATATGTGAAAAACCTTTTTCAAAAGGAAATTTCATAAAGTGTAGAGATCATTGTCATATTACAGGTAAATATCGAGGAGCTGCCCACTTAATTTGTAATTTACATTTTAAACCTCCAAAATATATACCAATAGTATTGCATAATTTAAAAAACTATGATTCTCACCTATTTATTAAATCGCTTTGCTATAATAAAGAAAATATTAGTGTTATAGCTCAAAATAAAGAAAAGTATATTTCTTTTAGTAAGGAAATTTTCGTTGATAGTTATGTGTCAGAAAAGCGGAAACCAGTTGCTTTGCGACTACGCTTTATAGATTCTTTTCAATTTCTCCCAGAGTCTTTAGAGTCACTATCACAAACTCTACAAGATTCACAATGTTTTGAAATTAAAAAGTTTTTCTCAAATGCTGATGAATTTCGATACATTAGACAAAAAGGGGTATTTCCATACTCTTACATAGATTCCAACGAAAAATTAAATGAGAAATCTCTACCATCGATTGATAAATTTTATAATAACTTAACCGATGAAAATATCTCTCCTCAAGACTACAATCGTGCTGTAGAAGTGTGGAATCTATTTAAGTGTTCTACAATAGGGGCTTATTCCGATATTTACTTAAAATCTGATGTTTTACTTTTGGCTGATGTTTTTGAAAATTATAGATCCACATGTATTAAAACCTATAAGTTAGATCCTGTTAATTATGTCACTAGCCCTTCTATGTGCTGGAATGCAATGATGAAATTAACTAATGTAGAATTAGAATTATTAACGGAACCAGATATGCTTCATTTTTTCAAAAAAGGTGTTCGTGGTGGGGTTAGCACTTGTTCCAAACGCAAATCTGAAGCAAATAATCCATTCTTAGAAAATTTTAATCCTGAAAGACCTACAACATATATCACTTACTTAGACGCCACAAATTTGTATGGTTATGCTATGAAACAATATTTGCCTGAAAAAAATTTTGCTTGGGTACCTAAGCTCGAAATAGAAACTTTAAATATATCCGAACTTTCAGATACATCATCTATAGGCTACATATTTGAAGTTGATTTAGAATATCCAAATTATTTACATGATAGTCATAATGATTTCCCATTTTGTCCTGAACATTATACACCGCCAATTTCAAACCACTCCAAATTGATTCCAAACTTACATAATAAATATAACTATATCATTCATTACCGATATCTGAAACAATGTCTAGAATTTGGACTCAAAATCATAAAAATACACAGAGCAGTTAAGTTTACACAATCACCATGGTTAGCGGAATATATAGATTTAAATACAAATTTACGAAATTTATCTAAAAATAAATTTGATAAAAATTGTTATAAATTGGCAAATAATTCAATTTTCGGTAAAACCATGGAAAATGTTGATAGGCGAGCAGATATTAAATTAGTATCTCAATGGGAAAGACAGGGTAATAAATTTAGTGCCGAAAAACTTATTTCTAAACCTCAATTAAAGGATTTTAAAATTTTCTCTGAAAATTTAGTTGCTCTTCAACTTCAACAGGTTTGCATTGAATACAATAAACCAATTTATGTTGGGATGAGTATCTTGGATATTGCAAAAACTGTGATGTATAATTTTTATTACGGGTATTTAAAAGTTAAATATGGTAATAATTTAAATTTATTATATACGGATACTGATTCCTTAATTCTTGAAGTTCAGACCCAAAACTTTTATGAAGATATGAAGCTAAATCTGGATAAATTTGATACTTCTAATTTTTCTGAACAAAATATTCATTGCATGCCTATTACAACATCAGTTGTTGGTAAATTTAAAGATGAGTACAAAGGAATTCCCATTGAAAGTTTTTATGGAACTGGTGCTAAAGCATATTGCATCAAATCAAAAAATAGTATAGATAAAAAAGCAAAAGGTGTTAGTAAATTATGTATAAAAAATCAATTAACATTATCAGATTATAAAGATGTTGTTGAGAAAGGTGACAAAATATTCTGCACCATGTATGTATTCAAATCAGATATGCATAACATATACACTAATTTGTTAAATAAATTGGCATTAACAACTCATGATGATAAAAGATATTGTATACCAAATTCCACAAAAACTCTTGCATGGGGACATAAAGATATTTTGGAAACAGATTTTTTTGATAAAGATATGAAAATGATGTATGACACTCTAACTTCTTTAAGTTCCGAAAACGAAAATGCATCTAAAAATAAAAAACCACGATTAGAATTAACTGCTGCTAGTAATTTTTCATCTTTATAAAGTCATCATTTTATATGATGATAATATATGTAAGTCGTTTTTGAAGCTTTAAAAGTTGGAGGGGGAACTGAATCCAAAGACATATATATTGTATACAAATACCACTATTTGTTAGTAATATTACAACAATGACTGCTGCATCTTTAATAGTTTTAGTTTCCCTTATTGGAAATGTGCTATATGTAAATTACATTCCTAATGCAGTTAGGGCTGATATATGTATAAATGCCCTCAAAAATGAAACCGATTGCTACAAGCAGATGAAAATGACATATCTTGTTGGAAATTCACACTTTTTTACCTATAATGTAACTGATTCTGCTTTATATGAAAATACATTCATAAAAATTAAATATTCCATGACAAACAAACCATTACAGTATTCAGATTGGATTCCTTTCAACAATAAAAAAGAAGAATCCTGTCATTGTGTCTGTTGTTATATATTTGTTATTATATTTGCATCAGCAATATTTATTTGTACATGTTTAATTTTATTGTATTTCATAAAAAAATATCTATAAAATTATTTAATAAATGTTTAAAAATAATATAAATTTTGTTTTTTATTGATTCTTGTTAGTATAAAGACATTTAAAGTTTATCCCCTCCTCTTAAATGGGGAAGGAAAATAAGTTTACCCCTCCACTTGAGAGGAGAGGGAAAATGTATAAAATTTAGGAGCAAACGGATAGATAGTTAGTTTTTTGAGAGTAAACAGATAGCTAGTTAGTTTTTGAAATACATCATTCAAGATGTTCAGTAATCAGAGTAAAAATATATTTGAAAATTCACCATTAAAAAAGAAAATAAAAAAAACAATTATAAATTCTACAAAATATAATTTAAATAATTCTAACTCTAAATATGCTGCGATTGGTTTGTGGGTGGAAAATGATTTTCTACCATGCATTGAACTTGGTGCTAAAAATGGTCAATCTGTGATATTAAATGAAGATGATTGGAAGAACTTATTGCAATATCAAGGAGTTATAACAAATTATATGTTTTCACCTAATGTTTTCAATGAACCGATATATTTGCAAAATTTATCTATTCATTTTGAAAAGATTGGTGAATTACCAATAGTGAAGATTGCGAAAAGCTGTGAATTTATTTACTATGGAAATGAAACTGTCTGCAGACTATGGGAACAAATTCCACTTATAGAATATAGACTAAACGTTTTACAAAAACAAAACTTTCGACGTTATTTCAACGTTTTTAGAAATAACAACTTTTACGATGGAGATTCCTTTGACAAAATATATAATGTCCTTTCTCCAAAACAAAATCTAAATAGTGAAAATGTATGCTCCATGCTGGAACTGCTTTTGAATCATCCCGAAGAACTAGAACAAAAATTAAAGTCTAAGCACTATTATGAAGAAGACAGTATCTATTGATGAATCAAGAAACCAAATTCATCTGATGGTTGCTTGGAACTTTGCCTACAGAAAAGCTCGTATGACTTCTGAAGAATTTATAAATCAAAAACATTTTAGAAGAAGGATTAAATTGACTGAAGAAATTTTAAATCCCATATTAGACTCTGATTATAGGAATATTGTATTTAAAAAAATGTTTATGTAATAAGCTTATTTTTAAATAAAACAAATATATATATAAAAATTCATTTTTTTATTACAAACATTAATTATTATTACAGCATTAATTACTATTACATCACATCTCCCTTGAAGATCCAAGAGTTATAAGATTTATCTAATCCTAATCATTTTACAAATACTTTGTTTCCTTACTTTCTTAACACTTTTTCCACCAGATATACATTTGGGTGTCTTACTTTTTGAAGTTCTTCCTCATAGAAACCTCCTTGAATATCTATTCCGTTTCCATCTTGAATCAAATACGTTGTTGGATTAGTCAGCTGGATTTTTTTTATTTGAAAAATTTCGTTTGACCAGTTGGGTGTGTAACCTTTAGAAAATTGTTCACGAATCTTGCTTATTCGTACTCTATCACTAACACGAAATTTTGGTGATCTGGGATCCACAGTTTTCCTATGGGTATAAGCTGATTTCAAGATTTCCATTTCATTCTTTTTGTTAACTTCGTTTGGTTTTTTTCCGATTGTTGAATGCTTAGTATTATTGTATTCTGTAATTATTTCTTTAAGAAAGCTGATCCATTTATAATTACCTAGTAAACTAAACTTTTTCCACATTTTGTTTTTTATAGTTCTATTTACTCTCTCTACAATACTAGGTTTCATATTAGAAAATGTGTTGTAATGATTAATTTTGAACTGCTCCATAAGTTTCTGAAAGTCTTGATTAAAGAATTCTTTACCCTGGTCAGTATTCAGATTTTTTGGAGGAGTTTTTAAAGTTAATAGAATTTTTTTCATTGCAGCTGTTACATCTTTACCAGTTTTGGATTTTACAGGTTCTGCCCATACAAATTTAGAAAACACATTTATTACCATTAATATATATCTTAAACCCCTATTAAATTTCGCATATGGCTGCATTTCTATCAGATCAGCTTGAAATAGATCATTAAGCCCTTTTACAATTGTTCGTCTCCTTCTATATCGCCTTCTCGCTGGTTTATGTAATTCATTTACAACGTCTTGCTTAATTTTACTCATTATTAATTTATACCTTACTCTCGAAAATAAATCCCATAAATAACTTTACCTCCTTCTAAACCGTTTATAAAAACCCTTTATCGCTGACTGTGTAAAATATGAAAAAGTTATCTCAGTTTTTTTTAGTAAGTTCTTTAATTTTATTTTCCACTGCTTCAAATGATTTTTTATTTTCATTTCTAATTTCTTTTATTGATGAATTTATTTGGGTGATGTTGTTAGTAAGATCAGAAATTTTGTTGAATTCATTTCTTCTCTTGCATAATTCATTGTATCATTAAATTCTTTTCTAGAAACTTCAGCAGCTCTTTGAACTAATTCATTTAATGATTTTATTTCTTTTACTAATTTATCTTCTAGATTTTTTAGATCTTTTCCTAATTGAAATTCTGCATTTGTTATATCTAATGTCATTTTTACAATTTTTTTTTCTATATTTTTTATATCTGACGCTGTCTTTTCAGCTTTGTGTAATATATCTGTATAAGATATTTCAAGTTCTTTTATCAGTAAAGAAATCTCCTCGATTTTTGAACTATTATTTTTAATTTTAATTAATATATCCTTTTTAGAAACTTCCATTATAGCTTGCACTACTTGTAGTAAGGATTCTAATTCTTTTTGTAATTTTTCATCAATTACCTTTATAAAATTTCCCTCGTCAAAAGAAGTTTCAGATTTGGTTTTTAGATGGTTTAATTGCTTTAGTATATCCTCGATTTTTTCATTTTTTTTTGTAATTTGATCTTTGAATTTTGTTTCAATTTTTTCATTTTCGTTTTGAAAATCCTCCTTCAATTTGTCTTCTAAATATTGTAAATTTGATTTATATGCATTGATTTTAATTTCAAATTCTTTAATTTGTTCTTTAAATTCATTAACTTTGTCGGTATCTTTTTTGTGAATTAGAAAATGAGTGTTCATTGATTTTTCAAGATTTTGTGTATTTTGGCCCATAACGTCATGTATTTTCTTAAAATTCCCTACTTCTTCTGCTACTCTATCATTAAGCATATTAGTAAAATTTTGAAACTTTGATGTAATTTCCTTGGAAATACTGTTCTTGGCGTTGCCAGTTGCTGAAGTATCCTTAATTATTGATTTAATTGATGTAATTTCATTTTTATTTCATTTTCAAAATCATCAACTTTATCATATTTTAACTTCACTACGTCAAAGTCATTTGCATATTTAGAAACTTTCTGAGAAAATTTTTCTACTACCTCATCATTTCCATCAACAGTATTTTTCAAATTAATTATCTTGTCATTATATTCAGGAATAACTTTATCCTCAAATAACTTAATCTTTTTTCAATATTTTGTATGTTGTTATCATATTCATTTATTCTCTTATTTAAATTATTAACGTCACTTTTCAACCCGGGATCTAAATTTTGAATTAATTTGTTTTCAATATATTTTACATCGCTTTCAAAATTTTTTATTATTTTCTCTTCAACATTTGATAATATTTTATTTTCTAATGATAATAATGTGTTTAGAGCAGATTTTTTTGAAATATGACGACCAAATTTATCGATGGTCATTTTAGAAATGTTTAAAAGTATCTATTATGTTCTTTTATATAATAATATTCGCTTCTCTTAGTTCTTCAATAATGGAAATAATTTCATTGTTATGACCAGTGTGTCCCGCAAGCATGGATGCTACCAAGAGTTGAAGTCTCTCAACAAGTTCGTTTAGATTATCCCAATATATGTAATCTGTATTAGGTTTATTAACTTTTAAAGTTATACCAAATCCGTTTTTTTTGAAGACATTCGACTTTCTCTATATGGAGCTTTGCGTCTTTCAAAAAATCCCTGGATTGCTTGTTGTGATTCGGGATTTAGAGTTTTAGTTTTTGTAATTCCTTTGCTTTGCAAATAAGGTCCTATTATAGAAATATATTTATGTGATCCATTTCCCTGCACCTGCTCATTTGGATCATTATTTCTACGGTATGCATTGATTCTTTTTAAAATATCCATATAATTTTCCATATCTTGTTTTTTATACCCTATTGGTTCTTTTTTAAATAATAACTCATATAAACCTGGTGTACCTGTATAGGTTATTCCTTCAATTTTGATGTTTCTACCAATAATTTCGACAGGTTTTTGAGTTAAACCCAAAAAGAATTTCTCGGTTTCCAAATCATGAACTATTCCATATTGGTGATCAAACTCATGTTCAACATCTTTTACACCGCCATCAATATATTGGCGAGGTAATTCATCAAATCCTGATAAATATTCTTTATATAAATCTGTATCAACAAATGTTCGAACTGTTTGCCGTGTTTGTTCTAGTATATCTGAAAGATTTCCTATTGTGGAATGTGAATCTGAAGAAGGGGTAGTTTCTGCAACAATACTTGTTTGTTGTATAGATGGCATTTGACTTGCTGAAGCTAAACTCGCGTCCCAGTCAATAATCAATGGTATTTCTGTAGGAAGGAGTGGAGTTTTTCCCGTCTTTCTTTTTTCTGGTGTTGATGTTCCATATTGTAATTTTCTCTTTGGTGTTAGTGTTTGAATTAATCTTTTTTGTGGTGTTTCATAAATTTTTTTAATTGGTGTGTGTAGCTCTTCCTTTATTTCAACAGGTTCAATTTTACCAATCGTTGAAATTAATTTTTGTAAGGGTTGAGTTATCGGTTTATATGTTTCCTCCAATTTAGTTTGCGCCTCAAATTCCGCCTTTTTTAAACTCTGATATTTTTGTTTAACAGCTTTTCTTGATTTAACTAGCTCTCTTGCTAAACGTTCATCCATGATTGGTATAATTTACAATCAAACGTTTATTTTTATAAGTAAATATATGAATCAAATCCTTTTCGATATCGGCCAGATTTCACATTAGAGTCTTTGTCTATAACCAAAAATCCAAATTTATCTTTCCAACATATTAAGCACAACTCATTAAATTGGTTGAATGACATATCAACATTAACATGATCATCATAAATATGTTTTAAGTTTGTTCGATCTTGTTGAAATATAACAATTAAATTTGCATTGTCACGAATTAATTGTTTCGGAATAGAAGAATATGTTTGACATAAATAAAAACAATCAGTATTTTTGTGTCTTCCGAAACAAAAATAATCTTTTACAACATTCTGATTACAACACACTATATCATCAAATATTATTATAGAGTTTGGTTTAACTTGTTTTGGTGAAACAATTGTTTCTTCATTTTCAGATTCATAGTATCCAATTTTTTTCAAAGGTTTAAAAAGTGTTCTCAAATATTTGTACTTTGGTTGATATAAGGATTTTGAATAAACATACATATTTTCAAATCGCAAACCATTCGGATCTTCAATTAAACTAATAATAACATTGGTTTTGCCACAACCTGACGGGCCAATAATTAACCCTCTTTTACTATTTCCCTCAAACAGTTTTCCATGTTTTCTAAAACCATTCACTGAACTTTCATGATCCTTAATTGTTATAGAGTATGGTTGTTTCTCAACCCTCATTTTATATATAAAACAAACTATTAATATTCGGTATTGTGATGTAACTGGTTAGTTATCACTAGGATTGTGACTATATATAATGTTTCCATCACATAATAAACGAATCATTTACAAGATAAACAGCAAAAGGAAAGGAAGTGGTTTAGTAAACTCATTAATCAATAAATTACCCTTTGAATTGCATATTCCTGGTTATACTTTTTGTAGACCTGGAACAAAATTGGAAAAACGATTGTCAAGAGGTGATAAAGGTATAAATTTATTGGATGAGGCTTGTAAAGAACACGATATTGCTTACTCACAATCAAATGATATAAAAAGAAGGCATTTAGCTGATAAAATATTAGCTGACAAAGCTTTATCAAGGTTCAAAGCTAAAGATTCGAGTTTTGGGGAAAAAACTGCTGCACTAGGAATTACTGGTGCTATGAAAATTAAAAGAAAATTAGGTATGGGACTTCGAACGAGAAGAAAGTTTAAGCGAAAAACCCGAAAAGGACGAGGACTATCATTATCTCAGGTAATTTCAAAAGCTAGAAAAGGAATTAAGGGGAAACGTTTTAAAGACCTAAATGAAAGTATTCAAACTGCTTTAAAAGCTATTAAAAAAACAGGTAAAGTGTTACCTCCAAAGAAAAGGGTAATTCCAATCCCAAAGACTGGCGGATTTCTTCCACTTATACCTTTATTTGCTGGTTTGTCTGCTCTTGGTGCTCTTGGAGGAGGGGCTGCAGGTATTGCTAAAGCAGTAAATGATGCAAAAGCAGCCAAAGCGAAATTAGAAGAATCTAAACGACACAATCAAATGATGGAGTCCATTGCGGTAGGAAAAAAAGGAAGTGGACTTTATTTAAAACCCTATAAAACAGGATGTGGATTATACTTGAAACCTTATTCAAAAAACTGCTAAAACATATACCTCGAAAAGCACTTACAAATTATGATTTACTTAAATACGTTAAATATTTACAAATTCCCAACTTTCGTGGTATTTTTATGAGGGATAAATTACCAAAAAAGATAAAGATAATTGAAAGTGCAATTGTCAATCTAGATAATCATAGTGGTGCTGGTACTCACTGGATAGCATATACAAAAAAAGGAAAAAACATAATATATTTTGATAGTTATGGTAATTTGCGACCCCCTTCTGAATTAATTAAATATTTTTATAGCGACCAAAATAATATTGTTAATTATAATTATAACAGTTATCAAAACTTTAACAAAACAAATTGTGGTCAATTGTGTCTAAAATTTCTTTATAACCATATGTAACACGTAATTTTAGTTTATTATTAAACACATTTTTAAAGTAAAATGTCATATAGTTTTGTTCTTAGCGGCAATTCCGCTATTTTAACATCAGAGTAACATCCTCCAATATATTTAGATGAAGATGTTGAATATGTTATCGGTCTTGTAAATTTCGAAACATTTAATGCAATTCCCAATATTGATGTTGGGAATAATGTATTAATTCATGATGAAAATTTAGAAATAGCCATACCCCCAGGTAGCTACGAATTAGAAGACATGACAGATTTTTTAAAAAAACACTTGGATGAGGATAAAATTAGTTTTAGTCCTTATGCAAATAATAATACTTTGCGTACACATCTTAAATATTCAGCCCCCATAACTTTTCGTGAAGGAACTATTGGTAAATTATTAGGGTTTAAAAATGGGCGATTGGAAGCCAACATTGAACATATATCAGATTTTCCCGCAGAAATAATTAAAGTAAATTCAATAAATATAGACTGCAGTATTGCAGAGGGATCATATTTAAACGGGAACCCTGTTCAAATAATACACCAATTTTTCCCGAGCGTTGCTCCAGGGTTCAAAATAATTGAGTCACCTCAAAACGTCATATATTTCCCAGTCACCGTTAAAGTAATTGATAAAATAGCCATTAAAATAATAGATCAGGAAGGTGATTTGGTTAATTTTAGAGAAGAAACCATAACCATCAGACTACATCTTAAAAAAGTAGATGAAAGATGGTAATATTATATAACAATAAATCTGCAAACTTTACTAGAAAATTTAATAATAAAAACATTAATAAGACAAGAAAGAAACCAACTTCCTTTAGTAGGAAATCAAACTTCCAAAGGTTAACACCTTCTAATAGAAAATTTCTTCAAAGTTTGGGTTTTAAACTTAAATAAAAATGGATTATTTAAATGTAAGAGAAAATGTATTGGTTGATGAATCAATATTAAGCTGGGAAATTCTTTCTTTCGATCCTTTTAATCCTACAAAACTCGGAGCAAATGATGAAATCAGAATTGCTTTGCAACAAACAGGAAAATATCCTTTACCTTGCAAAAGTGAAATTTATGTGGAATTGCAAGTAACTAAAAAAGATGATTCCCCTTTAGCTAATACTGTTTTAATTAATAATTCTCCGGCATTTTTATTTAAAGAATTGCGCTATATTTTAAATGGTGTTACTATTGACTCCGTTCGGGATATTGGTATAACTTCAACTCTTAAGGGATATATTTCATTTAATCAAAATGAAAGTGCTAAATTGGAAAATGCCGGTTGGTATCCGAAAACAAAATCTAAAGAAAAAATTATGACTGATGACAAAGGTAATGTTTCATTATGTGTACCATTAAAGATGTATTCAGGATTTTTTGAAGATTATAATAAGATTATTCTTAATTCACAACAAGAACTTATTCTAATAAGAAGTAATGATGATACAAATGCATTATTATCCAGTAATGAAGATGAAAAACCCAAAATTAAAATTACAAAGTTGTGTTGGAGAGTTCCTCATCTTACTGTAGCGATTCCGCAAGAATTAGCACTTACTAAAATTATTGACAAAAATAGTGATATACTAATAACCTTCCGAAGCTGGGAATTAGTTGAATATCCAGAGTTATTGGAAACTACGAGGCACAACTGGCCCGTAAAAACATCTACAAAAGTCGAAACGCCACGTCATGTTCTAATTGCTTTTCAGAAAAATAGACGTGGTAATCTAAAAATGAATATGAGTAAATTTGATCATTGTAATTTAAGAAATATGAATGTCTTTTTAAATTCAGAAAGATATCCTTACAATGATCTTCAACTTGATTTTGAAAATAATAAATTTGCTACTCTGTATGAAATGTTTAAGACTTTCGTCAAGGGTATTATAACTCTCCAGTGGAACCAATTTTTAATCCAAAAGAATTTAAAGAAAATGCTCCTATAGTTTACATTAATTGTTCACATCAAAGAGATTTACTACAAACAGGTCCAGTAACCATGAGAATTGAATTTGAAACCAAGGAAAAAATTCCCGCTAAAACAGCGGCATATTGTGTTATAATTCATGATAAAGTTTTCAGTTACAATCCATTAACAAAAATTGTGAAACAGCTGTAATACAATTTCCTTAAGATAAAATACTCCTTTTAAACAAACCGCTACTTATGCTTAAGAGCGCATGCGTCAATTTTGATATTTATTAACGTAGCCAAACCAGAATTCTTCATTTATATAATGTCTTACGAGATTTCAGTTCGAGTATTAGATTTTCAACTTAAGTTGCAGGAATTAAAAAAACAAATAAGTGAATATCAATTAAAAGTAGAAATGATCAAGAAATTCAAATATTTGAAAATATGAAACTTATTCTAGATCTTCAAGGATTCAAAATTGAAAATAATAAATTTATTGTAAAGGAATTAGCAGCTTACGATGGGCAAAAGGCAAGTCATTTTATTTTCAAAGCTCCATTTCCGATGAGTCATTTACCATCCTATTTACACAAACAAGCTCTGTGGTTAATAAAAAATTACCATTGCATTGAGTGGTGTGAAGGATTTACGCCATTACACAAATGTGGAGATATCATAGGAGATTTAAGCGCTAAGGTGGACTATGTTTATGTAAAAGGGGAAGAAAAGGCAGATTTCGTAAAGAAATATTCCATGAAACCAGTTATCGAGATTGATGAACAACCCACCCTAAAGAAAATGGATCCTTGATGCTTTTATCAACAAAAAATACCATGTGTATGTGCATTATCAAATGTTTATTACCTTTACAACAATTTTTTTATGTAATAAAAGACTTGATTACAAATTATGTGTTTTATTTTCTAACATTGTTCTAATACATGAAATATTCTTATTTAATCCTAGTTCTTGAAGTTTACATATTAAAATATCTATATTTTTATTTTTTAAATATTCGCTACAACATTTAGCTGCTAGTAAACATAATTCTGCATGTTCCATATAATTTAAAAACAATATAATATTCTGCGCTTCACTTTCTTGACCTTCATATGCATAAAACTCGGAACAGGCTGCCGACATCAAAAACTCTTCATACATTTCTCCTTTTAATAATTCCATAATAAATCCTACACTAAAACCTCCCTGTTTCTCAATATCTCTTTATCTCTCTCTTCCTCTTCCACGATTTCTTTTAATATATCAGGATCTTTTATATAATCCTTCAATATCCTTAAAAAGTAACTGAATCCTATTTCCTTTATTTCATGAACGAACTTCAGTAAATTTTGTGTTTTTCTATAATTTAAACAGGCTTCTGCAGCTAATTGGTATTGGAAGGCAGTCTCATAATATACGTGTGCCCACTCGGGGTGCGTTTTTCTTAGCATTGCATTCTTTAATTCGGAATTTTGAATTTTAGTAAACTGTTTACCTAATTTGATTATTTCATTTTGCAAATCACTGTTCATAACTACCACTTATTTTTAACTTAACACTTTTCGTTATTAGTGGTGAATCTTCTATGTAAGCTTAAGACTAATTGTGAATGAATGTAGCTCGCTCAGATTCAGTCCTTTAAAATACCAGCTCCCCTCCAACTGCTGTGGTGGTTAGGAAGGAGGTAGGAGGTGGAGCAAAAAGAGGTGGAGTTTACGTAACCAATCGAGATAGGGGGCGAACTTGAGCAGCCAATCAGAAACAAGGTCATTCTTGGCTGACCAATCAAAAAAGTGGTGGGGGGTCAACTGAGAGCCCCCTATCTCCACTACTTATATATATATATATATATATATATATATATATATATATATATATATATATATATATATATATATATATATATGTGTTTGTCCTGTAGAACGCCATGGATACACTATGTCCGAAGGTCGTGTTATGAATGGGGCGAACCGGTTGGAAGTTTTCTCGTTGACGGAGGCATGATTGTCACATTACAGCAAGGATTTTGACTCTGTCGATCTATGAGCCATATTTCAAGCAAAGAATAATGCAAGAATTGACTCCAAATACAGAAATTTTCGGAAATATATTTACGATAAGGCCACACTGCAAGTAAAAATAACAGAGGGCCTAGAAACTCAGATGATAAATATTGGTCGAGGAGTGCGACAAGGGGATACGATTTCCCCTAAACTCTTTACTTTAACACTAGAAGATGTCTTTAAGAAACTAATCTGGGAACATAGGTTAGTCCGTCTTGGTTTTTATCCGGAGGGAACGACGATCCGTTTATACATAGAAATTTATATATATATATATATACATATATATATATATATATATATATATATATATATATATATATATATATATTGTTGTCAATTCGAGGTTATTCCTTTAGCAGGGATACTATATCGGAATAAATGATGGGGCATGGTTTGTGATGATTTTGATGTATGATATGGTATATATATATATATATATATATATATATATATATATATATATATATATATATATATATATATATATATATATATATATATGTATATATATATATATATATATGTTTGTCCTGTAGAACGCCATGGATACTCTATGTCCGAAGGTCGTGTTATGAATGGGGCGAACCGGTTGAAAGTTTTCTCGTTGACGGAGGCATGATTGTCACCCGACGCGGCGCTGATCTCAGCTTCGGATATTGTCCGATAGTCTGCGAGGAAATCCTCCAAGTCCATGTCAAGAATGTTCCGAACAGGTTGATGTTGGAACGAGGATCGAATGAGTTGATTATAATTAACTGATGTTTGAGATTCGCCGATTGGGTTTCAGATCGAAGGCAGTATTGAAGAATATCATCATTGAGCTTAATATATTATACTCGTAATTTCTCTAGATTGAGATAATTTCATTTTCATGCCCAGTGTGTCCGGCCACTTTGGAACTCCACAACAAACGTAAACGGTCTACCAACTCTTTAGCTTTGTTCAAGTATACTGTTGGAAATTATGCGGCATGGCTGGTTGTGGATTCGAGGTTATTCCTTTAGCAGGGATGCTATGTCGGAATAAATGATGGGACATGGTTTGTGATGATTTTGATGTATGATATGGTGTTGTTTAATATGGTAGGGTTGGTTGAGTAGCCTGTTCCAAACTTAGAAAGCCATGTCGGCATCTGGGGTTGACTGAGTTGTCGATGTATGATTTTTGGGAGGTATATAGTTCATATAGCTCGTCTTTCTTTCCGATTACTCTTATGCTTGTAAATGGATGATCTTCGTATGACGGGGCTTCGTGATCCGTAGCATATGTTTGTTGGGGTTGATCAGAGTGAACTTCAGCCAACGTCTCTAAACTTGAATCGATATGGTGCTGTCCAATGCTGTGTGATAGATAAATATATATATATATATATATATATATATATATATATATATATATATATATATATGTTTGCCCTGTAGAACGCCATGGATACTCTATGTCTGATGGTCGTGTTATGAATGGGGCGAACCGGTTGGAAGTTTTCTCGTTGACAGAGGCATGATTGTCACTCGACGCGCCGCTGATCTCGGCTTCGGATATTGTCCGATAGTCTGCGAGGAAATCCTCTAAGTCCATGTCAAGAATGTTCTGAACAGGTTGATGTTGGAACGGGGATCAAATGAGTTGATTATAATTAACTGATGTTTGAGATTCGCCGCTATCTAATCCGTTTGCATATCTGTTGAAAGCATAAACTCAATAATCTTACCTTTCATGTTACCTCGGCCGTGTTTAGAAACTTTCTGACTATCGTAAACGTGCCGGGTTAGATATATAAACGAATCGATGAACCAATGAGAGCGCTCCAACGCGATCATGCACAGTGGGAGGCGTTTGCTAAAAAAGTTGGCGTCATATAAATATGAACGCGTTGTTGGTATTTCTTAGCTGGAATTTTCTAATGTAAATTTTTTTTCATATATATTTTTTTATGATGTAAATAGGTATATTTACAACAATATATATATATATATATATATATATATATATATATATATATATATATATATATGATTGAAAATAATATGATATTTTATATAACCTGAACTAACCTCCTAAACATGCATATATTTTAATTATTTTCGAAAAGTCTAAGGAAAATTTTGAAAATGTTTTGATGGAATTGTAATAATGAAGAGTTGTAGAATATCATACTATTTTTCCCGAATCGCTAAAAAAAATCAGAGGGCTGGAGACCGTTAGGCCGGCCGGCCCTCTTACATAAAAAAAACCGCCACCTACAACTTTTCGACAACCCCGTCGGGCGGTCAAACTTCATTTCTATTGATTTTTGTTTTTTTTTTTGGTCTCTATTTTTTTAATTTTTAATTTTTCAAATTTTTTTCATCAACGCATTCTCCTCAAAATTCTAGGTAATAAAAATGCTTTTATGCTCTATCTTGAACGGTTCCCGAGCTACAGCGCTTTAAACAATCCAAATTACTAACTTGTCGTAACCCTTTTTTCAAATTTCCGAATTTTGAAAAATACTACAATATGTAGAAAAAAATTCCCTCTCAAATTTCCCAACAGCGTTTTTCTCTAAATCTTGAATTTTAGCACGCAATCGCCATTTTACTATAAAAAAAGTTTTTTTTACACCATTGCGTTCTCCTCCAAATTCTAGGTAATTAAAGTGCTTTTAGTTTTTCTCTATCTTGAACGGTTCCCGAGCTACGGCGCTTTCTTAATCCCTTTTTTTCAAATTTCATCTTTTCGAATTTTGAAAAATACTACAATATGTAGAAAAAATTCTCTCTCTAATTTTCTAAAATTGTTTTGCTCCAAATCTTCAACTTTAGCGCGCATTCACCATTTCTCACTAATTTTTTAAAAAATAATTTTTTTATTTTATTACTGTCAGAAAAAAATGCTTGCTTATAGTACTCGACTTTCTCTATAATTTTTTACCATACTTTTTTTCTTATTCCTAACCGTTACTTTTCTACAAATTTCCTAATTCGTTGTGTTCATATTTTCCCTCAAAATTTTTTTTTGCGTTATCTAAAAACTTTTTTCCAAAAAATAAACCCCTATTATCTAAACTCCCGTACTCCCTTCTTAAGGGAATCCACTTTTTTATCAGGTTTCAAATAAATATAAAACTACTACTTGACTTTTACAAATTGATTAATTGACGTACCATATTTTATCATTATTTTATGTTATATATAATGGATAATTACACTAAAATATAGATTTGTTGGTCACGGAACCGTTTAGATGAATCGTAAATAACTCATGCGTACACTTAACTGTCTTGGGGAATTTATTGTGTCTGGTTTCAAACTCCAATTTCACATCAACGGTCGATGAGTTAATAGCCTCTGGTTGATGATGAGGATCGTTTATTCCGCGCCCATAGTAGCTGCTTTGGTAGTTTTCTTAATTGTAATATGCTGCTGCGTACAGTTTCATGGCGAAATTTATATTCCATCTTTCGTAGGGATAAACGGTTGAATTCAGATATAGTCTAATATCGCATACGCCGGCGTGGGTAAACTGGGTTGCGTTTCTTTCTTTTTTGTCGCAAATATTACTATCTTGAAATCCGACGATTATATAGTGCAGTCTTTCTAGACTTGTGCTCGTTCTCAAGGCCCATACGTCGGAAGGTGTTTGTCTTAAAGCTGGCAATTCGTACAAATCCCATTTACGATATACCATCTGAATACTGGCATTGTCTCCACCTTTATGAATGCCAGACAATATTATAAATTTTTGCTTTAAGTCTGGAATGATGTGACGAATTTTCCATTCGATTTTGTGATACTGATTTCGGTGTTTACTTCGCCAACGTAGCAATTGCTAAAAGTACGAGCTGTAATCATAATAAGCTCTTATTTTACGTTGAAAACACTTTTGCATAATCTTCGGCGAATGCCATAAAGGTAATTTCCCGGAGAATACGTTACTTGCCGTGTCTACGATATCTTGGTTTGCTTTGTCGAGACCCCATCCCCATGTAATGACAGATCTTTTTTGCAAACTTCCGAATGAAACCATGGTTTTTAATGTCGTGGTAATTCCAGGTTTACGAACCACGACGACTTTCTCACCTCCCAACTGGTAGCGAATTTCATTGAACAAAAATGCGAGAGCATTATGTGATAAAGAACATTTTTCGTAGCATCTATAGGTTTAAATTTTCCTTCGATATATATGTAACTTTCGGCGATATCCAGTATAATATCTGGAAAATTAATGTGGATACTGACTTCATCGGAATTGTTGAATGATGGAGATCCGTATGGTTTATACGTATGCTCTGCTAGACTAATAATGGAATTGTCTAAGATGGGTTCGGAGAAAACCTCTATTTTATCGCAGGTGATGACCCATTGAATTTAAGAATTTATAGTTTTCGGCAGATAACTGTAGAGATGTTTGCGATCTAATATCTGGATGACGACTAACCTTGACTTGAATAATGCCCGGATCACCTCTTGTCACACGTTTAATTACTTTTGTTCCGGATACGCAATATTGATAATCGGGAATGTGTACCTCGAATGGTAATTTATTTATTAACGTATTCACAATACCGTGTCCACTTTTATCGGAAACGTGAGACCGTCCACTTCGTTTGACGCTGGGCATTTGAATGACAGTTGTTGTGAAAATTTGCCTATAAAATATCAAATTTTCTTACGATGCGCGTTATGGATCTTAAACAAAAACTTCCTATTGACAATCTCGATGAAAAAGTAGGACTTGGATGTGAAAAGAAAATAATGAAGAGACACAGTCCTCTACTTCCTTCCTCTATTCTCGGTCTGTTAATTGGTCCGTCTAATTATGGAAAAACTAATATCATGATTTCGCTGCTTACAGACCCCCACGGGCTACGTTTCGAATATGTCTATATTTACTCGAAATCTCTGTATCAACCGAAATATCAGTATTTAAGGAAAATTTTAGCACCCATCAACGGTTTAGGCTAGTGTGCTTTTAGTAATTTCAGTAATATTGTGGAACCGTCCGATGCAAAACCAAACTCTATATTTTTTTTATGAAGTTATATATGAATAACAATATGTTATAAGGTCGTGCGTTAGCATGGGACGCCATAAAAATATCAATTCCTTTTACCTAGCGCAAATATAGCCACGACTGCCTAAACAGCTTGTGCGATACAATGACAATTTTATGATTATGTTTAAACAAGATGAGTTGAATATGAAACACATATTTTCCGACCACGTTTCACCGAATCCAACTTTTACTCAATTTCAAGAAATTTGCTCAAAATGTTGGGATAATAAACATGAATTTCTAGTAATTGATAAAGACAATGATGTGAAATAGGGAAGATACCGCAAAGGATTTGATAGCTATATATCACTGTAATAATAAGAGAAAATACTCATTTGATAGTTAAAACGTGCTTCCTTAGCATCATGAATAAAGCTATCGACTTAAAACGTAAACTAGTGGAAACTACCAATGCCGTTAGAAAAAAATTAAATGTTGTGGAATTAGAAAAATTTTATGAACTCATTTCTAAGCTCCTAACAACTATATCTAGCTAGCAGCAGCAGCACCAACAACAACGACAACGACAAGAACAACAAAAAACATTATCCGATTACAAAATTACATAGTTTCAATGCAGTCGACTCAAGTGTCAGGTTTTCCCCAACTTGCATATTCTTTTCAAACTTCCACACCTATTCAGCAGCAGCAGGAAAGGCAGCATCGCATTTCAAAAGAGGATATTAGCCAATTAGCGTTTAATACACCCTCGACATCAACTAATACATCTCTCGCATCCGCTGACACCGCAACTTCCGATATTTTAAACGCACACCTGAAAGGATTACGTTTAAAACCATCTCTATACGATACTGTATTTGGTGTACGTTTTGGTTCAAAAACAGATCATACCAAAACTTTTATTGGTAACTTAGGGGTGCGTTTTTGAAATGGAAAGATTATCTTATACAAAAATATTGCAGAATACGATGGATCACCGGCACTTTATGACTTGTTATTTCTTAAAACACCCCCAAATTTAGGCTAGGGACCACAATTAAGTGATAATGTAATTTCATTGCACAAGGAAATTTTGGAATCCATGAGTGCTGTCTACAAAAATTATAAAAAAGTGGTGGTTTATTGGAGAGCAAATGGAACAAATATTTACCAATTTTTAAACCTCTGATGGTGGACACAAAATTACATGGTGGTGTTACAAGGAAAAATCTCTCCGAAAAACTACAGTTACCCACAAAAAAGAAATTATCTTTGAAAAGATTTCAATATGTATTGTTGTAAATATACATAGTTACATCATAAAAAAATATAAACAAATTCAAACGGATCAGATAACTATATCGCCTACGGCAAAAAATCATTGTTACTGAAAATAAAAATAACCTCATAAACATTGTCTAAACATCATATAATTAACATCCATATCATGCCCAGCCATGAAATAAACAAAAAAATTTTCCTTGACCAAACATCAACGTAGCTGGTGCACACGGCAACACGCCATATGCACGTCGTATTGGAAATCCGAATGATGATGCATACGCCAACACGATCTGTCGACTGCCGGGACGGAAAGCACCGTTCGAATGCCACAGGCAGAATGATCAACTCATGCACAGAGACAAGTAGTTTTATTAAACGGTCCTTGTCTGTGATTGGTTCAAATAAGAAAGTTTCATTCTTCGTGCAGAAAGCACGTGGTCAAGAGGAAAAATATCAGTTTTTTGCTAATAAAAAGTTTATTTATGGACGGATTTGCATGAAATTTTCACCAGAATGTGTGGAAAACTAAATTACATGGCGGAAAAACCGCCACATTAAACATTACCATCAGAGGAACGCAAAAAATACGATGTTGTTGTGATAACAATATGCATAGATCTGACGAGGAAATAGCATACGGCACCTAGTTGGTCAGAGCGATTTTTTGCGTTTCTCACCAAAAAGCTCTATAAAAATAGCACGAAACCGGCGGAGAAGTCAGTTTATTGTGATTCCTGAATATCGACAGATCAAGAAAGAAGAAATACAAGTGAAAGTAGTGAAAAGTCAACGCAGCTTATCGTACAGAGTTGTTCTCACAGCTCTGTACCAGATAGGAGCACATTACAAAAGAAATTCGCCTTACATTAAAGGAAATTGGCATCATTAAAAGAAATTTGCATCATTAAAAGAAATTCGTTAACTTCAAGAAAGAAGACATCGTTGCTGCCGCTTTGTGGAGGCTGTTCAGCCAAGAAATTACATAACACCGACGATCTTATTGACGGCTGCGTGGCTGCAGGAGTGTGTAGTGTAGTGTTAAAACAAAAATCTAAAATTACCTCCGAGGTTTGCTGGACGAACTAGTAGCTATCATTGCACTTCGATAGCGAAAGGCTGGAAGACCTGAAGATATTAAAGCGAAAAGCAACTCCGGTGTTAAATACTGTACAAGGGAATGTCTCTGTTTAAAATATAGTGTTTCGCAGGTAACGTTAGGTTTCATCCAACAGAGCCCCTTGTACTATAGTTCAAAAGTCGGGCGCTATTCGCGATTGCATACCTGAACTGAGGTTGCAATCACGGATCACCGACATAAAGATCGCGAATTTTATAACATTAACCGGGCTTTTCCCTGCCCATCATCATAAACATTATTTTTCTCTTTCAGCATTATCAACATCCATTATCGACAAGGACTATTTATTAGCCTCTAGATAAAAATTTTATAAACATTATCACATAAATTTCCTCATCAAAATCTTAGTTTTTCGTTGAAAAACTTAATTCCAAGATTTCAGTATTAATGGCGCCATCTCTGGATCCACAACACAAATATTTGAGTTTCCAAGATTTTCTTGGTTTTTCTTAGTCAATTTAAATCGTAGGACTCTGGAAAAAGGAAATCGGTATCTGCGAACGTGTACTCTGCCAAATTCAGAAAAAAAATAAATTCAGGCTTTAAACACTATGGGAAAAAATTAAAGAAAAAACTTAGAATTTCTTGGACAAATTTGCGAGTGAAATTTATTCCAAATTTTCGATAAAGAATTTTTGTCGGGATAATTTGGCATTAAATTTTCGTAAGTGTTTGTGAAGACTGACTGATAGACAATTTTTTCTACGAATTTTTTCAATTCCAGAAAAAACAGTTTTGTCATCAATCATTTCCAATTTGCCCAAATTTTCTTTGCAGTTTTTCTACATCATCCAATAGCACTTCAGCTCTCCAAGAAGTTTTCATTCACAAAATATTTTATTCAGAAAATATTTTCGTCAGAGAAAAAATTAATTTTAATTTTTTCTCGAGCCTATTTTGTTGTTCTTAACTTCTATTTTGTCAAAACCCATAGAGCACTTCAGCTCTCGTCTCAGAAATATATACCGACATTAAATATTTTATTTTATGGAATATTTCCCAAGAAGAAAAATAAATTAAATTTTTCTTAAATTATTTTCGGCCATAGAGCACTTTAGCTCTCTTTCCAGAAACATACATTTGCCATTAAATATTTTATTTTATTAAATATTTTCCCCCAAGAAAAATAATTCCTATTTTTCTTAAATCACTTTTGCCCAAATAAATTTCTACCAGTTTATTTTTGTCAAAACCTTAAAGCATTTCAGCTCACTTTCAAGAAGCATACCTTGAACTTCAACATATTCCCAGTTTTGCCAAATAATTATTTAAATTTTATTTTGTCAAAACCTTGGAGCACTTTACCTCACTTCCAAGAAACGTCTTGAATCTTAAAGAATTTTGTTTCCAAATACTTTCTGTCTTTCTTTCATTCAAGTTTTGTGAAATAAAATTTATATTAATATTTTATTTCGTCAAAACCCCAGAGCACTTTAGCTCGCTTCCCAGAAGTCATTGCTTCTTCATAAAATATTTTAATTTTCATTTAAAATAATATTTCCAATAAGAAAAATTTTTTACATTTTTTTCGGTGCCAGACTTGTCATAAAATTTTGCCAAGTTCTCTTACCATTGACCATTGAATATTCCTCCTACCACTGACCATTGACCACATTATCATACCATTAGTTCTTGACCAAATTTCTTAACATTGTCACTTGACCAAGTTCTCATTCCATTTAATTATACCATTTGTTCTTGACCAAGTTTCTTAACATTGTCACTTGACCAAGTTCTCATTCCACTTACATTGCATTTATATTAGACCAAGTTCTCATTCCATTTACATTTCATCTACATAAGACCAAGTTCTCATTCAATCATTATGAATCCCATTCAAATTTCTCAATCCCAATTCTCTAAGAAGAAAGATGAGGCGGCCTGGGTCTCCTCTGGGTCGGGCGGTTATGGTGGGTCCTCTCCGGCACCGCCTGCGCGGTGCCCTACCTTTCTTACCAATCCAAACAGCGAATCTCAAACATCATTTAATCATAATAACCCCATTCAATCCCCGTTCCAGCGTCAACCTGCTCGGAATCTTCTTGACATGGACTAAGAGGATTTCCTCGCAAACTCTAAGACAATATCCGAAGCCGAGATCAGCGGCGCGTCGGGTGACAATCATGTGTTCGTCAACGAGGAAACGTCTAACAGGTTCGCTCCGTACATAACACGACCTTCGGAAATAGAGTATCCATGGCGTTCTACAGGACAAACATATATATCACACAGCATTGGATAACACCATATCGATTCAAGTTTAGAGGCGTTGGCTAAAGTTCACCCTGATCAACCCCAACAAAAATATGCTACGTATGACGAAGCCCCGTCATACGAAGATCATCCATTGACAAGCATAAGAGTAATCGAAAACCAAGACGAGCTCTATGAACTAAATACCTCCCAAAAATCATACATCGACAACTCAGTCAACCCCAGATGCCGACATGGCATTCTAAGTTTGGAACAGGCTACTCAACCAACCCTACCATATTAAACAACACCATATCATACATCAAAATCATCACAAACCATGTCCCATCATTTATTCCGACATAGCATCCCTGCTAAAGGAATAACCTCGAATCCACAACCAGCCATGCCGCATAATTTCCGACAGTATACTTGAACAAAGCTAAAGAGTTGGTAGACCGTTTACGTTTGTTGTGGAGTTCCAAAGTGGCCGGACACACTGGGCATGAAAATGAAATTATATCAATCATAGAGGAATTACGAGTATAATATATTAAGCTTAATGATGATATTCTTCAATACTTCCTTCGATCTGAAACCTTTAATATTACTAATAATATGAAGCCCAGCCTAGAAAAAACCACAATTGTTAATGAACTACATAGAACAGCTAGAAAAAATTTGATGCGAAGGCGTACGATAATAAAAGGATACAGATTTTGGTGGCAAATTGATTTGGCTGAAATGTAACGGTATGCTAATGAAAACGATGGTTATCATTATATTTTGATCTGTATAAATTGCTACTCTAAATTTCTTTATTCCAAAGCAATAAAAAATAAGACAGGGAATAGAAGTTACTAGTGCGATGAAAAGCATCATTGAAGAGGCATCATATACAACAACAAATCTGCAAAGTGACCAAGGAAATGAGTTCTATAATACTAACTTTCAAGCCCTGATTTAAAATATAATGTAAATCATTATTCCACTTACAGCACAGCGAAAGCTGCAATTGTTGAGCGAGTCATAAGAACTCTTAAAAATAAATTATATATACAATTTTCGGTAAGAGGATCATACAAATGGATACATATATTATCAGCAGTAACAAAAGCCTATAACCATTCCAAACATCGCACCATTGGAATGAAGCCCGCAGATGTGCAAGAAGAAACGCAAATTAAAGCATATGATTATTTAAAAATTGTACCTAAAAAAATTAAGTTTTGCATGGGCGACATTGTGCGTATTAGCAAGTACAAAAGCTTATTCGAGAAAAGATATACGATCTCTTGTTTAACTGAACTGTTTAAAATTGTAAAAGTTTCTATTTCTCTATTAAGAAAGCTTTTGTCACAGCACCGTCATCATCTTTTGTTTCGCCTAAGCTGGTTATGGATTTTCCACGCATATCATACTGTCCATCCGCTGTAAGTTTAAAACCAATCCCTAGTGGCCCGGGTAACATATGATTTTTTTCAGCATATTTCTGACAACCAAATTGATCAATTGAGTTATTTCCTCGACTCATGTTTAATCTTAACAAAACTATTTTGTTTTTATTTGCTCTACGTATACTAAATATTTCAACTGAGAAAAAGAAACACTGGTTATTATCTACTGGGTTGGTATTTTTATAAAAGAAATAAAACAAAACTGTGATTGTAACAAATATTTATTTACAGTTATTTAATTGCACAAATACAAAAATTATTAAAAAAATAATTATCCATGTCTTCATTTTCGTTGTTCAAAATTCTATCCCATCCGACATTGGAACCATAAAAACCATACTATATACTGGAACCATAAAAAAATTATCACACAAGTTTGCCAAGCCATAAAGTTTACACCATCGCTGATCTCATTCTTATATTGACCTTTGGTTGCCTCAATTTGCACAATCTAACAAATCGTGAGCCATATTTCTTAATTCTCTTCCCAATCAAAATTTGTATCTAACTACACATTCGTTGACGGTCGTCGTCGTCACATCAGCAGACATCTTTAACAGAAATAATGAACACGCGTTAGTATTCTGACATGTGCAACTATATTTTAAATTTAATTACATCCTTTTTTTCAAACAATTTACTCCAATGAGCCAAAACGTAATAATGTTCGAGTATTGTTTCCAAAAACTCTATTACCCTGCCCCAAGTAAGTTAGAGTGTATTTACCTTTAGTTTTACTCATAATATCTACAATATCGTCAGATAGTGTTTTGGCCACACGTTTTAGCAAAAAAGTCTCGAATGTGCTATTATCACCGTCATCGTGTAAAGCCACTAAAAGAGTTTTACCAAATCGTGTAGTCATTGAAACCATCTTTACAATTTTATACACTTTGCCCACAATCATTTCGGTAATCTTTTTTCTCTTTAAAACCTCGAAATCTTTGCTGAACATTTCATTAATTTCATCTAGAGTTCCTTTTGCAATACTCATTATTGAAAAAATGGTATATAAATCCAAAAATTACCGTGAATATAAAAGTACTTTCAGAACACTACGTGAACACAATATTTGATGTTTATGCCACTGATATCTGCGACTGTTTGAAGTCATTTCTTTTCCCACTAACCTTTATAGCGAGTTTTCACGGTCGAATTGTAACAATGGTGAGGGTAGCTTAACGATAGAAGTAGTGGGAGGAGTCTTCAAGGTCAAATGACGTCACACATTTAAATTGGTATAAGGATAACTTCAAGGACAAAATATAATGAAACAAATACCTACATTTTATGTACTTTATTGGTTGACATTTTTGTGTTGTTGTTTTATACGTGTAACATAATCGTTTAAACCTAAATTTCTCAACTTGTTTAATAACATTTGTTCGTTTGTATTTATTAAAAAATTCTTACAAACTATAGTCGCCAAAATACACACTTCAACATGGTCCATATACTTAAAAAATATACTAAAACCCTGAGCCTCCGAATCTTGCATTCCATATGCGTAAAATTCCGGACAGGCTGCAGAAATGAAAAATTCTTCGAACATTTCTCTCACTAAACTTTCCATATTAACTACTACTACTACATTAAACTTAAGTCGTACACTCTAATTTCATTTAACACAACCGGATCTGCAATGAAACTAATCAGTTTTTCCAATCATTAAGTTTTTAATTTTTCATACTAACTCTAGCAAATTTAATGTTTTGCTGTAATATTTATGACATGCATTGGCAGCCTTTTCATTTTCAAAAGCCAAATCACAATAGCGCGACCCCCATTCTGGTCGATTTTTTATTGCATCGTTGAAGTAATTACTTGCCGTTTCAGTGAACTCATCACCCAATTTTTTTACTGTCTCTTGCAAATCACTATTCATATTTTTCAATTATTTTTACACTCACCACACTTTTTTACTGCTGGTAGTGGTCCATCTATATAATGATGATATATTTGTTCATAGTGAATGTAACAGGGTAGGTTTATCTGTAGTTTCTTATCATACCGATAGGGCGCTGGCAGCTTATCTCAAATTTGGTATAACTCAGTGAAAAAAACGTAAGTTTTTAAATTTTCGAGAGGAAAAAATGCTAGATCTTTTTTCAAAATCACACAAACTTTTTAAATTATTTTAATATAAACAAATTACTCTGTCGACTTGCTGTATAATTTTTTCTTTAGATAGTTCCGTATCTGACATTTCACACTGAATGAATGTAAATAAACGCACACAATTTTATAGAAGAATTTGCAAGGTCAAAACCATTTCAAGATCATCTCACACTATTACATTGTACAAATAACAACAATCGGCTATATAACGCAATCAATCAGTTAAAGACTATCCTTATAAAATATGTTTTATTTATTCACAGGGTGGTGGTATTAAGCTAAGTTAAATTATAATATATTCTACGTCATCCTATATAAACCTGCATTATTCTACAATCTTTTACGTACTTAATATACCCTGGTGTCATATATATAAATTTACATACATTTACACACTTTTACACTTTATTCCTAATATTTTATTATATTATTCTTATTTATATCCATCGTTGAACCACATAGCGACTTCTTTATTATTATAGTAGTAACAAAAAATATTTCTAGGTGTAGGACCATCTGTAATATCACCTTCTTCATTATTGTAATGCTCATTAGAGAACAAATATTTTTTTTAATTCAGAGTCTTGTAGTGCTTTTGGAAGTTTATGATAAACGAAAACTATTTCATTACTACAGGCGACAATTATTTCTTTAGGCAATCCAACAAGTACTTCTCTAGTCATAGCTTTTAAAGACTTTTTCTTAGCAAAGGCTTTCACTGAATTTAAGATCGCCTCCATATTTTCAGAAAACATTACTATTTTTTCACATTCAAATTTTAGGTATATTCAACTGCAAACCATTAAATTTAATTTCTGTTATTTTCTAAGAGATTTTCATTTTTTTGTAAGTCTTCATAAATTTCAGAAGAAAAAACTAACGGTGAACTACCTAAGATCTCCACTTATACTTGATTTTCCATCATGCGTAGACAAAAAAATTAACAGCCGGTTTCCCTAATATGGTTTAAATTTAAAACCGCCCTAAAATAACAGCTGACGCCTTAAATTGACAAATGTAATATTAACTCAAGCAAATTTCAAACCCTCAAAATAAAAACATAAAAAATAATTTCGTTTTATTATTGAACCGGAAGAAATGGAGAACTTTATTTGTTTTTGGGATACAACTATTTTTCCTAAATATTTCAAGGCTATATCGCAAGGTTCTTGTCCTTAATATCCCTATATAAGCGTTTATTTCTTAACATATCTAATATAAATTATGACAATATCATAAGCAAAACAAAACTGGTCCTTTATAAGATTTAAATTTCATGGCAACTAGATCGGGTTTAAATCTTTAAATTTTCTTAGAGAATCTGGCTGTAAATGTTTAGTCTTGATTTAATTTATTTATTTTACATCCGAAAAATCTGATTCTTGCGGGAAAAGAATGCTTAAAGTTTCAATATTATATAATTAGATTTACCGCGCTATGCCGGGAAATATAATTTTCCGAAATTTTCAGAGCGTCCGACCATAGCAATCGGGCGCCGCATATAGCAGTATTGTATGCGCGATCACCGCACACCGTCACTCGTCAGCGTAGTGGGAGCTCGGGCCGTCTATTTAAGCTAAGCAGGCCATTATTTCGATGAGAATTGCACGTTCTCCACCCGGGACAACAGTCCAAACGGACTGACTGAGTCGCCTGCCGGACCGCGCCTTCCTGGTCTAGCAATGTAGATGAAGCTAGGCTTGTGTGTATATGGTGTTTCACCATACACTTCCTTCCTTACGTCCTACTTCGCTAATGGCCAGCATTGCCGAGGACCCTGGTAAGAACGGACAATGTTGTGTCATCCTGCCGTTACTGCCGAGGACCCTTATAAGTACGGACAGTGTCGGTTCCTTTCCTAATTTCCTACCGTTATTGGTCGACATTGTGGAGGACCCTTGTAAGAACGGGCAATGTCGTTCCATCCTGCTGACGCTGTCGAGGACCCTTACAAGTACGGGCAGCGTCAGTTCCTTTCTTTCCTTCTTACCGTCACCTATACACACATGCACTGAATGCCGTAAGAAGTGTTTTTGTTTCCATGTTGACCAGGAATGTGTTTTACCGCCAGGTGCCCTCCGATGTCCGTTGATAAGGGCGCTTAACAACTGTCGCTCCGACGTTTATCGCCGCCGCCGCATGTAGAGACGCCTCCTATCGCCGATCGATGCCGGGTTATTGTTACATACCGCGTATACCGCCGTCGGTCGAATTTTAACACGAAGCGCCGTGAACCGTGAAGGCGGATTTTAGCCACGAAATGCGATAATTTGCGTACGAGCCGTCGTGAATAGCGTCGCAACCGTGTAATACGAGGTACGTGAATAGCGTCGTGAATGATACCGCCGGGTTACCGTCTTCAGCGCAACCGACTAGTACGAGCTACCGTAAACAGCTTTCAAAACATACTCTTGCCCTCTAGACCATTTATTAGTTGATATTATTGTCCATCTTAGATTATAAGATAGTGTTAGGCCATGTCTTTTTATAAAAGTATGGAATACAGGACACAGAATGTTTTATAACCGTTTGCTTCATTATCTAGTCCCATTTTTAACATTACATATATCAATTGGCAGCCGGTAGCCAGCACTAATACGCACAATTGACCCCTGGCTTGCCTTTTCTCCACTGTAACAAGCTGCCCGGTGCATAAGGGGGCCCTCGACTACATGAATCCCGAGGGTGGTGCCCGAGAACCGACCACCGAGTGGATGTTTTGACCTTCATGCAGTCAAATCGTTGAACAGTTCAGAGAACAGGGATATCCCGATTATAAGTAGATACCGTCAAATCGATACCCCTGCGCTGAGCATTTGACCGATGACTGTCTGCATTCGAAATATCCACTGACCGATATTCCGCTGCCGTAAACAAAGTAGATCCGAAGAACACGACCTGCTCCCCTCTTACGTAAAACGCATCACAACACATTTTACAGTTACACAAAATTTATACATGAATTTTTGATGCTACTCTTTTAGAATCTGAAGAAAACCCCGAGTGTTCTAACAGCATAGATCCAACATCTAACTAACATTTTAAAATAGTCTTTGGTAATACTTAAGTCCATAAATGTCTATAAAAAAAGTTATTTCTAATCTCATCTTTGTCTAGACTCGTCACTAACCATATATTATCGCCCCACAGGTATAAAGAATTGTTAGAATTTTAAAAGCGATAAAACATATCCATTGTGCTGACTATTAATTAAGTGTGGCCTCTACTACCAGAACTATTTACATTCTATATACTCATTTAAACCACTAGCCACATGCTATTAGCTACCTTATATATTCATAGAAACATTGTGATGTAACTTATATGAAGTAAAATTTGTAAGATCTAACTATTGTAAAGCTTTTATATAATATTATAATAATGACTTTATTATCAACACTATAATTCATATCCATTTAAATGATGGAAGACAGTTATTAATAGGGGATTTTGAAGGCATTTTCTATATTATGTGTACTCCAAGTCTTCTCACAGCACAGTTCTAATATCCACGGTTGCATTTAAATTTGGTAAAAGGCTAGATCTTCAGAACATTTAAACAAACATAATGAAACTTTGCCAAAAATGTTTAATTAATGATAGTATCCATATATAGTTTCAATGTTATGAAGATTACATAAGTTACGATATATGTAGTCTCTATTTGAATATTTATATATTTGAAGAAGAGATCTTTGTTATTACACTAGAATTCTGTAAGTCGTTTGCGACAACAAACATGAAGCGATTCAAAGATTTCTGATATATCAAAGCAGTTGAGTGAACCCCATGTTATTTATATAGAAACTATCCCAATATTCAAGTAGTTCGAGTGTCAAAAGTGCCTTGTTTAAAATAAGAAACTTATATAAAAATGACTGTTGAAAATGAAGTTTTAACATTAAACCCTGAACTATTTCTAACAAACTGAAGATTCTCAGGTTATACGGATAATGTAAATTCGAGTAATGAACAAGCAATAGCTAGAAAAACAATACTTAATTAATGAAGTTTCATTCACCCTAGAAGATATACATATTAAATTAAAAACAAGAATCAATCCTACCTGAGATCTTGCTGTACACATATAGATTTGAGATGATAAAAAAATATTTATAAATCGTTTCACTAATAGTAGTTACTCATTAGGTTCAGCTTGGTACAGTATTTTCTAAAAAAATTAACTATTCTCATCTCCCCCACATAAACTAATTGGCCTTTCTTCGTTAAGTTTTGCCTACCGAGGGAAAGATTATGAGAAATTAAGGTATCCTATATTCCGGTGGATGCAGTAACAAGATTTAATTAAACACTCAACTTGCTTGTAAGTTTTAAAATAATGGTTAACTTCATACATCCATCAAAAATTATTAGTTCTTTAGAGATAAACTCAATATACTCACCCATGTCTATATATCCCAAAATTAGTTAAATAGATTATGTTTAATTATCAATACCCTCTTATACTTCTTTACATCTCATTGTTCTCAATGTCTTTTCGCAAGGGGGCGAAGAACTGTATTACTACAATTTGCATTACTAGAATAAACATTTGAAAGCCATTTAGATGCAAAAACAATAAAAGTGTAATATAATAGGGCTACCTATGCAAGTTTTCAATGCTGGATATATAAGGCTAGTATGTATGACTTTCTGAACGTAGATATTAAGTCTAATATAACAACCATAAATCCTCGTCTTATATGTTCAAGCTTAAAATTTCTATAATGAGAATTACGAGAATTTCCACAAATTTGATGATCTACTTTTACAAATATGATTTACTAACCACATGTTATTAGTGGTCTTACATATTCATAGGAACATAAACCGAGCCAACCCAAACTAACCTGGAACAACCCAAACCAACCTTACAAAAGATTAGGAAAAGTTATTTTGTTTCATTTAATTATATACATGTATATGGAAATATTGCAGTAGATATTTTCTTTTCCTATATAAACTCGTTTAAATACCAATTTCTATCAAGTATTTTAGCAATAACACATTAAAACTTGCATTAGTGGTTTAGTTCTGGTTGGTTTGGGTTGCTTCAGGTTAGTTTGGGTTAATTTTGTTTATGTTCCTATGAATATGTAAGACCACTAATAACATATGGTTAGTAAATCATATTTTTAAAAGTTGATCATCAAATTTGTGTAAATTCTCGCTAGTATCATCATAGAAATTTTAAGTTTGAACATGTAAGACGAGCTTGTATGGTTGTTATATTAGATTTAATATATGCGTTCAGAAAGTCATACTTGCCTTATATATCCAGTATTGAAAATTTGCATGGATAGCCTTATCATATTACACTTTTATTGTTTTTGTATCTAAATGGCTTTTAAATGCTGATTGTAGTAATGCAAATTGTAGTAATACAATTCTTCACCTTTTTGCAAAAAGAGATTGAGAACAATGTATGAGAGGATATTGATGATTAAAATTAATTCGTTTGAAAGTATGACTAATTTAAGATAAATGGACACGGGTGAGTATGGTAAGTTTATCTCTAAAGAACTAGTAATTTTTTGATGGATGTATGGAGTTAACCATTATTTAAAAACTTACATCTTGTTGCTGCATCCACCGGAATATAGGACAACTCACATTTTCATAATTTTTCCCTCGGTGGCCAAAACCTAACGAAGAAAGGCCAATTAGTTTATATAGGGGAAATGAGAATAATTAATTTAATTAGAAAATACTGTACCGAGCTTGTAACTGAACCTAATAAGTAACCAGTATTAGTTAAATGACCTATAAATATTTTTTTATCATCTCAAATCTACATGTGTACAGCAAGATCTCGGGTAGAATTGATCATTGTAGATAATTTAATAAGTATATCTTCTAGGGTGAATGGAACTTCATTAATTAAGTTTTTTTTTTCTAGCTATTGCTGGTTCATAACTCGAATGTCATTATCCGTATAACCTGAGAATCCCCAGTTTGTTAGAAGTGGTTCAGGGTTTGATGTTGAAACTTCATTTTCAACAGTTATTTTTATACCAGTTGCTTATTTTAAACAAGGCACTTTCGATACTCGAACTACTTGGATATAGGGATAGTTTCTATATAAATACCATAGGGTTCTCTGCAGTGCTTTGATAGTTCAGAAATCTTTGAATCGCTACATGTTTGTTATCGCAAACGAGTTACAGAGCTCTAGTGTAATAACAAAGATCTCTTCTTCAAACATATAAAGATTACAATAGGGACTACATATATCGTGACTTATGAAATCTTCATAACATTCAAACTATGTATGGACACTATCACTAATTAAACATTTTGTTTGTTTAAATGTTCGAAGATCTAGACTTTTACCAATTTTAAATGCAACCGTGGATATTAGATCTGTGATGTGAGAAGACTTCGAGTACACACATAATATAAAAAATGCCGTCAATATTCTCGATTAATAAGTGTTTTCCGTCATTTGAATGGTTATGACTCACGGTGTTGATATTAAAGTCATTATTATAATATTATATAAAAACTTTACAATAGTTAGATCAAATTTTACTTAATACAAGTTACATCACTATATTTCTATGAAGATACATTGTCGTTAATAGCATGTGGCTAGTGGTTTAAAGGAGTATATAGAGTGAAAATTGTTCTGGTAATAGAGGCCACATTTAACTAATAGTCAGCACAATGGATATGTTTTCTCGCTTTTAAAATTCTTTATACCTGTGGGGAGAGAATATATGGTTAGTGATGAGTCTGGACAAAGATGAGGTTGGAAATAACTTTTTTTTCACAAACGTTTATGGACTTAAGGATTACGAAAGATTTTTTTAAAATGTTAAATCTAACCGTGGGTGTTGGATCTATGCTGTTAAAAGACTCGGAATTTTCTTTAGGTTAACAATAATCGAGATGTGTAGCATCAAAAATTCATCTATAAATTTGTGTAACTGTAATATTTGTTAAGCGTTCTAATATATAGATATATATTCATTCATATCCTCTTCCGATAAAGAATATAAAAGGCATGTGTTTTTCAAACTTACAGAGATGTGTCTGTTATGTAATCGCACACGATAAGGGATAGCTGGTTTCATTTACAATAAAAAACTAATGATATTTCTTGTAAAGAAAAATATAAAGGTCTACAATATTTGAATAAATGTAATTTATAATCCTATGAAGCAACGAGAAATAAGACTCAACTTGTTACAGCAGTTATTTCACAATTACAACAGGATTCACTAATATAATTTAAATTTAAGATCATCCCAACCCCCCAGCCTAGCAGAGGGCTCAAACTGGCAAGAGCAACGGTAAGTCAAGCAAGTCTTAAACCCTAAATACTAGCTTAACGGAACCATTTTGTTTTATCATTGAATCGACAAAAATGAAGATCTTTATTTATTTTCGAGATATATCTATTTCTCTTATATATTTCAAGGCTTTATCACAAAGCTATTATCCTTAATATTCCTATATAAGCGTTTATTTATTGTCACATGTAATATAATTTATGACAATATCATAAGCAAAACAAAATTGGCCTACTATAAGATTTAAATTTCATGGCAAATAGATCAGGTTTAAATCCTCAATCTTCTTAGTGAATCTGGCTGTTAATTTCTTAGTCTACGCATTATGAAAATGTCATATATAATGCAAAAATCTTAGGTAGTTCATTGTTAGTTTTTCTTATGTTTATGAAGATACTTAAATTTCGTATAACTACATCGCCTGTTAAGCGCTCAAATGTATAGATATACCCATTCATATCCTCTTCCAAAACGAATACAAAGAGACCTATGTTTTCCAAGTTCACAGAAATGTGTCTACCACGTAGTCGCATAAAATAAGGAGTAAATTGCTTCATTTGCATTAAAAAAACTAATGATATTTTTTGTAGGGAAAAATCTAACAGCCTAGGATATGTGAATGAATATGATTTATAAGCCTATAAAGGAAAAAAAATAGGGCTAAGCTTGTTACAGCAAGTCTTTTACAAGACTAAACATTTAATTTCTTAGTCTACGAATGACAAAAAATCAAGTATAAAGTCGAGATCTTAGGTAATTCACCGTTAGTTTTTTCTTCTGAAATTTAAGAAGACTTGTAAAAATTGAAAATTTTTTATAAAATAATAGAAATTTAATTCAATGGTTTGAGGTTGAATATATCTAAAATTTTAAAGTGATAAAATAACAGTTACGTATTCTGAAAATATGGAGGGGATCTTAAATTTAGTGAAAGCCTTTGCTAAGAAAAAATGTTTAAAATGTATAACTAGAGAAGAACTTATTGGATTACCTAATGAAATAATTGTCGCCTGTAGTGATAAAAGAGTTTTTGTTTATCATTAACTCCCAAAAGCACTACAACAAGACTTTGAATTAAAAAAATATTTGTTCTGTACTGAGCATTACAATAATCAAGAAGGTCATGTTACAGATAATCCTACACCTAGAAAATTTTTTTGTTACTACTGTAATAATATAGAAGTAGTCATGTGGTTCAACGATGCATATAAATAAGACTAATATAATAAAATAATCGAAACAAAGTGTAAAAGAGTGTAAATATATGTAAATTTATATATAAGACACCAGAGTGTATTAAGTATGTAAAAGATTGTAGGATCATGTAGATTTATATATAGGATGACGTAGAATATATTAAAATGTAACTTAGCTTAATGCCGTCACCCTATGAATAAATAAAACATATTTTATAAGGATAGTCTTCAACTGATTGATTGAGTTATATAGCCGATTGGGTTAGAGAAGTTCTTGTACTGCAACCTAAAGATTGTATTGTTTGTTATATCTGCTTTATCCGAGCAGGTTAATTACCTGTCTTAATTGTCATAAAATCCTTCTTACAAAGTCAATTATGGTAGCTTCAGGTGTGTGTTCGAGTATAGGTATAAAATAGGGCTTATCTCCAGCGTGAGATATAGCTACCTTATTTTTTATAACTTCGACATGTAAATCGTGTAAACGTAATTGAAAAGTTGACATCTCAGGATAAATTTTCGCTAGATTTGTTTACAATATATCATGATGGTTGTTCTTAGAGTAATTAGAAATATGAAATTTGTGCAAATTCTCGCACATATCCTTATATAAATTTCTGATTTGAGTATGTGAAATTAATATGTCTGATAGACGTCACGAATATCAAGCCACTAACAATGCACAGCGCGGAGTGTGATTGTCATATGTATACTTGATATATGTGTATAAAATTTATTCGTAACAGTCTTGGATGCATCAGGACTTGAGAAATCTATCTAGATAAGTTTACTGTATATTAAGTTTATGTGGTGTATTTTTATGTTTTCTAGCAGCATGGGATTCATTGTAATCATATTTTCATTTCAATATCTTCGAGTAAATTCATAGTTGATACTATAATGGTTATATGATTGAAATATTATAATAAACTTAATTAAAATCTCCATCAACTTCGTCTATTAAAACACAGGCTTCAATGGTCTGTGTCGACATCACTTCTCCAATCCTCGTCTTCCTGAAATTCTTTGCAGAACCCTACATTCTTTTATTAAACATAAGTACTGGATCTGGGGCATTACTGTGACTCCGAATGGCATGTTCCATCGACTTCTTTTCTTCTTTAGCAATGACCTTGAAAGAACTACCCTTAAGGAGTACGAATTCTAAGAATAACCAGTGACGCAATTAGTTCTTTGGCAGAGAGGTTCTTTGGATGGTATGTTTCATCGACTTCTTTACTTTTTCAGCAATGACCTTGAAAGAACTACGCCTAAGAAGTAAGAAATCGAAGAATACCGAGCGACGCCGAAGAGGCAAAGAGGTAAGAGGTAAGAATTGGGTGTGTAAGAGTTTCCAAGAATTTTAATTAGTCACTAATAAAAATAAATTCTTCTGCAAGTCCTTGAAAGAAGTAAATATGTCGTAAGTTGAATGACTCATGTATTAGGTGACTAATATTCAGGTTTGTTTAGCCTAAACTTGGGCTCGGCTAGATGATTTCATGCATGAAAGGACATTGCTGAAGAAGTAAAGAAGTCAATGGAACATACCATCCGAAGAACCTCTCTGCAGAAGAACTAATTGCGTCACTGGTTATTCTTAGAATTTTTACTTCTTAAGGGTAGTTCTTTCAAGGTCATTGCTGAAGAAGTAAAGAAGTCGATGAAACATGCCATCCGGAGTCACAGTAACGCCCCAGACCCAGTACTTATGTTTACTAAAAGAATGTAGGGTGCTGCAAAGAATTTCAGGAAGACGAGGATTGGAAAATTGATGTCGGCAACAAGACCATTGAAGCCTATGTTTTAATAAACGAAGTTGACGGAGATTTTAATTAAGTTTATTATAATATTTCAATCATATGACCATTATATTATCAACTATGAATTTACTCGAAGATATTGAAATGAAAATATGATTACAATGAATCCTATGCTGCTAGAAAACATAAAAATACACCACATAAACTTAATATACAGTAAACTTATCTAGATAGATTTCTCAAGTCCTGATGTACCCAAGACTGTTACGAATAAATTTTATACACATATATCAAGTCTACATATGACAATCACACTCCGCGCTGTGCATTGTTAGTGGCTTGATATTCGTGAAGTCTATCAGACATATTAATTTCACATTCTCCAATCAGAAATTTATATAAGGATATGTGCGAGAATTTACACAAATTTGATATTTCTAATTACTCTAAGAACAATCATCACGGTATATTTTCTTAGTCTTAATTATATGCATCGTTGAACCACATGACTACTTCTATATTATTACAATAGTAACAAAAAAATTTTCTAGGTGTAAGATCATCTGTAACGTGACCTTCTTGATTATTGTAATGCTCAGTAAAGAGCAAATATTTTTTTAATTCAAAGTCTTATTGTAGTGCTTTTGGGAGTTAAATAATAATAATTAAGACAATTATTTCATTAGGTAATCCAATAAGTTCTTCTCTAGTTATATATTTTAAACATTTTTTCTTAGCAAAAGCTTTCACTAAATTTAAGATCCCCTCTATATTTTCAGAATACATAACTGTTATTTTATCACTTTAAAATTTTAGATATATTCAACTCAAACCATTGAATTAAATTTCTATTATTTTATAAAAGATTTTCAATTTTTACAAGTCTTCTTAAATTTCAGAAGAAAAAACTAACGGTGAACTACCTAAGATCTCGACTTTATACTTGATTTTTTGTCATGCGTAGACTAAGAAATTAAATGTTTAGTCTTGTAAAAGACTTGCTGTAACAAGCTTAGCCCTACTTTTTTTCCTTTATAGACTTATAAATCATATTCATTCACATATCCTAGGCTGTTAGATTTTTCCCTACAAGAAATATCATTAGTTTTTTAATGCAAATGAAGCAATTTATTCCTTATTTTATGCGACTCCGTGGTAGACACATTTCTGTGAACTTGGAAAACATAGGTCTCTTTGTATTCGTTTTGGAAGAGGATATGAATGGGTATATCTATACATTTGAGCGCTTAACAGGCGCTGCAGTTATACAAAACTTAAGTATCTTCATAAACATAAGAAAAACTAACAATGAACTACCTAAGATTTTTGCATTATACCTGACATTTTCATAATTCGTAGACTAAGAAATTAACAGCCAGATTCACTAAGAAGATTGAGGATTTAAACCTGATCTATTTGCCATGAAATTTAAATCTTATAGTCGGCCAGTTTTGTTTTGCTTATGATATTGTCATAAATTATATTACATGTGTCAATAAATAAACCCTTATAGGTATATTAAGGATAATAACTTTGTGATAAAGTCTTGAAATATATAAGAGAAATAGGTATATCTCGAAAATAAATAAAGATCTTCATTTTTGTCGATTCAATGATAAAACAAAATGGTTGACTTACCGTTGCTCTTGTCAGTCTGGGCTGCGGGATTGGGATGGTTTTAAATTTAAATCATTTGTTTAGCCTAGACTTGGGCTCGGCTAGATGATTTCATGCATGACCTCATCCTGGTTCGCGGAAGCTAATTTTGTGCGCAATTGTTAAAATATTTTTTAATATATAATGAGTATAGTTATTTTAAAATAATATTGTTTGTCTTTCACAACAGATTGAATAACATTAATGATTATTTAAGCTAGTTATTTATTTAAAAAATATAGATTTAAAAAAAATGGATTGTATAAGTATGTGGGATGATATATCAGGTTTTCCTGATTTACATTACAAATTTATGATTTATTTTCAAAAATATTTGAATTGGGAAATTATATCAAGAAGACAAAAATTAAATTCGGATTTTATATGAACATTTTTAAAAAAATTGAATTGGGAAGAAATATCAAAACATCAAAATTTATCTGAGGAGTTAATTGAAGAATTTAAAACATTCTATGGAATTCTATTAGAAAATATCAAAAACTCTCTGAAGAATTTATTAGGAAACATAAAGATGAAGTTAACTGGATGATGATAATAAAATAAAGGGTGTTTTTATAGAGGTATAGAACTTTAAGTTGGCAACACTTTTTTAACTGGCGGCCATTTTGTCAGCTGTCAAGTGATTTACATTTAGTTTGGTTTGGCATTTCATGATGAATAGACTGACGCCTGAACAACGCTTCCAAATTGTGCAAATTTATTTTGAAAATCATGGTTCTGTTAGAAATACGTATCGCGCAGTACGTCCATTTTAGGGTCAAAATAATCGTCCATCAGAACAATTAATTCGATTAACTATGGAACGTTTTCGCACCACTTTTACTCTAAATGATAATACGCATCCACAGAGACGTCGTACAGTGCGTACAGAAGAAGTCATTGCTGCTGTAGAGCGTAACGTAGAGGAAGACCCAAATCAGTCTATCCGCCATCGTGCACAGGAATTGGATATGTGTCCATTCACTCTATGGAAGATTTTGCGAAAAGATCTTGGTTACAAAATCCAACTCGTGCAAGAATTGAAGCCACACGACCACCTAGCAAGGCGTAGATTCGGTGAATGGGCCCAAAACAAGATTGCCGTTGATCCCGATTTTCATAAGCGAATTTTGTTTAGCGATGAAGCTCATTTTTGTTTGAATGAATACGTCAATAAACAAAACTGCCGTATTTGGAGTGATGATAATCCTCAAGTGTATGTTGAGACACCGTTACATCCAAAAAAACTGACTGTTTGGTGTGCTTTATGGGCTGGTGGAATCATTGGCTCGTACTTCTTTAAAAACGATGCTGGTCAGAACGTTACAGTCAATGGTGACCGCTATAGAGCCATGATTACTGAGTTTTTCGTTCATCAATTGAACAATCATGATGTGCAGGAGCTGTAATTTCAACAAGACGGCGCAACATGTCACACAGCTCGTGCCACAATTGATTTATTGAAGAAACGTTTGGTAACCGCATAGTTTCACATTTCGGACCCGTGAATTGGCCTCCAAGATCGTGCGATTTAACGCCGCTAGACTATTTTTTGTGGGGATATGTGAAGTCGCTAGTCTACGCCGATAAGCCCGAAACGATTGATCACTTAAAGGAAAACATTCGCCACGTTATTGCCGATATACGGCCACAAATGTTGGAAAAAGTCATCGAAAATTGGACTTCCAGATTAGACTACGTCCGAGCCAACAGTGGCGGTCATACGCCAGAAGTCATATTTAAATTATAATGCCAGAAGGTTATCTTTCTAATAAAGTAAATTTCTTGTCAATTTAAAAAATTCATCTTTATTTTATTCCATTTAAAAGTTCTATACCTCTATAAAAAAACACCCTTTATAAGAATATAGATAAGGAATTTTTATATAAAATGAAATTTTCTATTGAAAAACACAAACAGCACTGAATACTGATACTATATTTTAATATTTATAGTTACATTATTAATTTTTAAAATATGTTTGTATTATATTTTTGTATAGATATTTTCATTAAAAAAATTATGTTTATATTAATTTGATTGAAAAAAAAATACAGTTTAAAAAATATATATTTTGTTTTATATATATATATATATATATATATATATATATATATATATATATATATATATATATATATATTATTTTTTATTCAAAACTATTTGTATTAATCCAACTGTTATATTTACTATCAAAACCTAACTATTTTACAAATATTTTATTACCTTTTCGCTTAAGTACTTTTTCTTCTAAATATACATTAGGATATTTAACTTTTTTAACTGTAATTCATAAAAGCCTCCTTTGATTTCTTGATTATTTACATCTTTAAGTAAATAAGTAACAGAATTAGTTAATTGAATTTTACTAATAATAAATATTTCGTTTGACCAATTAGGTTTATATTTTTTATCAAATACACCTCGATATTTTGATATAAGTACATGATTTCCAATATTATATTTCAGCTTTGATGTCATTTTAATTTTTTTATAAACAATGTTAAGTAAAAATATTTCATGTTTTTTAGTTATATCAGTAGGTTTAAAACCTGCAGTGCCATGTTTTCTATTATTATAAATATTAATAATTTTCGGTAATATATTAAGCCATTTATAGAATCCTTAAAAACTAAATTCTTTCCACATTATATTTTTTATTGTTCGATTTACTCGTTCAACAATAGAAGCTTTTTTTTAACTATAAGTAACGTAATGTTTAACATTATATTTTTTCAATAAATTTTGTACTTCTTTTCCTGTAAATTCTCCTCCCGAATCTATACACAAGTGAATTGGCCTTTGATCTTTGAAGACGTTTTCCAATCCATTTGCTACTTCTTTTGATGTTTTTGATTTTAATGAATATGCCCATACATATTTTGAAAAACAATTAATTACGACTAGAATGTATTTATATCAGTTATTTTCAGACGAATATTCTTGCATATCAACTAAATCAGCTTGCATTAAATCTCGTAATGATTTTATAATTACTTTTTTACGTTTAGTATTTATTCTAGCAGGTTTAGGTAGTTCTTCAACAATTTGTATTTTAACATCAGTTTTATATTTTGACATTTTAATTTTCTTGATTGAATATAAAATTAATAATGATTAATAAATAAAACAACCTATTTTTTTATATAGTTTATTATAAAAATAATTAATATTCCAAGTTAAATCTTTCTCTATAAATTGTACTTCTATGTTTAATGGTCAAAATTTTATTAAGTATATCTTCTAACAATTTAATTGTATTTCTAAAACGACATCTATCTAAGGCCATGTCCAAATATATATTTCCATTTCGAGCTTCGCGATAAGCAAAATCCCATTTATATAATAAATAAATTTTATTTTTGAAATCATTAAAAGTAACACTCTTCTTTTCTTTATTAATTTCTGTGTTTATGGTTAAAGACATTATAAAAGTTATTCAATTATATTGGCTTCATATAATTCTTCAATAATTGAATTAATTTCGTTTCGATTACTAGTATTACCAGCTTCTTCTGATGCAAGGAACAGATGAAGTCGTTCGACAAGTTCATTTGGGTTGTCCCAATAAATATAATCAGCTGATTTATTATTAATATTCATTAAGATACCTTTGCCTCGAGGTAAATTTAATGAAATCTCTGATTCACCAATATTAGAATTATTATCATTGTCACTATTACTATAATTTTTAATTATTTGAAATTTTTTATCTGAGCTTCTCTTTATATTTTTTAAAATGTTTGTTCTCTTTAAAATGTTGACAAAATTTTTGCGTCTTCTTTTGTATAAACAGTGGGTGGCTTTTGATTAAAAATAATCCATATATACCTTTTGTGCTTTTGTATTTTTTTCCTGATACTATGATATCCGGTCCATCAAAATAAATTTTTTTATTTCCAATAGAAAACTCGCTACTTTATTTTTTATTATATTTTACTCGTAATTGATCATTTGATCTATTAATATATGGATCATTAATAAGTTTTTTTAATATATTTAAGCGGTAAAGCCTGAAACTGGTCGTAATAATCTGCCAATGACTTTTCATGTATTGATTTGTTAAGTTCGTTTTCATATTGTTTTTGTCTATTAATATCGTTATTTTTTAAATCGTCTTCAAAATTTCTATTAACATTTTTCTTAAATTATATGATTTTTTTCCAACGGTACTGAAACTTAATTTTCTTTTAATTTTTTTTTTGCTTTTTGATGTGATGAAATTGTACCACGTGTTCCTTTGGGAGTTAAATCCTCTATTGGAGTAGAAGTTATCGGATCAAATAAAATGAATTCTTTATCGTTGTTTGTTGTTTCTTTAATACTATCATTTTCAAATAAATCAGAATATTCATCTTTTCTCTTAATAGGAGAAAATAATAATTCATTTTTACTTATATTTTTTATAGTAAGTTTTAAATTACTTTCAATATTTTGTAGATGCTTGGTAATAGGTTGAAATAAGTCCTCATGAGTTTTTGACCATGTTTTACAACTAGTAATTTATTTTTTATATATTTTCTCTTTTCAATTCATTTTTCTTTTATTTTTGTTCTAATCTATTAGATTTTCTTTTTTAATTTTACCAAATGATTAATTTTTCTTTTCTTTTTCAGAGTCATTGTTCTTTATTCACAGATTTAGTAAATCTAACTAAAATTTTATTTTAATATTAAATGTACAGGGTGAGTCAACGATTGGATGAAGTAAGTTTGTGCCTTTTCGGTGAAATTTACAAAGAAACTATATTTATTATTTGATACAGTTTATTTTTACGCAGATCTTAAAAATATGTAGGACTCTACAGGGTGAGCCAAAAAACTAGGACAGCATAAAGTTGTATTTTTTTAAATAGAACACCCTATATACGAATCGTATTTTCGATTTAGCTTATAATTTTAAATCTTTTTTATTAAGGATTTACTATAACAAAACTTTAAAGTTTCTGAGATAATTAAGTTTAAAGAAAAAAAGTCACATTTTCAAGCATCAATTCAATCCTAAATAACGTTTTCAATTTTGTGACAAATATATTCAAATTTGAAATTTAGCAAGGCCAAGGACAAGTTAACATAATTTTTACCTAATATTTGCAATAAAAGCTACAGGGTGTTGAACACATCGGCTCAAATTTGAACAAGTTTAAATGAATAAATATCTTTTTTTTTAAACGGTACACCCTGTATATTTTCATGTAATTTAATAGAGTAATAAAAACCCTAAAAGTTTTGTTCAATATATCATATACCTATTTATAACAGTTTTTGAGATATTTCAGTTTTTCTTATTTTCCATACTTTTTTACAGAAATAGTCTTCATTATCATAGTAGCCATGGCAAAAACAATGTAAAAGAACATTTTTCTGTGTGTCAAATTTATAACCGCAATCGCTTCTTTTGGTTTTTATGTAGTGTAGTTTGGTTTTTTTTGCATTCATCTTATATTGTAAAATGAATTTTCCAAAGAATGAGTTAAAAGATATGATTTATACAATAGGAGAGGCTCAAAAAAATTGCCTTCTTGCTCAAAGAATTTACAAAATGAGGTATCCTGATCGACGCCAGCCTAATACCCATACTTTTCAAAACTTAATGCAAAGATTTGATTCTTCTGGTACTGTTGATTATCCAAAACGTAAAGTGGTCAACAAACCAGTAACTAATGAAGAAAAAGAACTACAAGTATTGTTAAATGTTCAGGAAAATCCTTATATTGGTAGCCGTCAGTTAGCAGCATTATGTGAAACATCACAATCCACCGCTAATCGTACTACCAAGAAATATAGGTATCATCCATATCACATGGAATTACACCAAGAATTGCATGGACAGGATTTTGAAAGTCCTGAAAACTTTTGTCGTACAATAAATGCGGAGATTCAATTAAATCCAAATTTATTATGCAAGGTAATGTTTAGTGATGAAGCTACTTTTAGAAGTAACGGTGCCGTAAATAGACGCAACATGCATTATTATGCCACAGAAAACCCATTTTGGATTAGAGAGGTGCAACATCAAAACCACTGGTCATTAAATGTTTGGTGTGGTATTCATCATAATCGAATTATTGGACCCCACTTTTTTAATGAACCACTAAATGGCCATAGTTACCTGAACTTTCTACAAGAAGAACTACCCCAACTGTTTCAAGGTCTCGACAGGGATGAGCTCGACAGTATGTGGTTCCAGCACGATGGTGCGCCTCCGCATTACCATCGTGAAGTTCGTGCGTTTTTGGACCAACGATATCCGCAAAAATGGAGTGGACTTAGGGGTTTCATTGAGTGGCCACCAAGGTCTTGCGACATCACCCCATTAGATTTCTTCCTATGGGGTTATATTAAAAATAAGGTGTATGTTAATCCACCAACAACAGTGGAAGATATGCGAAACAGGATTAGGGATAGCTGTAGAACAATTACGCCACTAACTTTGTCCAGGGTCCGAGAAAATCTGCAAAAAAGACTAAATTTGTGCATTGCACGAGAGGGTCGTTTATTCGAACACTTATTAAACAGAAATAATTAATCTCAGTATTTAATAGGTAATTTTTTTGTTTCAATTTAGAATAAAAGTAAATATGTATTTGCCTTGTCGTTATTGTTGTGTTAATTTTTTCACATTATGTTTAATTAAACTATTGCCGTTGTAATATAACGAATAATGTATTTCATCATATTTAACCACATTCTGTTTGTTTCTGTAGTTTCTTTTTATTATTTTACATGGCTACTATGATAATGAAGACTATTTCTGTAAAAAAGTATGGAAAATAAGAAAAACTGAAATATCTCAAAAACTATTATAAATAGGTATAGGATATATTGATCAAAACTTTTAGGGTTTTTATTACTCTATTAAATAATATGAAAATATACAGGGTGTACCATTAAAAAAAAAGATATTTATTCATTTAAACTTGTTCAAATTTGAACCGATGTGTTCAACACCCTGTAACTTTTATTGCAAATATTAGGTAAAAATTATGTTAACTTGTCTTTGGCCTTGCTAAATTCCCAATTTAAATATATTTGTCACAAAATTGAAAACGTTATTTAGGATTGAATTGATGCTTGAAAATGTGACTTTTTTTCTTTAAACTTAATTATCTGAGAAACTATAAAGTTTTGTTATAGTAAACCCTTAATAAAAAAGATTTAAAATTATAAGCTAAATCGAAAATATGATTCGTATATAGGGTGTTCTATTTAAAAAAATACAACTTTATGCTGTCCTAGTTTTTTGGCTCACCCTGTAGAGTCCTAAATACTTTTAAAATCTGCGTAAAAATAAACTGTATCAAACAATAAATATAGTTTCTTTGTAAATTTCACCGAAAAGGCACAAACTTACTTCATCCAATCGTTGACTCACCCGGTATATATACTTATCAAAACCATAATGATACCGACCATTGTTTAGAGAATTCTCTATAAAAATTGGAATAAATCCAAAAGGTGATTTCCAACAATAAGAACATTTTTTAAAATTTTTCAAATGACATATCTGTACGAATATGATCTGTATATATGTGACGTAATATTCTCTAATAATATTCTATTTATCATATGCAACATCGTCAAAAATATATAGAGAATTTGCTTTAGATGGTGATATAATATTTTCACTATTATTAAATTCATAATAACTCTTTCTTTAATTGGTTTTAATAATTCATGTAAATATTTATATTTTGATTGATATAATTATTTCGAATACAAATAAATATTTTCAAATATTAATCCATTAGGACGTTCTATAAGAATTAACATAGTGTTTGTTTTTTCACAATTTGATGCGCCTGTTATGATGCATCTTATTTTGTTTGGAAAAAGAGCGCTATATTTTAAATTTTTTGTACATGTTGTATCAGTATGGTGATTATCTACAGTTAAAGTAGTTTTTTTGACTTACAACCTTTTTCATATTGTTTCTAGATTTATAATACTTATAAAAGAGTGTTGTTATTTAATATATAATTAGTTCACGTTGGCATTTTATACCGATAACAAAAAAATGAGATATTATTTAAGTCACGGTGAAATTAAAGGAAAAGGTTTATTAAATTCTTTTATAAATAAATTGCCATTTGAATTGCATTTACCTGGCTATAATTACTGCGGACGTGGAACAAAATTAGAAAAACGTCTCAATCGTGATGACGTAGGTATAAATTCACTGGATGAAGCCTGTTGATTTCATGATATAACATACAGAAATAATTCAGAATCCGATGCATCATTAAATGAAAAATTGGCAGCTTTAGGTGTTTCTACTGCAATGCATACTAAACTTAAGTTTGGAATGGGTGGAAGTGGAGAAATAAGTCAAAATGGGAATAAAAATTTAAAAGGAAAATTAAATATGAAAAATAGTCAGTCTTTAAATGTAATGCGCCAAAGAAACAATATTATAGTTAGTATTTTAACTGCGGATATATTACGAAAAAGTGCTAAAAGTATGCAAACCTATCTTGATCAAATAAAATTGTTAATAAAAAAACTTGAACCCACAACTCATACGGAAGGAAAAATACAAAAATTGCAAGAAAAAAAGATATTCAAAAAATAAAAAAAATCTGAGGAAAAACATATTAATAATTATCATGAAAAAGCAATAAAAGATAAAATATTAAAAAAAAAATAAAGAAAAAAATTGAAGAAGATATGTTAAAATCCAGTAATGAATTATTAAATGAATCTCAAAGTAGAAAGAGAAAACTTATAGAAAATGATAGTAATAACGCTATAGATATGTTTAATATTAAAAATATGAAACTGGATACATCAAATGAATTAAGAAAGTGTAAATTCGTAAAAGATGAAGAAAATGATAATGCAGTTGATTATTCAGATAGTAGTGCATATAAAAGATTTAAACAATAATATTTTCCTGTAAAAGAAACGTCGGTAGTTAATAATATGTTATTTTAGTTAAATCTATTATAATGACTAGAGCATTATCTCGAGTAAGAAAACGTAACAGGCAAGTAAAAAATAGAAAACGTAAATTTAAAAAACAGTTAAAAAAGGAAAACGTAAATTTAAAAAGAAATTAATTAATTTGCTATCTGCAATGAAAAAAATTAAAAATGTTTTTATGAAAGAGAAACCTAAAAATCTTCCTAGTACTCTAAATATAGATGTTAAAACAATTAAAAATAAAAGTAAACAATTAAAATCACCTAGAGTAATTAAAATTTCATATTACCATTAATACCGATTTTTGCGGGTCTTAGTGCTCTTGTAGCACTTAGTGGGGGGCTGCTAGAATTGCCTGAGCTATAAATGATGCACGAGCAGCCAAAAATTGGAGGAAAGTAAAGGTCATAACAATACCATGGAAGCCATTGCAATGGGGAAAGGGTTATTTTTAAAACCACATCATGCTGGTTTGGGTCTTTTTTTAAGTCCAGCTTATTCGAGTCCAAAAAGACGAAAAACTTTCTAATAATATTACCTAAACATGCTTTAACAAATGTTGAAATTAATTTTTTTGGACATAAATTAACTATATCAAATTTTCAAGGGGTTTTTATAAAAGATCAATTACCAACGAAGATTTGTCGAAATGAAATGGGTGTAATTAATTTAGATAATTATTCAGGTCCTGGAACTCATTGGACAGCTTATAAAAAATTTTAAAAGAAAATTTTTTAATTCGATAGTTTTGGAAATTTAAAACTACCTATTGAGTGCCAAATTTACTTTAATTCAAGTGGATCTTGCAATATTTACTATAATCATAATCCATATCAAACATATAATTCTATTAATTGTGGTCTTTTATGTTTAGAATTTTTATATTATCTTGTTTTAAGTTAATATAGGTTATGTTTTAAGTATTTTGTTTCATTTACTGTTTATATTTCTTTCTGTTTACATAGTAAAAAGAAATGTCTTATACATTTACATTATCAGCAAAAAGTTCAATTTTATCAACAAAAATATATCCTTCTATAGTTCTAAACAGTGAAGATGAATACGTATTAGGACTTATAAACTTTGAAAGTTATAACACAATTCCAAACATTGATAGTTCAAATAATATATTTTATTTTGGTAATAATAATAAAATTGTATTGCCAGAAGGTTCTTATGAAATAAATGATATTTGTCAATATATATATAAAAATTATGTTTCTACCCATACTACGAACTCTTTAAATAATAATTCATTCATATAAAGGAATTGATAAAATAGAAAATTTAATATAAAATGACCGACGAAGAAGATATAATGGAAATATTAGAAAAGCCCTTCCAACTAACTCTTAAAACTAACAGAAATACTTTGAAATGTGAAATTTTGTGTAATTATGACATTCATTTTGAAGAGGAAAATTCAATTGGTAATTTATTAGATTTGAGTAAAAGATTACTTAACGCTAATTAGTTGCATATATCAGAACATCCAGTAGATATATTTAAAGTTAATGCTATTTGTATAGAATGTAATTTAATTATAAGTTGATTTAATAATGGAAAACCGATTCATATTATTCATGTTTTACCCAACGACCGCACCCGGATTTAAAATTATTGAAAAACTAACGAATGTTATATATTTAAAAATTAGTATACATTATATTGATTGATGAATACTTAAAATTACAGATCAAAATGGAGATTTAATTAATTTTAGAAACGAACTTATTACAATACGTTTACATTTAACAAAGAGGGAAAATTAATTTATCGATAATTAGAAATAAAAAAAGTATATCATTTGTAAAATCTTTTTTAACCCCAGCCCAATTACCTTAAAAAAATTTTAATAAAAACCCAATGCATATTATATATTTACCATTTAGTACATTTTACATTGATAAGATAACACACAAAATTAATTTCTTTTTTAAAAAAGATTATGGTATTATTTTATAATTCTAATTCTTTAACTTTACCTAGTTCTTTTGATGGCCCTAATTTAAATCAATATAAATACGCTCCAGTTAACAAAAGTAAATTTAGTTATAAACGAAAGAGAAAACAATTAACATTAAAAAATAGAAAACTCCTTAAATCTTAGGGATTTATATTAAAAAAAAAACTGAGAAAAAATGAAAGAGTGTTGGTGTAATTTAAAGATACATATTAGTGTAAGAGCTATAAAATTTTTAATATTACTTTGGTGTAAAAAAAATAAAAACAAAAAAATTATGAGTTATAACATATTAAATATTCATGAAAATATAATATACGATGACTCAGTTACGAGTTATCAGTATCATACCCACCAACCATATTCATCTTCAACTTTAAATAATAATGATTAAATTAGAATACCTATACAAACTTAAGATCTCTATACACTACCAAGTCAAAGTATATCGAAGGAAAATTATTAAAATTCGATAATAAATTTACTGATAATGTACAATTTATAAACAATGGAATTATGTTTCTTTTTGATGAAATTTGATATAAATTAGGAGGACTGGTTATTGATCGAATTATAAATCCTTGAATAACTACTACAATGAAAGGATATGTTTCATTTACCGAAGCGGAAAATAAAAACTTACATAACGCAGGTTGGAATGAAAATGAAAATCCTACACTATTAGATGGTAATGGTAATTTTAATGTTTGTTTGCCATTAAAAATGATAAAGGGATTTGCCGAAGATTTTCATAAAATAATAATGAATTTACGTCAAGAATTAGTTTTAATAAGAAGTAATAATGATTTAAATGCAATAATTTAAATAAATGATAAAAATGAAACTTATAAAGTAAAACTTGAAAAAATTCTATGGAAAATGCCTCACATTATGGCAAACAATAGTCAAAAACTACGTTTATTTAAACAATTTCAAAAAAAAAGAGATAAAATAATAGAGATTTAACCATTGCCTTTAGAGGATGTGAATACCCTCAGTTACCCCAATCAAAAAATCATATGTGAACTGTAAAGAGCTCAAACCAACTAGAAAAGTCTCGAATTGTATTTTCGGATCGCAAAATGACAAAAAAAGTAATATTTCAAAAAATAGAGTCATTTCGATCATTGTAACTTATCTAATTTAAAAGTTCATTTAAATTCAAAAGCATTTCCATATGATAATTTAAATGTTGATTTTGATAATAATAAATATGCAATTTTTTATGAAATGTTTACGCAATTTCAAAAATCTTATTATTATAAAAATGAAAGTTCGGCTTGCATTTATCCGATAAAGTATAAAATTATTGCTCCGTTGGTAGTTGTAGATTGTTCACGACAAAGTGAAGACATCCTGAAAATTGGTGCTATTGATATTCGAATAGAATTTGAAACAAATTCCTAAAATCCTGCGAATACCACAGCTTATTGTCTAATATTACATGACCGATTGATTACATATAATCTGTTAACTAATAATATAACAATATTTTAATATGTATGTAATAGATATTCAAGGATTTCAATATAAAGATTCTGGAAAACTATTTCATAAACACATTTATTTACCTTTATCTTTTTAATCATCAAATTAATTGGAGTACAACAAAATTACATGGACTGGAATGGGATTGTAAACTTAATAATAAAGACCACTATACAAATTGAAAATATTTTTTCGTTCATTAGGTATGTAATAAAAGAGAATCAGAAAGTTTTTGTTAAAGGATTGGAGAAAAAGAATTGGTTAAATAAAATTATTTCCAATGAAATTATTGATTTAGCTGATTTAGGATGTCCAAATGTTAAACAATTTATCAGTTCATCAAATGTTAAAAATCTACATTGTAATAATCATTTTTATAATTATTTAAGATGTGCCAAACAAAATGTATTTGCATTAAAAGAATGTATTGTATCAAATAATTATCATTAAACAAATATTTTTTGAAAAAGGTTTTTTTTGTTATTTTTTAAACTCATTTAATAGATTCATTTTTTAATTTTATTTTCAAATAATACATATTAGAATATAATATAATACATATAGGAATACATAAATAAAAATAAATCCTCTTCATCCGGAATTGATATTTCAATTCCTTGATCTTTTTGAACTTTATCTGGAACATTACTTGGTTTCTTTCTTTTAACCGGAACTAGAGGAGGCGGAGGAAGAGTACCTGAACTTGACGACGGTAACATCGATTGGTCTTCGAGGTTGAACGAATACTTCTTTACTGCCTTTTAGAATAATAAAAATTGTTCGTCATCTTCCAGTTCGGCACGTATATATTGAATAGGTAAGTTACCAAATTTTTTCAACAAAGTTACCGTTTTTAGAGAATATGTTAACTGTATAAATATTTTATCACCTTTTAATGTTATATATATATATATATATATATATATATATATATATATATATATATATATATATATATATATTTAACACCAAATCTAAAAAAAAAACAATAAAGTTCCTATTGGTGGACTGCTATTTGATAAATTTGGAGAACTCCAAAAGGCATAAAATTTGTTACAAGTAATTTAATGGTCGTGTGTTCTAATTTTTTAGAATATCTTTGAATACAAATTTTGAAAATAGATGATAAATATGATGTTGCATCCGATGAGAGAGTTACTTTAACAAAATTAGGTGCCTCAATTAAAAAATTATTTAATATTTTTTGCAACGCCATATGCAACCAATGATTTCTACTATCTGTAAAATATCTCACTGTACCTTAAAATTCCTCCTGTTCTGGTTTTTGTTGTCTTTCTTCCTCTTCCTCACTTCAATCAATATAATTCATTTTTAGCTTTTCTTCTACTTCTTCTGTTTGGGTTTCATTACTTTTTAGTTCAATTTTGCTCGCGTTTACACGTGACACATTTTACTGGCCCTCGCGCATTTGGATAAATGTAAAAAGGGACAGAGGAGTAGTACCATGGTCGTGTAGTAGTATAGTAATTGTCGTATAGTGTAGTACTCGACGTCTTGCACGTCCCTCGCCTTATCGAAAAGGTTTATCGTTTGCTCACAAACATATTAACTTTCGCTTCAAAAACTACTCCAAAATATAGTGACAGTGTCCCCGATTCCTGGTTCTTGTATGGTGAAGCTTGGGATTATCCTGGTGGCCACCAAGAAGAAATTAATGAAGTGATTTCGACTACAAGCTATGCCATTTTAGTATTTGTGTCACGCTGTCGCCGTATTTTGTATTTGCTCATTATTTGTATATTTTCTCATCTCCGCAACCAACCTATATACAGTCCACTAATTACTCTTTGTCTCAATCCCGTACATATTTTTTGGCCTCTTCGAGCCGCATTTTCATTGTTTTATTCACAAAATTAAAATTTTTCTATAATCAATTAACATTTTGCAAAATTTTCTTCGAGAATTTACCAATTCTAGAATTTTATCGCTGCCCTTTAAGAGTCTCGAAAGCGCACATGTCACACGCAATTTCATGGTGGTATTCCCTCCATACCGATGCACCCACTAGTCCCGCTGATCAGCTGAATCAGTATCGTTAAATTTTCGGCATAAAATATTTGAATTTTTAACGCATTGGAAACTACTGAAATCGTGTATTTTTAAAGAAAAAAAAAAATATTTTTTGTTGATTTATTTTTATTAACTGGCTCTCAATTGGAAATATTATAATAATATATTTATTGATTTGCTGTTTATTAAATATTGATCGATTAGAAGTAAATAATAGATTTGAAAATGTCAAAACTGGATATATACATTGCTCGCAGAAATGCTGCAAATTCTCGCATCAAAGAATTATTGAATATCGCGGAAAAAGCCCGAACAGATCAAAATGTACGTTTACATTTTAAAATGCGCTATAAAATGTTGGAAAATATTAAAGATGATTTTGATAAAAATCATTCGAAGATCTTTGTTTTAATAGCAAGCGTGGAAAATAAAGATGCTCTTTTAAAAACCGAATCCACTTTTAGGGAACTTTTCGATTTTGATTCTTTTTAAAATTCAAGCTACTTATTATAGTATTTTTGAATCTGAACCCCTTCAACTTAAATGTCTCTAATTCTGCGCCATCACAAAGTAATGGTAGGTTGCCCAAATTGGAAATATCGGTTTTCTCTGGTGATATTCGAACATGGAAAACATTCTATGATTTATTTAACTCGCTCATATATACTAATTCCAATTTGAGCAACGTGGAAAAATTTAGCTATTTGATAAATACTCTCGATAAAGCCCCTCTTGCTCTAGTTAAATGTACACCTTTATGTGATGCAAATTATTTAATTGCCTATAATGCTCTGGCTAATAGATATGAAGACCTTAGACTTATTGCTATAACTCACTGGCAAGAAATACAGGATACTAAAAAACTGTCTGATATTTATTCGGTCAGCTCTTGGAGAAATCTCGTGGACAAGTTTGAAGAAAACTTGGCTGCTTTAAATAATTTGCATTACCTAGTCAAACAATGGGATTTTGTGCTATTTAATATATTAATGGAACGGTTAAATCACAGTTTAGCTACACGTTTTGAAATTGATTGTCATACTGAATTAAAAAACCCAACAAATCACTCAAATAATTTTGGTATTTTAAAAGACTTTTACAAAAACATTGTGATGCTTTAGATGCTGTTTCTGTTACTTTTTCTCCAGTAAAATTACAGTTTCTTAAAAATAAAATAAAAACATTTCTAAACAATACCGATGGCAAAGAAAAATGCCCTTTTTTTAATAAGTTGCACTCCATTTACAGTTGTCAAGCCTTTTTATCAAAATCCCCTCAGGAACGGTATAATATAGTTAAAACTAAAAGATTGTGTATAAACTGTTTGGGTACAAGGCACCTTTCGCCTTCATGTACATCTCTTCACACTTGTCGTAAATGTTCTCTAAAACATCATACAATTTTACATTTTGGTTCAGAATTTAAGCCTCCTCAAAATGTTGTTTCTCATCCTCAGAGTTCTCAAGTTGTTTCTCATACATCCACGCAAGCGCCTACTCAAGTTTCCCATTTGGCGGAGAGCTCTCTCGGTACAGGTGCATTGCAGTCACATTCACAATTTGCCTAACAAAATTTCTCCAGATGTTAACTCTTACGTTGCTAACTTACCTCATAATCATACTGTTTTCTTGTCCACCGCGGTCATAGAAGTCAAAGATGCATGGAGACAATTTCAAAAAGTCCGTGTATTACTGGATTCCGCAAGTCAGGCTAATTTTATTACTAAAAAGTGTTGTAAAAAACTCGGTTTGGATTCTTATTCTCTAAATATTTCCATAGGTGGGTTAGGATCTATGGCTACCAAGGTCACGCAAGGTGTTGCTTGCACAGTTCGTCCTCAGTTTCATTGCGAACCTTGTTTAACTTTAGAATTTGTTGTTTTACAGCAAATATGTACCGATTTGCCATGCGCTGACTTACCAGCAAAATATTTTAAAGAATTTCTGGATTTAAACTTAGCTGATCCAAATTTTAATATTTGTTCTTCGATTAACATGCTCATCGGTGCTGAAGTTTTTGGCTCTTTATTGAAAGGTGAATCAATTTGTTTTAATCACCACAAACCCTCCGCTGTTTATACGTCTTTTGGATGGATACTTATGCGCAAAGTATCTCTTGAAAATAATTATCGTATAGGTATGTTTTGTACTTTAATTCAAATTGAAAATTGTATAAAAAAATTGTGGGAGCTAGATCAAGTAGCTCAAACCCCCAAGCTTTCTCCCGAGGAGAACGCTCCTGAACATATGTTTGTTGAATCTCATGATAGAACTCACACTGCTAGATACGTAGAAGCTCTCCCCTTGAAAAATTTCTCTTCTCCTAATTTTTGTGATTCTCGCGACATCGTTCTTCGTAGATTTTTGAACTTGGAGCGTCGTCTGAAAAATAACCCCTCGATTTATCAAGATTACTGCAATTTTATGCAAGAATATCTATCAGCTGGACACATGGAACTTATTGAAGATCCCTTAGAAGCATCCCACTCTTACTATATTCCTCATCATTGTGTTTTACGCCCAAAGAGTCAGACGACTAAATTAAGGGTCGTTTTTGACGCCTCTACTAAAGATTCAAATCATATATCATTGAATGACTCTCTTTTAATTGGTCCCAAACTTCAGTTAGATATTTTCACTCTGCTACTGCGCTTTAGACTTGGCGCTGTAGAGTTTACAGCTGATATCAAGCAGATGTATCGTCAAATTTTGGTTACTAAAAGTCACTGTGATTATCAAAGAATCTTAGTTCGCTTCTCCCAAGACGAATCTATTAAAGATTATCGTTTACTAACAGTGACTTATGGTGTATCTTCGGCTCCATTTTTGGCGATTCGTACTCTTCAGCAACTGGCTAGTGATTACCAGGCAAATTATCCTCTAGCCTGTCAAGCATTTAAAAATTCTATTTATGTTGATGACTTGATCTGCAGTTGCGATACTGTTAGCGAAGCTGTACAGCTTCAACAGGAGCTCGTCGAGCTCTTGCGACTTGGTGGTTTTGAGCTGAGAAAATGGGCCAGTAACAATCCACAGTTATTGACTCATTTACTGCAGTCGTGGCTGCAAATTGATCCTCTTTTATTTGATAATGATCAGGAAAATATGTTGAAAACTCTGAGACTTCAATGGCAACCCAAATTGGATATCTTTACGTATAACGTAAGTGTTAGTGAAACCTCCTGTACAAAATGTTATATTTTATCAGATTTGGCTCGCATATTTGACCCTGAAGAATTTTTAACCCCAGTTGTCCTTTTTGGTAAACTTATAATACAAAAACTCTGGACACTTGGGCTTCAGTGGGACGATATCCCACCTGAAGACATTGTAATTAAGTAGCGCAAATTTAAGGGTGAATGACCTCTACTCTCTAATTTTCAATTACCTCGTATTCTCCTCTCTCTCGATTATTTGTTTTGTGATATTCATACATTTTGTGACGCTTCCTCCTACGGCTATTCAACCGTTATATATTTTCGATACGAAAGGTCTCAAAATCAAATAAAAACTTCTTTTATAGCTGAAAAATTTCATGTTGCGCCATTGAAAACGATATTTGTTCCTCGTTTAGAATTATGTGCAGCCGTACGCCTTTCAAATCTCTTGATTTCGGTTTTGTCTGCGTTTGAAGACAAAATTAATTTTCGTCGGATTTATGCGTGATCAGATTCGACTGTAACTCTATCCTAGATAAAATCGTCTCCTCATAAGTATAATACTTTTGTTTCCAATCATATTACTCATATTCAAGAAAAGGTTGCTTCTACTCGTTGGTTTTATATTCCTTCCGAACACAATCCGGCTGATTGTGGTTCTCGGAGCTTATTACCCTCTCAATTGCTTGACCATTGGTAGGCAGGGCCCTTTTTTCTCTCTGAATCAGAAGAGCTTTGGCCAGATTTTTGTCGAACGTTCAAGTTCACGGAAACTGCTTTGCAGTAAAAACAGACCGTTTTGTCCACCTTAGTTCCAAACTTCTTTTTAGATATTCTTGATAGATTTTCCTCCTTGAATAAAATATTACGCATTTTGTGCAGATTTCTGCATTTAATCTTGAATAAGAAAACGCAGGATACTCTTTCGGGACCATTTTCCCTTTCAGAACTGAATAAAGCTCTCATGTGTTTACTTAAATACATTCAAAATATTGTATTTCGCGAGGAAACCAAAAGGCTGAAGAATAATCAGCCCCTTCCAAAGTTCTTTAGAAAGTTAAACCCTTTCCTTGATGAACATTGGAGCCTGAGGGTGAGCAGACGCCTATCGTATTCTCATCTATCGTGAAGATACACTGTGCGTACCGCGCAAGGTAATTTCAAAAGACCTGTAACCAAAATATGTCCCTGACCTCAAAATTAAAATTATATATATATTTTTTTGTTTATTACTCTACTTTAAGTTTTTTTTTTATTTGGATGGCACAGAAATATTTCTTTTTTTATAAAATGTCTCATTTTAGGTGGGCGGTATGTTTGGGTTTCATTATTTTTTAGTTTAATTTTGCTCGCGTTTACACGTGACACATTTTACTGGCCCTTGCGCATTTGGACAAGTGTAAAAAGGGACAGAGGAGTAGTACTATGGTCGTGTAGTAGTATAGTAATTGTCGTATAGTGTAGTACTCGACGTCTTGCACGTCCCTCGCCTTATCGAAAAGGTTTATCGTTTGCTCACAAACATATTAACTTTCGCCTCAGAAACTACTCCAAAATATAGTGACAGTGTCCCCGATTCCTTGTTCCTGTATGGTGAAGCTTGGGATTATCCTGGTGGCCACCAAGAAGAAATTAATGAAGTGATTTCGACTACAAGGTAGGCCATTTTAGTATTTGTGTCACGCTGTCGCCGTATTTTGTATTTGCTCATTATTTGTATAATTTCTCATCTCCGGAACCAACCTATATACAGTCCACTAATTACTCTTTGTCTCAATCCCCTACATCTTCTTTCACATCATGATCAACTTCTTCTATCACATTATCATCAACTAAAACCAGCGTATCTGAAAGAGTTTCTGATTTAACTGATATTTTTTTAAAAATTCTATTTGAAAAAGTTATTTAGTAAAAGGTAGATACTAAATGAATAACAAAACCTAATATTCTCCTATTTTTATACTAAACAATTAATTTAGTGAATGTACAGAAAAACCTTATACATAATTTAAAAAATGATGTAATGTTGCATCATACAATACTTAACTTTCAAATTATGCAAAAATAATAAATTGCAATAAGTTTTTCATATGGCGTCATTCTAGGGAAAAATAAATTATATGAATAAATTAATCTTCATAAATATGTATGTAATTATTTCAACTACATACAAGTGATCATTAGTATTCAATTTAAATGAAAAAAAAAAGAAGTAAATTCAAGGAATAAATTAACTATAATAAATAGAATGAAATTATTTCTACTAGGTAAATATGTTTATTAATATTTAATGTAAGCGAAAAGAGGAAAAAAACAAAGTCAGGAAATAAATTAGTTACTATAAATTAAATGTAATTATTTTAATTCGATGCATATGTTAATTGATATTCAATTTGAGCGGAAAATATTTATAGTGAGATATTTTATTTTTTTTTAAATAAATCGTTACTATAATTTAATTTAATTATACCAAATCATTGAAAAAAATTTAAAAAGCGTAATACGTAAAACGTAATTATTTTTTAAATGAAGTAAAACTACTTTCGATAATTAATATTCCTTGTTTAGTTTTGTTATTGCACTAGCAAAAGGTATTCATAGTAAAAAGTATTTTTATATCATAAACCAGATGAGAAATTAGTCATTCACAGTTTAAATATATATAAAGAATGAACGCTCCAACAGCTTCAACTAGTACCTCAGATCATTTTAATACTATAGTTAGTTCAGTGGTTGAGAAGATAATACAAGTAAGTAGATTAATTAAAACAAAAAATTATTATATATTTTGGAAAGAGTATATTCGAAAAACAATTAAATGAATTGAAAAATGTGAAAAAAATAAATTAAAATGATTGGGTAATTTAGCTGCAATAGAATCTAATTCAACAATATTAAAATATTACAAAACAATTTTTAAAAACAAAAAAGATGTAAATTTAGTAATTTTATTAATTTCAAAAATGTAAAAAAGAATTTAGAATGGCAAGAATAAGAACAGATATTATTTCAAATTTAAATATAAAAGATCCTATAATATTTTTAAATAAAGCATATAAAAGTTTTTCCTTAAAAATAAAGAAATAACTAAAACGCTCTTTATTAAAAGTAAATACTACTTTTTCAGCTATATTTATAAAACCACAAACTTTTCAAACTGATCTTAAACATTTTTCTACTAAAAACCAAATCATAGATAAAAATACTAATTTAAAAAATTGGTATACTAAAAATGTTAAAAATAAAATTTTATTAAAATTAGAAAGTTTTCAAGAAAAGGACAGCGGACACGCCCTTTATGAAATTATAGGATTAAAAGTAAATATAAATAATTATTCTCCAATAAACTGTCGTTATTCAACATACGGTAAATTACCAAAATTTATTCAAAACATAAAAAGCGTTATTAATATTAAAAATAATGATGAATATTGTTTTTTGTGGTGTACTGTTTGTGCTTTAAACCCATGTCACTCAATGAAAAATAAACTACGTACTTCTTCTTATCCTCATTTTAGTGAAGTATTAAAATATAATAATATTCATTTTCCAATTCAACTTCATGATATACCAAAGTTTGAAGATTTAAATCAAATATGTATTAATCTTTTTAAAATTAGAAGAAAAAATCTGATATAGTTCCATTATGTTTAAGTGAAAAAAAATTTTCACCAAGAATTAATTTATTATTACTTTCTAATAAAAATACCTATCATTTTGCGTTTATCAACAATTTATCACGAATGTTAAATAAACAAATGGGTAACCTAACTCATAAAAAATGGTTTTGTGAAAGACGTCTAAATCATTTTAGGCCGCAAAATAATTTAGGTAAACATTTTGAATTATGTAAAACAATGAATGAAACAAAGTTAACTTACAAAAAATATAAAAAAATATATTTTTTTACATTATTTAAAAATAATGGATATCTGAAAAAAAAAATATGATCTAATGGAATCTAACTTCCCAGGTAATAGTTTTATTTTATATAATATGTATTTTCTATTTCTTTTTTAATTTTTTTCCAGGTTAAAGTTAAAAAGATCCATCCAAAGGCAATTATTCCTACAAAAACAAAAAGCAAATCTGCAGAATATGACCTGTACACTTTGTCAAACGTTTCAATTAAGCCCAGATCAAGAGTTTTAGTAGGAACCGGAATTCAACTTCAATTACCCAACGATTATTACGCCGAAATTAGATCAAGATCTGGTTTAAGTCTTTTCTATGTAATAGAAAATGGGCTGGAATTATTGACGAAGACTATCAAGGCGAGATAAAAGTTGTCCTCTATAATCATTCCGATTCTACATTTATAGTTTGTCAAGGCTATAGAACAGCCCAATTAATTATTAAAAAATCAGTAAATTCGATCTATTAGAAACCACTGAAAGTGAGGTTTTAGACCTATCACATAGGTTTTGGGTCATCTGGACTTAAAAAAATTACTATGGAAACATTTAATCCATTAAATCAAGATCGCATTATATTTATTTCGAAAAAATTTCAGCCTTGTATACAAGATAATGTATTAAAAATTATAATATCAATAATATTATTACTAAAAGAAAGAAATTATAGAATATGTTGTGTTGGAGGATACGCTTCTTATATTTTTAAGCATACCAATAAATATATAGATATTGATCTGTTTATAGAAGGAACAGAATCCTTTACAAATTTTTATAAAATAAATTCATTTATTTCTACTGCCTTAAAACAAAAAACAGTACCAATTTATCAATCAGGAATATACTATTTAACACCATTTAAATCATATGGAAAAATAATAAACATTGAGAACAAAGATTATATTATTAATATAGTATTTATTCAATCAAATCCACAAATTAAAAGTATGGAACATTGGGTCTGGACAATAATTAATGATTTCGATTTGGATATTTGTAAAAGTGCATTTTATATTAATGAATTTAAAGAAATACTTCAAATTATTGTACCACAACAAATATCCGTTGAACATTTTAGAGATACAAATGATATTAAACTGCATAAAAAAAGAAAATATATTGATCGTTCCTTGGAAAAAAATTGCCAACCAATATCTTTACAGACATTATGTTATAAAAAAATCACTAGTCTCCATTAAAATTTATAATTATTTTTACATTCTTTCATTTAAATTTTATAATTATTTACATATTCTTATAAATATAATTAAGAGTTCGCTTACTATCTGGAGATGAATCAGAATTATATTTTTTTCAGGTATTGTTTCTTAGAATTATATATTTTTTCAGGTATTCTTTCTTTTTGGATGTTATTTTTGCTGAATTGGTTATATGGTCTTGGTTTCTTTGTTAAAGAGCCAACATTTTAGTAATCAGCTCTTTTTTAGGTTTTTCCGAATCTATTTATACCATTGTTATTACAGTTTATTTTCAGTATTTATAAAATGGCAGTCCCAGCAACACACAAGTGTTCTAAATGTAAAGGCGAATCTGATGTTCCAAATGACACTTGTTTTTGTACTCTTCGATTTCTTACTTCTTAGGCGTAGTTCTTTCAAGATCATTGCTGAAGAAGTAAAGAAGTCGATGGAACATACCATCCGAAGAACCTCTCTGCCGAAGAACTAATTGCGTCACTGGTTATTCTTGGAATTCTTACTTCTTAAGGGTAGTTCTTTTAAGGTCATTGCTGAAGAAGTAAAGAAATCGATGGAACATGCCATCCGGAGTCACAATAATGCCCCAGATCCACTACTAACATATTAAGAAATTAATTAGTATACAGGTTACAACCTTTTTCGACTAAATTTTAAAAACTTTTGTTAGTGATTCTTGTTAAATACAGACAAATCAAAATATGTCCAACTTTATTTCATTTAATACTGGAAAAACTTTATTGTTCTATGCCAACAGGTGTAGTAGTAGAACAAAACTAGGCTTTTTAGCTACGCTCAAGAAGGAAATATACACACATAACATAAAAATGCCTTTAGCAATCTCAGTTGATAATTATCTTCCATGCATTTGAATGAGTGGGAATGTGGTATTAATATTCATTATAATATCGCCTAAAACCTTTGCATTAGTTTCATCTTACTATTTCTACTTAATATAATTTACGGTACTGTCATGTTTCTATGAATATATAAGGCCACTAATCACATTTGATTAGTAAACCAGACTTTAAAGTACTGAGATAGTTAACCGTAAAATCAAATTGGAGCTTTTGGATCAACCAAAAGATGATATAATCGGTCTTAGAAATGAGAATTCTAGGTGATATGTCAAATTAAATTGAAAGACCACATTCTTATTGTTGGGAATGTATGTTGTAGTTAAACTGATGGTTTATTGGATCTGCTAACACCAACATAATTTGATAATTATTTCAGCAGTTATATAGAAAAATATAAGGAAATTTTACTACTTACTAAGGCCCATAGAAAAAACTTTAACCGAAATATACGGACTAATTCGAACAAAAATGGTAATATGCCAATCTATTTCAAAGCTTATTTTCACCAAAATGAATTTATTTAAAAAATTCTAATAGAACCTTGCGTTCCTTAAAAAATATCGAGTCATCGGGTCTCAATAAGCAAATGTTACTGACACTGATATCGTTCACGATGATAACATCGTCATCTTCAATTATAAGTATGTCTCGACGGCTTCATTAGCACTCCAGTTGCGATATCTTACCACTATATTTATGCTTTGAAGGAAGTATCATCCTTCCCAGAACCGTAATTGGAACTATTACAATTGAAAAATCAGGCAGACTATTCGATCTGAATTGAGTTTATAATTAGAATCAGATCTATCGCTAACATGTTCAACTTGGTTTTGTACATTGAAAAAGAAAAATGGCATGTGGTAAAAAAGCATTCAGTAAACAGTAATATCTATTAATAAACATAAATGGATGTAATAATAAAAAAAGATGTTGTTTTATTTGTATTCATACATACTTCATTAAGGCTGGGAAGATTTGGTTCATCCTCCATCACACCCTAATTATTGAAGTATATGTAATTCAATATAAAATTAAATAGTGCTGTAATACACAAGAAACATTCTAAGAATGGTTCTCTGAAATGAAATGCAAACAATTATAACAAAAATGGACCAAATGTAGCATTAAAAATATTGAAGAAGGTTAGCATATATGCACATTTGTAAACATACATGTATTCACCATTGCATACACACATACATACACACATACATACACACTCGCACATACATACATATACACACAAATATATCCACTCATATACATATTTATATATACATATTTATATATATATATATATATATATATATATATATATATATATATATATATATATATGTTATATGCGATTCTACAATAATATTATAATTAATAATTATTAATAACCTATTCCTTGAATCTCGTATCAAGTGTCGCATTAACAAATCCGCCAACTAAAGCAGAATCAGCAAAAGCAACATTGTAACACGGTTTACGTGACTAGGATGATGCAACATGACGCAACATGATGCAACATGCAGACGCTGCTTTATTTTTAAGTATAAATAGATATTATTTTTTGTAACACCTACACTTATATGCTTATAATTCGAGTTGTAAGTCGTCGTTATGCTAGTTAAAAACCAAATTGTATTTTGAAAGAAATAAATGTGTAAAAGTAAAATAAAAGTTTTTAAAAAGTTTTAAGTGAATTATTCAAGATAACAAATTGGAACAGTCGGTAGGATCTGTCAACGTCAGCAAAACAAGAGAATTCTAATTATTGACGGCGGATTCTCATCCCTCAACAGAGAAAAGAACCTCAACGGCGTCCTCACTCCCGGAAGTTGTGGATTAGGAACACCTGGTGAAGCCCCTGACAACAGACGGAGAGAACAAGTGCCGATGCAGCTTCTTCTAGTAGTGTAAGTAACATTAATCGTCACGATTTTTGCAAATTTGTCACGATTTTAATAAAATTTACATTACAGTTCGATTTTCGAAAAAAGTACTTTATACTTTTTCTTAAACGAAAAAACTAGTCATTTTAAATAAGTTAAGTAAATTTAAGTAATAAATAATCATTAAAAAACAGAAATCATACCGGAAACAAGATCCCAAAGAACAAATACTGATATTGAGCCCTATAAGCTCTCCGAAATTTTCTCAATTATTCCAGAATTCGAGGGAGACCAAATCTATCTCGGTACGTTTTTAAATGCTTGTGATTGCGGATACAAAATGGCAACAGAAGACCAGAAAATTTTGTTAGTGATTCATATTAAGAATAAATTAAAAGGCCGCGCAGCACAGCTGATAAACTCGCGAAACCCGTCTAACTATAGCGAAATAAAACAACTTTTAAATCTCCACTTCGGCGATTCTAGGGATCTTTCGTCCCTTATTCAAGATCTTCAAAGATTAAGGCAACTTTCTAATGAGTCACCATTAACTTTAGTAAATCGGTTACAAACCCAGAACGCCAAAATGTTGGCGAATGTCCAAAAGTCAACTCTGACCAACAAACAAAAGGCAGCTCAATCTACCTTAATTGATGCGATATCTCTAAATACCCTCCTGACAGGCCTTGAGCCAAGACTAGGACAAATAATTCGTGCGGGAAGCCCTAAGGATCTCTTAGAAGTTCAATCTCGCATTAGACGAGAACTGCAGTTATCCTATTTTGAAAACCAAAAGTCTTCCAAACCCAGAGTTCAAAAACCACCTCAATCTGTAAGGAAACCCCTAGTGCAAATTAGCCGTTGTATTAATTGTGGACGTATGGGCCATTTAGCCGCTGATTGCCATTCCCAAATGCAATCACGTCCTAATAATTTCCAAAACTATAATACAAATTTCCAAAGGCAAGCCCCTACGCAAAACCAACCTCTTCAACAACAGCAAAGACCCAATATGATTCCAAATCAAAACAGACCCTCTGTAATACAACCAACTAATACCCAAGCTCGTCCCAGCATAATTCAAAGAAACCCATACTACTCCTCAAATTAGCAAAGGACACACCATGTTAATTTAGATTATCCAAACTACAACGAAAATTTTGACTACTGTGAGTATTACGCAGAAGACAGTTATGATTACCCTGACTATGACCCAAATTTTCAAAATGATGATGAAAATTGTGACCCAGTAATCGACTCTTATGATTACCAAAATTTTCTTCTACTTCCGCAACCAGACAAACCGCCCGACAGACAGACAGATCATGTCACAGCACTTCAAGAACAAATTCAAACCCTGAATTTGGACGACATGAACCCAAATCTGAACTTCCCGAAACAAACCTTCATTTAAATCCCTTACTTACAGTAAATCCGAAAAATCTGTACAACATTTACGATTCTACTAATACTTTCAAATTACTTATTGATACCGGTGCTGGAATTTTTACCTTTAAAGAAAATACAGCAAAAAACTTCCCCAATCGTTGTCCTGAAATTTTAACAATACAAGGGATAACAAATCAAAAACTTCACGTCTCACAATCAACCCTTATACCCTTCAACATTGGCGATCCCCACAAGGTGTTTATTTACGACTTAGATATTGATTTCGATGGCATCCTTGGTCTCGATTTCTTAGAACACTACGAATGCATTAGAGATTTAAAATCAAAAAATCTTATCACAAATTTTAAAACCGTACCCCTACATAAGGTGCATACTTCAAATACGACCCCCTGTAAGTCACAACAAAATAAAAATAATATCTCCATAGAAGGTCGTACTGAGAAAATTTTTAAATTACCATGCAATTTAAAAAACACGCACGCAGTCCTTCATTTTCAAGAATGCGCAAAATTCCAATCAAAAATGTCAGTTTATGCCACAAACGAAGAAGATAAATCCGAGAACGAAGATATAGAAAATCCTGAAATAGACGACGAAACTCTTACTACGGAATATAATAGATTTGTCGGACTAAATAATACTAAGTCTCTAATAGACTATTCTAAAATCGAAATAATAAATTCCCAACTTCTAGACAAATCTAACAAAAATATAGTAACTTTCCTTTGGCAAAACAAATTGGTAGACATTCACCATAAAGTAATTGATGACATTTTCAAGGAAAACCTCAAACTCGACCGTAATAAAGTCAATATAACTTCCAGTAAAACAGTTAAAGATCGTACATATTTCATTATCTCTATACCCTTTGACCCCGAATCTGTAATAGAACACTTATTTTATATTCTATTCAAGAACCAAAATGAATTCCAACCTGAAAAAATTTATTGTGTGGAAAATAACGTAGAGTTACCCATCCTCGAGATTTTTTCATTTATTTTCGCAGATAAAGACATAAAATTAAAAATTTGCCAAAATATTGTCAAAACCCCGAAAGATGACGAAATACCTCAAATTTTAGACCATTACCATTCAGGTAAAAATAATTTACACCGTGGTATAAATGAAACCGTTAGGCGAATAAAAGAAAAATACAACTGGCCAAACTTAGCCAAAGATGTCGAAAAATTTATAAAAAAGTGCGAAATATGCCAAAAAGTAAAAGTTTGTAGGAAAAATCTAAGTACCCCTCTTGTTATAACAGAAACACCAAAGACCCCTTTTGAAAGAATTAACATCGACATTTACGAATACCCCGAAAGAAATTATGCCCTTACTATACGAGACGAACTTACAAAATTCACCCAAGCCTATCCCTTAAAAGACAAAAAAGCAAATACTATTGTAAATACATTATTAGTATTCTTTCAGCACTATGGAACTTCACAAAGGATCCATTGTGACTATGGTCGCGAGTTCGATAACACCCTCATGAAAGACCTATGCGAACTTTTTGATATTAAAATAACATTTTCAAGCGTAGGCCATCCACAGTCAAACGGTTCAGTTGAACGATTTCACGCAACCCTCTCTGAAATGATCAGAGCTAACATGACAGAAAACCCTTATGAACACCCCTTCAACGTATTACCCTATGCTACTATGCTATAATAACACACAAAATAAGACCCATGGTTTTACACCCTATGAACTTCTTTTCGGACACACGTCTAGTAGACCCCCGGAAACTTTATACAACCAACAAAAACTGATTTCAAAATACATGAGAGACTTAAATAACCGCATGGAACATTATTATAAACTCGCCAGAGAAAGAACGCAAATCCAAAAAGAAAAAGCCAAAGCTAGATTTGACCAAAAGACAACCCCTCATATTCACGACTATGAAATTGGCGACAAAGTTTATCTTAAAGAATCTCAAATCAAAACAAAAGATAAAAATAAATTTAAGGACCCTTTGAAATAAAAAAAAATTTCTCTTTAACCCCCGAAATAAACAAAATGCAAAAGTCAATTTCGATAGGATAAAGTCCTATTATGACTAGCGTTCTTTTCTTATTTACAGATATTGCGGGCGATCCTCGGTTGCCCTCTTCCAATTCACTCTCACACCCATTGAAAACACCATAGGAATCTTCTTCCATGAAGCAGGAAACTTGAAAATATCAAATGATAAATGGACACTTCTCGTATACAAAGACCTCGCACATATTAATTATTAATAATATTAGCTGTTTATTAATTATTAATAATATTAGCTGGTTCGATCCTCGCTGAGATTAATCAAATGAAAAAAAGTGTGACGTCATCTCAACAAAATTAAAAGTGCAGCTAACAAGAAGAAAATTTATAAGTTGATTTGACTTGACAAGTGCAATGTGACATATGGCAGGTCGTGTGACTTTGACAGGTGACATTTGATAGATGACAGGTGACATCTATACAGGAAATTACTGAACTAATTAATAAAACTTAAGATATACTAAGGTGTCTTAAGGTACGAATAAATATGGCGAGATGAGCGCGCAACGAGTATACTACGAACTTCCAGCGAGACTCCTTTGATTTTGCCGATTTGTATTGTTATCGAGGCCCATCGTCGACAGGTGTCAAAGCAGGTAATAACTGCAGTTGGGTCACAAGAAGTCAATTTTTTATAGTTCTATTGTTTTTGAGTAACTCGATCGATACACGCAGCGATCCATATTCTGTCGGTTTTTTGGGTGCGAACTGAAAGGATTTGTTTTTATCTAGTGGTACGGGTTTACGACACGCCTTTTGGAAAAAATTTACTTTGCAGCAAGACTGAAGACAAGAGAATTCTTATTTTTGGCATTGATTACAAGTTGTTCATAAGTGAATGTAGAGTGATCTGAAGAAAATATGTTGAATTTAGAGGAGACCTACAAATAATTCCAAAACTTGTCAGTTATGGACAAAAATTTTAGAAAAGAAAAGAAGTGGATGTGTGAAATGAAATTGTGTCAAAAAAATTGCACAAAACAGCCAGAAGAGAATTTCGAGTGAGTTTGCTATATGGAAATGGGATGCTGAAAATATTTTTTTTTTTTTGGAAATGACTGCTTCTATTTTGTTTAACATATATTTAAAATGTAACGAAGAGATTTTGATGAAATTTCTGTATTATCCGCTAATATGTTGGAACTATAAATTTACTACAAGCTTGAATCCTGATTATTTTTTCCGATTTCTAAAAGAAGGAGGTTCTTAATTCGTCGACTATATATATTTTTTTTAAGTGAAAACTTCTTTAGGCACGCTGAGCACTTTATTTTTTGGGTATTGAATGAGACTGAGCCGTCACGCTCGGCTATGTAACACTCGTTCGAGTAAAGTCGGCCCGAGTCGACTAAGGGAGCCATAGAGATATAGTTAACGCGTCACAACCTCGCCTTGATGAAGCTTTAACTTCTGTCGTGTGCTCTTCAGCACACACAATTTTTTTTATGTATGTACACCGATTACTCCGGAACGGCGGCACCGAATTGAATGAAATTTTTTACGTTATGTTCAGAAAATTGTTGCGGTGGTTCCGTATTTTTTTTTTTTAATGAAATTAGTGTAGTAAAATCCAAGATGGCGCCAACAATATGGCGGCAAAAAAAATTAATTTTGTCCAAATTTCTCCAAAATTGGTATGTGGGAATTTTCGGGGTCGTATAAAACGAATATGAAATTATTTTTTAAAAAATCGATATGACGAATCCAATATGGCGGACAAAAAAAATCGATTTTGTCCGATTTTCTCCAAAATTGGTGTGGGGAAGTTTTCGGGATCGCACATTACGAATCCAAAATATTTTTTAAAAATTCAATATGGCGCGTCCTATATGGCCGACGAGAATATAAATTTTGTCCGATTTTCTCCATAATTGGTATGGGAGAGTTTTCGGGCTCGTACAAAACGAATCTACAATTATTTTTAAAAAATTCAATGTGGAGGATCCAATATGCCGGACGAAAAATTTTACATTTTTCAATATTGGTCAAAGATGGGACTGAATCATTTTTGAGTATATAAATAGTAAAATTATTTTAAGAAAATCAAATATGTCACATGCAATATGACGGTCTAGAAATTTTAAATTTTCAGATTTCGTCCAAAATTGGTACTAGGGGATTTTGAAGATTTCAGATTTAGATTAGATTAAGATGTTAATTTTTTTTTTAATTCAATATGGCGGATCCAGTATGGTAGGTTGAAAATTTTACCTTATTCGCGTTTTTTTTTTTTGGTATTAGGGGTTATGTATTACAAATATGAAGTTAATTTTTTACAACTATTATGTTGATAAGGGACTGAAAATTTTACATTTTCCGATTTTGTCTAATATTGATATTGCGGGGTTCTTGGAGCGTATGCAAACCCAAAATGCAGTGTGAAATATATCGGGCTAAGAAATATACGTCTCAGGTCCTTTAGATATCGATGTTGGAAGATTTTGGGGCTTATATTACCAAGCTAAAATTAATTTGAAATTTAAGATAGTGGATTTACTATGACAGACTAAATATGTGTTTGACACAATTTCATTGGTATTTAGAGAACTCTAAGAACCAAAGAATTTTTAGTGGTTCATTTTAGGCTGATTTACAACTTTGGCTGGACAAGGGTACTTTTTTTCCACCTTGGAGTCATTGCGAGGTACACTAATTTCGATTAGTACTTAGTTCAAATAATTTATGGATATCATATTAATTCAAAACTAAAAATCGAAAAATAAAATTTTTATAAAAAAATTTGAACCTTCTTCTAAATGTGTTCTAAAAACTGAAAAATGACTATAAATTTTTATATAAAATTGAAATTTTTGGAGTCGGCGCCAAATTATTTCAAAATGAAATAAATAACTACTAATATATACAAATTATAGTAAGAAAGCAATTACAAATGAAGTATTTTTAATCTGTTTATGCTAATCACATTTTGTTAGGTATTAGTTTGGAGCCGACTTCAAAAATATCAATTTCATATCAAAATGTAAGTAGTTAGAATGACGGGTTTCTAGGACCACCGGTTTGGTGAAACAGCAGGGAGCCACACACGTGGCCTATGCTTTTCTTTTAATTAATTAACGAAAATCGACCTAACTTGACTCAGTTTTTCCCTTAAAACAATGGTTTCAAGGGTTATTTCTATTGTTTTTAATTAATTTACCTAATTAATTACTCTATATTAATTAAATAATCATATTAAACCAAGAACCTCCACCGAGTGATTTTTCGGTGGACTTTTTGGGTGACGTCATACAAGTTATCGACCGCCAGATGCCTCACCACCTGCTGTCCTTTACCGAGGCGAAGGGTTCTATTGTATTTTCGGACTTTATTGTACCTGCTTTTGACCGCCCGACAGATGCCTACCTTTTGAATTAGGTCACAAGTATTGTTAGAATTTTAAAAGAAATGAAGTATTTGTAACGACTTCGGGTCCTATATGTTCCTTTATTGAATTCTTTTTGTTCTGATTTTATTTTATCTTATTTAATGTATTATTTCGAATATTGTGGGTTCAAAAGATTAAGTCTAGAATTTAACAACTACAGTTAAAATTAAAATAGCTTTATTCATATTACCCAGACCCTGTATTTAAAATTTTAAAATAGTCTTTTGTATTCGAATTGCCGGATGGACCAAAACTCACTCTTGTCTTGGCTACCGCCGCTCGGCGAGTTTTCAGAAATTTAAAAGGGATAAAGCGTACCTCTAATGGCCGCTTTTATATTTGGGTTCTAGTGTCGTTTTAAGTGATATTTTGAATAATAAACGTTTTAACCAAAATTTATCTTTACGGAGTTTTTAATAGAGTTTCGCAATATATATATATATATATATATATATATATATATATATATATATATATATATATATATATATATATATATGAAGTAAAATGCGAACAGTGATTGCAATTGCAAACTTCGCTCCATTATATCCTTTCCGTGTTAGAGGTTGCACAGTTTGGATGAATTGCTACGAAACACAATTCATCCTATTACACCACCATCGAGATGGTGACCTACCTGTACCACCACACCGAAAAGAAAGTAAAAACTTACCTTCTCTGCTACAGTGATACGGCAGAGGTACATGTTTCGTCTCTTACCAGACTCATCAGTGTACCGACATGCACCTATCTGTGCAAAGGACAGATCGGAAGCAAGCATGCAACACTGAACGCAGCTTTGCCGACCTCCCGCCGGATGACGTATATACGTTTATGCGGCTTTCACGGATTCCTCCGTGTGAGATGCAATAGCAGTGGTCAGATCCACATTATGCCGTTGTAGTGCTGAAATCGCATTCAGCAAACGTACAACTAAATGCATCTTGACATATAAATGAAGTAAAATGCGAACAGTGATTGCAAACTTCGCTCCATCATATCCTTTCCGTGTTAGAGGTTGCACAGTTTGGATGAATTGCTACGAAACACAATTCATCCTATTACACCACCATCGAGATGGTGGCCTACCTGTACCACCACACCGAGAAGAAAGTAAAAACTTACCTTCTCTGCTACAGTGATACGGCAGAGGTACATGTTTCGTCTCTTACTAGACTCATCAGGGTACCGACATGCACCTATCTGTGCAAAGAACAGATCGGAACGAAGCATGCAACACTGAACACAGCTTCGCCGACCTCCCGCCGGATGGCGTATATACGTTTATGCGGCTTTCACGGATTCCTCCGTGTGAGATGCAATAGCAGTGGTCATATCCACATTATGCCGTTGTAGTGCTGAAATCGCATTCAGCAAACGTACAACTAAAAACATCTTGACATGTAAATGAAGTAAAATGCGAACAGTGATTGCAAACTTCGCTCCATCATATCCTTTTCGTGTTATAGGTTGCACAGTTTGGATGAATTGCTACGAAACACAATTCATCCTATTACACCACCATCGAGATGGTGGCCTACCTGTACCACCACACCGAGAAGAAAGTAAAAACTTACCTTCTCTGCTACAGTGATACGGCAGAGGTACATGTTTCGTCTCTTACTAGACTCATCAGGGTACCGACATGCACCTGTCTGTGCAAAGGACAGATCGGAAGGAAGCATGCAACACTGAACGCAGCTTCGCCGACCTCCCGCCGGATGGCGTATATACGTTTATGCGGCTTTCACGGATTCCTCCGTGTGAGATGCAATAGCAGTGGTCATATCCACATTATGCCGTTGTACTGCTGAAATCGCATTCAGCAAACGTACAACTAAATGCATCTTGACATGTAAATGAAGTGAAATGCGAACAATGATTGCAAACTTCGCTCCATCATATCCTTTCCGTGTTAGAGGTTGCACAGTTTGGATGAATTGCTACGAAACACAATTCATCCTATTACACCACCATCGAGATGGTGGCCTACCTGTACCACCACACCGAGAAGAAAGTAAAAACTTACCTTCTCTGCTACAGTGATACGGAAGAGGTACATGTTTCGTCTCTTACTAGACTCATCAGGGTACCGACATGCACCTGTTTGTGCAAAGGACAGATCGGAAGGAAGCATGCAACACTGAACCTCTAACACGGAAAGGATATGATGGAGCGAAGTTTGCAATCACTGTTCGTATTTTACTTCATTTACATGACAAGATGCATTTAGTTGTACGTTTGCTGAATGCGATTTCAGCACTACAACGGCATAATGTGGATATGACCACTGCTGTTGCATCTCACACGGAGGAATCCGTGAAAGCCGCATAAACGTATATACGCCATCCGGCGGGAGGTCGGCGAAGCTGCGTTCAGTGTTGCATGCTTCCTTCCGATCTGTCCTTTGCACAGATAGGTGCATGTCGGTACCCTGATGAGTCTAGTAAGAGACGAAACATGTACCTCTGCCGTATCACTGTAGCAGAGAAGGTAAGTTTTTACTTTCTTCTCGGTGTGGTGGTACAGGTAGGCCACCATCTCGATGGTGGTGTAATAGGATGAATTGTGTTTCGTAGCAATTCATCCAAACTGTGCAACCTATAACACGGAAAGGATATGATGGAGCGAAGTTTGCAATCACTGTTCGCATTTTACTTCATTTACATGTCAAGATGCATTTAGTTGTACGTTTGCTGAATGCGATTTCAGCACTACAACGGCATAATGTGGATCTGACCACTGCTATTGCATCTCACACGGAGGAATCCGTGAAAGCCGCATAAACATATATATATACATATATATATATATATATATATATATATATATATATATATATATATATATATATATATATATATATATATATATATATATATATATATATACCTATTATTTTACATCCATTTTAAATGATCATTTGAAATCATTTCTACGAAATCAGAATTCCGGATATACCTTTACCTGGACTCGACCGTGCCTGTGTATTCTCACTAGAGATTGCAAACCGGACCCGGCCGGAACGGGTCAGCCCGGGCCCGGTGCTCTTTTAGGCACCCATCGGGCCCGGCCATTCTTACCGGGCCCGGTCACCGGACCCGGTAACTAGACAGGAATATTAGTTTATCTAAACAATCCGAAAATATACGATCAGAACATGATACAAGCGGACGAAACGTTTCCCATGCCGAAGAAAAATGTTATCAGACAGGAAATGAAAAACATATTGAACAGAGTTACAAGCAAAGTCTCAGAAGGTGAGACTGAGGAAGTACTTGGAGTTGAAAATGATGGACTGAATTTTGAAAACGACTCGCTTCAATCACAATCGACATTGACTTTAAGAGAAGAATTAGAAAAGCAAATTTTAGAAGGAAAAGAAGAATTTAGTAAAAAGATAAATCACAGCAATAACTTAAAAAAGACTTTAAAAAAAGAGATGAGTCAGTATGAAGCTGAAGGCGCGAAAGGTCACTATTTAACTCTTCTTCAAGACTACATGATGTCCATAAAACCAACTAGTGTTGAAGCTGAGAGAGCTTTTTCGGCCGCAGGGTATATCTGCAGTAAGTTGCGAACCAGGTTAGGTGATAAAACTATAAATACAATTTGTTTTTTAAGATCATTCTTCCAGACTGAAAAATAATTGTTTTGCCTTGTGCATGTTAGAATATACTTTTTGTTTTGTTATATTATACTTACTTATGAAGCCTACGTAACGTTACATTTTGTTAGTTAAGACTATACAAGTTTACAAAAAAAAAATACTTTTAAAAAATAAGAATTTGTTTACCAAAGTTCAAAACTACCAAAGTTTATTTAACTATCTAATCTAAGTTGTAATGACACGATTAATACTTTAAGCTGCATTATTAGTTTCATATTTTAATACTATGTTTTCAAACAGAAACTATAAGGAATAAAGAGAAAGACCTGTTTGTTTAAACTTATAAAAATGAATAATTACTAATACTAAACTAATGCTACTTTTCCGTCCAGAAGTAAAAGTAATTAATTCTGTATTAAATGTGATTTTGAGACTTGAGTGAGACTGATTATTGTAATAATTGTTCATAAGTCACTTTCAAATAAATATTAACCTTGAATCATTGTCTTTTTCCATTAATATAAAGAAAATTTTCATTAAAAACTTTAAAGGTTTCATCGCTAACATACAACCCGGCCGGGTCCGCCGGGCCCGGCCGGGTTGAGAAACATACCGGGTTGCAATCTCTAATTCTCACTCCTGATTAGGTCAAACGTATTGTTAGAATTTTAAAAGAGATAAAGTATGTAAATAGGATTAATAGCTTACATTAATAGGATTAATGATACAATTTTTTTGTATCAATTTTTTACCTGATTTCAAGTAATATTTCGAATATTGTGGATTCAAAGAGATTAAGTTGAGAGTTTAACAACTACACTTAATGTTAAAATAGCTTTACTCACATAACTTAGACCTTGCATTTATTTGATCTGTATTATTTAACTAATCATAAGAAAGGAAGAAAACGGGAATCTGACAACATGGTTTTTGGGTGGACTTTTTAGACCACGTCATACATATATGCTATCGATCGCCAGATGCATGCTTTTTATCAGGTGTAAAGAATGGCTAGAATTTGAATAGACATAAAGCACTAATGGAGTGTAGGTACATTATCAGAAATAATAGGTGAGCGCGTATAAATTATATCATTGATATCTAAATCACTACTTTTGTTGGGATTTCAGCTCAAGGTGTTGATATCACCGATCTATATACCCTCTCTAATGACGCCTTTTCGGTGTTTCTACTTCTTCTAATTTAAATTAATATTTCAAGTATTGAGGGAAGAGTGAACAAAACAGATAAAGTTTACAGTTTAATGGATTCTATAAAATCTTTGTATATATACATCTATTTGAGTGATATTAATGTTGGGTGTTTTCCAATGCTTTGTATCTCATTTTATGTGACTTTTCAAACAATACGGGTTTTGTTAGTCAAAATAGAGTAATTTTTAGAACCATTTCGAATGATCTTTGGTCATCTACACCAAATCGGGTTCTTGGATGTATCTTAGAAACGCATCAATTATTTTTAAAGGGGCGAGGCTTCGCGCATAGCTACAAAAAAAATTGGGTTGAGCTTTATCACTTATAGCATCTCGCTCGTATGTATGCATATGGATATATATGTGTATATTTGTACAGGGTGAGTCAACGATTGGATGAAGTAGGTTTGTGCCTTTTCGGTGAAATTAACAAAGAAACTATATTTATTGTTTGATAGAGTTTATTTTTACGCAGATTTTAAAAATATTCAGGACTCTACAGGGTGAGCCAAAAAACTAGGACAGCATAAAGTTGTATTTTTTTAAATAGAACACACTATATACGAATCATATTTTCGATTTAGCTTATAATTTTAAATCTTTTTTATTAAGGGTTTACTATAACAAAACTTTATAGTTTAAAGAAAAAAAGTCACATTTTCAAGCATCAATTCAATCCTAAATAACGTTTTCAATTTTGTGACAAATATATTCAAATTTGGAATTTAGCAAGGCCAAGGACAAGTTAACATAATTTTTACCTAATATTTGCAATAAAAGCTACAGGGTGTTGAACACATCGGCTCAAATTTGAACAAGTTTAAATGAATAAATATCTTTTTTTTTAATGGTACACACTGTATATTTTCATGTTATTTAATAGAGTAATAAAAACCCTAAAAGTTTTGTTCAGTATATCCTATACCTATTTATAATAGTTTTTGACATATTTCAGTTTTTCTTATTTTCCATACTTTTTTACAGAAATAGTCTTCATTATCATAGTAGCCATGTAAAATAATAAAAAGAAACTACAGAAACAAACAGAATGTGGTTAAATATGATGAAATACATTATTCGTTATATTACAACGGCAATAGTTTAATTAAACATAATGTGAAAAAATTAACACAATAATAACGACAAGGCAAATACATATTTACTTTTATACTAAATTGAAACAAAAAAATTACCTATTAAATACTGAGATTAATTATTTCTGTTTAATAAGTGTTCGAATAAACGACCCTCTCGTGCAATGCACAAATTTAGTCTTTTTTGCAGATTTTCTAGGACCCTGGACAAAATTAGTGGCGTTATTGTTCTACAGGTATCCCTAATCCTGTTTCGCATATCTTCCACTGTTGTTGGTGGATCAACATGCACCTTGTGTTTAATATAACCCCATAGGAAGAAATCTAATGAGGTGATGTCGCAAGACCTTGGTGGCCACTCAATGAAACCCCCACGTCCAATCCATTTTTGCGGATATCGTTGGTCCAAAAACGCACGAACTTCACGATGGTAATGCGGAGGCGCATCATCGTGCTGGAATCACATACTGTCGAGCTCATCCCTATCGAGACCTTGAAGCAGTTGGGATAGTTCTTCTTGTAGAAAGTTCAGGTAACTATGGCCATTTAGTGGTTCATCAAAAAAGTGGGGTCCAATAATTCGATTATGATGAATACCACACCAAACATTTAATGACCAGTGGTTTTGATGTTGCACCTCTCTAATCCAAAATGGGTTTTCTGTGGCAAAATAATGCATGTTGCGTCTATTTACGGCACCATTACTTCTAAAAGTAGCTTCATCACTAAACATTACCTTGCAAAATAAATTCGGATTTAATTGAATCTCCGCATTTATTGTACGACAAAAGTTTACACGACTTTCAAAATCATGTCCATGCAATTCTTGGTGTAATTCCATGTGATATGGATGATACCTATATTTCTTGGTAGTACGATTAGCGGTGGATTGTGATGTTTCACATAATGCTGCTAACTGACGGCTACCAATATAAGGATTTTCCTGAACATTTAACAATACTTGTAGTTCTTTTTCTTCATTAGTTACTGATTTGTTGACCACTTTACGTTTTGGATAATCAACAGTACCAGAAGAATCAAATCTTTGCATTAAGTTTTGAAAAGTATGGGTATTAGGCTGGCGTCGATCAGGATACTTCATTTTGTAAATTCTTTGAGCAAGAAGGCAGTTTTTTTGAGCCTCTCCTATTATATAAATCATATCTATTAACTCATTCTTTGGAAAATTCATTTTACAATATAAGATGAATGCAAAAAAAAACTAAACTACACTACATAAAAACCAAAAGAAGCGATTGCGGTTATAAATTTGACACACAGAAAAATGTTCTTTTACATTGTTTTTGCCATGGCTACTATGATAATGAAGACTATTTCTGTAAAAAAGTATGGAAAATAAGAAAAACTGATATATCTCAAAAACTATTATAAATAGGTATACGATATATTAAACAAAACTTTTAGGGTTTTTATTACTCTATTAAATAACATGAAAATATACAGGGTGTACCATTTAAAAAAAAAAGATATTTATTCATTTAAACTTGTTCAAATTTGAGCCGATGTGTTCAACACCCTGTAGCTTTTATTGCAAATATTAGGTAAAAATTATGTTAACTTGTCCTTGGCCTTGCTAAATTCCAAATTTGAATATATTTGTCACAAAATTGAAAACGTTATTTAGAATTGAATTGATGCTTGAAAATTTGACTTTTTTTCTTTAAACTTAATTATCTCAGAAACTATAAAGTTTTGTTATAGTAAACCCTTAATAAAAAAGATTTAAAATTATAAGCTAAATCGAAAATACGATTCGTATATAGGGTATTCTATTTAAAAAAATACAACTTTATGCTGTCCTAGTTTTTTGGCTCATCCTGTAGAGTCCTAAATATTTTTAAAATCTGCGTAAAAATAAACTGTATCAACCATAAATATAGTTTCTTTGTAAATTTCACCGAAAAGGCACAAACCTACTTCATCCAATCGTTGACTCACCCTGTATATGTATATATGTATATGTATGGATATAAGTGTATGTATGTATGAATGTATACTTATGTATGTGTATGAATGCATATGTGATATATGTACGTATAATGTATACGTGTATGTTGTGTGAGCATATGGGTGTATACATGGGTATGTATATATGTATATTAGTGGGCATATGAACGTATATACATGGATGTGTGTGTGTATATGGGTGTATGAATGTTAATGAACTTCAATTTTTTAATTGCTATAGCTCATTTCTGTTATAATTTTTTGTATTTCGTTTCAGGGAACCATTCTTAGAATGATTCTTGTGTACCACAGCACTATTTAATTTTATATTGAATTGTATATACTTCCATAATTAGGGTGTGATGGAAGATGAACCAAATCTTCTCATCCATAATGAAGTATGTATGCAAATAAAACTACATCTTGTTTATTATTATATCCATTTATGTTTATTAATAGATATTACTGTTTATTCAATGCTTTTTTAATACCATCCCTCTTTTTCAATGCATAAAATCAAGTTGGACATGTTTACAATGTATCTGATTCTAATTATAAACTCAACTCAGATCGAGTATCCTCCCTGATTTTTCAGTTATAACAGTTCCAACTACGATTCTGGGGAGGATGATACATCCTTCAAAGTTGAGGCCAAAGTCATAAATATAGTGGTAAAATATCGCAACTAGAGTGCTAATGAAGCCATTGAGACCTACTTATAACTGAAGATGACGATGTTATCCTTATGAACGATATCAGTGCCAGTAACATTTACTGATTGAGATCCGATGACTAGATATTTTTAAGGAATGCGAGATTCTATTAAAATTTTTTAAATAAATCCATTTTGGTGTAAATAAGATTTGAGATAATATCGGTATATATTTTTGTTCGAATTAGTCCTTTTATTTTGGTTAAAGTCTCTTCTCTGTGCATTAGTAAGTACTAAAATATCCTTATAGTTTTCTAAATAACTCCCGGAATAATGATCAAAACATGCCTTTGTTAGCAGATCCATCAGTTTAAGTACAACACACATTTCCAACTCCAAGAATGATATCCTTCAATTTAATTTCACATATCACCTAGAATTATAGTTTCTAAGTCCGATTATATTTTTTTTTGATTGATCCAAAAGCTACAATTTGATTTTACAGCTAACTATCTTAACATTTTACAAGTCTGTTTTACTGGTCACATGTTATTTGTGGTCTTATATATTCATAGAAACATGACGTAACTTATATATTAACTAGAATTTTTAAGATTTAACTATTACATAGGTCTTATGCGATATTATAATGAATATTAATACCATAACCCCACTCATTCAAATGATTGGGAGATATTTATCAATCGAGAGTGTTGAAGGCATTTTTATATTATGTGTGTATATTTCTCTCTTGAGTGTAGCTAAAAAGACAAGTTTTGTTCTAGTACTACACCTGTTGGCATAGGTCAATAAAGTTTTTCCTGTATTAAATGAAATAAAGTTGAAAAATATTTTTTGATGTGTGCATTTAACAAACTAAAATTCTTTGTAGCACTCTACATCTTTTTATTCTAAACATATTAAGAAATTTATTAGTATACAGGAAGACTAGAACCTCATTTGTCTAAATTTTAAAAAAGTTTTTAACGAATTTACATAAAGGCATTTAAATGAAAATATGATTTCAATGAATCCTATACTGCTGAAAAACATAAAAATATACCACAAAAATTTAATATATACAGTAAATTTATCTAGATAGGTTTCCTAATTCTGGATATACCCAAGACTATTACGAATAACTTGTAAACACATATATCGAGTCTACATATGAGAATCAATTTCCGCGCTGTGCATTCTCAGTTGCTTGATATTCGTGAAATCTATCAGACATATTAATTTCACATACTCAAACAAAAAATTTCTATAAGGATATGTGTGAGATTTACATAAATTTTATACTTCTAATTACCCTAAGAACAACCATCACGGTATACTTGTAAACAAATCTAGCGAAAATTTATCCTCAGATGTCAGCTTTTCAGTTACACTTAGACGATATAGATGTCAAAGTTAAAAAAACATAAGGTAGCTTTATCACACGCGGGAGATACATCCTATTTTAAACCTATAATCGAACATACACCTAAAGGTACCATAATTTGACTTTGTTAGAAGGATTTTATGACAATTAAAACAGGTAACTAACCTGTTCGCATAAAGCAAACAATACAACCTTCAAGTTGCAATACAAGAACTTCCCTAACCCAATGGGCTATATAACTCAATCAATCAGTTAAAGACTATCCTTATAAAATATGTTTTATTTATTCATAGGGTTGCGGCATTAAGCTAAGTTACATTTTAATTTATTCCACGTCTATATATATATATATATATATATATATATATATATATATATATATATATATATATATATATATACCTGTATGATTTTACAATCTTTTACATACTTAACATACCCTGATGTCTTATATATAAACTTACATATATTTAAACACTTTTACACATTATGTCTATTATTTTATTATATTAGTCTTATTTATATGCATCGTTGGACCACATAGCTACTTCTTTATTATTACAGTAGTAACAAGACATTTTTTCTATTTGTAGGACCATCTATAACATCACCTTCTTGATTATTGTAATGCTCAGTAGAGAACAAATATTTTTTATTTCATAGTCTTGTTGTAGTGCTTTTAGGAGTTTATGATAAACCAAAACTATTTCATCACTATGATGACAATTACTTCTTTAAATAATCCAGCAAGTTCTTCTTTAGTCATATCTTTTAAACATTTTTTCTTAGCAAAAGCTTTCATTGAATTTAAAATCCCCTCCATATTTTTAACATATATAACTACTATTTTTTCACTTTCAAATTTTAGATATATACAACCGCAAACCATTAAATTAAATTTCTATTATGTTTTATCTTATTATCTCTAAAGAACTAGTAATTTTTTGATGGATGTATGAGGGTAACCATTACTTAAAAACTTACAGGCAAGTTGAGTGCTTGATTAAATCTTATTACTGCATCCACCCCATTATAGGACACCTCACTTGTTGTCATATTCTTTCCTTCGGTAGCCAAAACCTAACGAAGAAAGGCCAGTTAGTTTATGTAGGGGTGATGAGAATAGTTACACTATACCAAGCTTAAAACTGAATCTAAAAAGTAATCAGTTTCAGTTAAACGAGCCCTAAATTTTTTTTTTATCATTTCAAATCTATATGTGTACAGCAGAATCTCGGATAGGATTGTTTCTTGTAGGTAATTTAATAAGTATATCTTTCACGGTGAGTGGGACTTCATTAATTCAGTATTTTTTCTAGCTCTTGCTTGTTCGTAACTCGATTTTGTTTGTTTAAATGTCCTGAAGATATAGGCTTTTACCAATTTTAAATGCAACGTGGATTTGTATTGTGAGAAGGCTTGGAGTACACACATGATATAAAAAATGTCTTCAGTATCCGTTCATGATACGTGTCTTCCGTCTTTTGAATGGATATGAATTATGGTGTTGATATTAAAGACACTATTATAATATTATATAAAAGCTTTACAATAGTTAGATCTTACAAATTTTACTTAACATAAGTTACATCACTATATTTCTATGAATATATAAGGTCACTAATAGCATGTAGTTAGTGGATTAAATGAGTATGTATAATGATAATAGTTCTGGTAATAGTGCTCAAACTTAATAGCCAGCACAATGGCTATGTTTTATCGCTTTTAAAATTTTAACAATTCTTTATACCTGTAGGGCGATAATATATGGTTAGTGACGAGTCTAAACTAAGAAGCGATCGGAAATAACTTTTTTTACAGACATTTATGGACTTAAGGATTACGAAAGACTATTTTAAAATGTTATATGTAATCATAGGTGTTGGATCTATGCTGTTAGAGTTTTCTTCAGGTAAAGAATTACTATCACCAAAAGAATCGAGATTTAAAGCATCAAAAATTCATATATAAATTTTATGTAACTGCAAAATCTGTTAAGCGTTCTAATATATATATATATATATATATATATATATATATATATATATATATATATATATATATATATATATATATAGCGTTCTAATATATATATATATATATATATATATATACATATATATATATATTCATTCATATCCTCTTCCGATAAAAGAATATATGTTTTTCAACATTATAGAGATGTGTCTGCTATGTATTCGCACACAATGAGGGATTGGTAGTTTCATTTGCAATAAAAGACTAATGATATTTCTTGTAAAGAAAAATCTAAGCTTCACGATATTTGAATAAATGTAATTTATAATCCTATGAAGCAAAGAGAAATAGGATTCACCTTGTAACAGCAATTCTTTTACAAGGCTAAACATTTAATTTTTTAATCTATGCATTATGGAAAAATTATATGTATAATGAAGAAATCTTAGGCAGTTCATTGTTAGTTTTTCTGATGTTAGTAGTACAGTAGGCGGGTTACTGGGCGTTTTGGTGCTCCTGATGGCCACATGCCATCCACATCTCAAAAATTCTTGATAATTTTACAAGAAGTAAATTTTTCAGGAATAAAAGAACGGAATAGGCGAAGAAGTGTATGTAAAAGACATAAAAGACCAGTGGTTGTTGACCAAAAGGGCCTTATGACCGAAGAAATTCGTTGAAAAAGTTAGTTCTTGCAAATTTTTCAGTAGTTCTTGTAAATTTTCAGTGGTTCTTGTATAAGAGTGTGCAAAGAAGTGATCGTCAATGACGTCACAAAACCAGAGGCTGTTGAGCCATAAGAGCTTAATGTAGAAGAAGTTACCTGTAAAAATCGTAAAGGTAGGTGTTTGTGTGTAATTTACCTGTAATTAGTGACTTTATTACCGTTCGTGAGCAAGAGGCTCTTGGTCATGTACTTGAAGAAGAAGTGGTCGTCATCATCGTCGTCAATGACGTCACAGAACCAGAAGCTGTTGAAAGAAGTAAGACGTAGAATGGATGACACCTGTATTTACCTATCGAATGTGACACCTAGTTTCACCTAGCTTAGCTTAGGTGAGGTGTGTATTTACCTGTATGAGATGCCACCAACCAAGTGGTCGGCAATGACGTCACACACTGACTATAAACGTTATCTTGTTTTCATTCCCAACATTGAAAAACAATAAATAACAAAGCACAATGGGTAGCGGCAGTGAAAGGAGATAAATGGGGACAGAAACAAGTCGGAGTTAGCACACCTATTCAAAATAATAAAAATCCCCATTTTAAACATGGGAACAGCTAACGTAATTTTAAAAATAAAAATATTAATTTTAGAACAAATCAATTGTTTTATTTTAGAATTATATTTCAACTGAGGAAAAAGACAGGTAGGTATCGTTAGTTAAAAAGTAGAATAGGTTTCAAAATAAAACAAAAATCTGAGATAATTTATGCAATTTATTTTTGAGAAAGTTCAAAATATTTATATTAATAACTACTACAACTACATTTATTTTCCTAAGAATGGTATCCTTTTTTGATAAAGTTTTTTAGATGAACACGCCTTTCACTGAGACATTTAGAGTGTGAAATAACACAGTTTTTTGAAGACTGGAAACCATGATTACTATTATTAATTTCCTGGTAGCACAAGTAACATTGATTTTCTTTTACGTTATGAAACTCCTCTTTTTTACAGTTCAAATGTATTCTAACACGTTCAATATCACGTGACATATTCCAGTGTATTCAAATACGTTCGTTTTCACGTGACATGTATCTTGTTACTAAGACAGTTGAATACTATCTACCTACTTTTAGTGAGAACATTTCTCTTTTAACTTTTTTAAATTTTTTCTGCAACCTGTTAACTTAATGACATATCTATTTTTTTGATCCAGCGTAACTTCTTCTCTTTCCAAACAAGCATTTAAATTGGAAAAAATTAAATTATGATTTTTAAAAAGATGCTGTGCGTCCAAATGACATTTGTTCAATTCTTCATTTGTGGTATTAAATTCATGTAATAGATCGGTGAAATTTTCTGTTAAATTTAAAACTTTTTCCTTATAGTCGTTTATTAATGAATACGCAATGGAATTTTTTTCTTCTAAAATTAGATATTTTTGCTGTAGTGAAAGCAGGGTAGATTCCAATTCAATATTGGTTTTTAAAATTTTCACTTGATTGGTATAATTTGTGGAGGAAGTTAGGTTAGATGTCGTATTTTCACATTTTTCAAGTTTTTCCATACAAAAATCGTTAACCATTAACTCATTATCATATAACTCTATTGCATCATCGAGATGTCTAGTACATTCTAAATACAAGTTTAAACTTGTATTATAAAGGGTATTGTAATCATCTCTCAGATAATTACAGTCTTCTTCAGCCTTTGAAATGTTTCCATAAATTGTTACACATAAAAAGAATACAATTTTAATTAAATTATAAAACATTTTTATAACTTGAACTGAACGGTTACTCAGGTTGTCTAGTACTAATAATTACCTAGCAACTATAGAAATACTTATAGCCTGTTCTACGACCACCTTGTGGAGTTTTATCATCAAAACCTGTTATGATCATACGCTTACGTCATACATCTTTTTGTAATAAGAAAATGACAGAAGTAGTTAAATTTTTAAACTCATTACCAGAAAGTGGTAGGCATTACAATGATATTTTTCCTATATGTAGGATATGTAGAATAAATAGAATCAATGTCATTTTTAAACGGTGTAACCATCAAAAAGTTTGTTATAATTGTTTTAAAAATCATAATTTATTATCGTGTATTAGATGTAATAAAAAAGATAATTTCTATTGAAATCAGATCAGTCTAATTAAAATGCCGATACCAACGAGATATAAGTGCCCTAAATGTAAGGGTGAGTCAGACATTCCAAACAATGAAGATTGCCTAGCCTGTGTAACTTGTAATCATTTTAGGTGGGTGGGTGGTGCAAAACATGTACCTTCACATTATTTTGATGGACCAGAGAAAAGGGGAGACAGAAGATATGAGCGAGATAATGCACAAAGAAGACAGTCATAATTAAAATTAATTTTTTTAATATATTTTGAGAATAAAATAAAAGTCTTATAAATATTTAAATAGTTTTATTTATATACCAGTTATATAATAATAATGCATTTTCCTTAGCACATTTTTTATCATTATAATTATGTTCTAAACAATGAAAATTAAAACAATTATCTTTAAATTTCTTTAAGTTATTCAAATTAGGACATCCTAACAACATTAGTTCCTCTATATTATTTGAAATTAATTTTCTTAACCAACATAATTTATCGTGCCCTTTTACATAAATAGTTTCATCTTTAACAATATTTTTTATAAAATAGGTAATATTTTCATAGGGTATGTAGGAGAAATCAGATTGGTTCCATTTCAGTCCGTGAATGTTGTTAGTTAACCATTCCAAACGTCTTTGAATATCTTCACTGAAAAAATCCATATCATGTGCATAATTGACCATGGTATGGTAGAGCTGACCAGTTTGAATATTTATAATAGTAATTTCTTTGCAGATAAAGTCACTTTTTTTGTATTGGAATCCTTGCATGTCCAAAATAAACATTTTTATTTCTTTATGAGATTGGTTTTACTATATTGCTCAAAGGATTATATTTTACCAAACGATCGTGCAGTATTAGACAATATGCTGTAGTATTTTGAGATATATTTTTGGAAGTTTCAAATTCCAAGCGGATATCTATTGCACCTGTTTTGAGTGCTTCGTTCTGACGCGAACAGTCGACTACCACAAATGGACAAACACCATGAAATTTAATAGGTTCATAGCATGGTTCACCGTGACGTCGATAGTAAAAACTCTTTTGAAACTGTGCATACATTTCATACAGCAGCGCCCATTGTTTAGTATCAAAATCAACATTTAAACTGTCGTATGGATACGTTTCAGAATTTAAAAACAGTTTGAAATTTGACAAATTTCCATGATCGAAAACAGCCATATTTTTCTCTATTTTATTTTTTCTATTAGTTGAAAGAGCAAAAATCAGAAAACGTGGTTTGGAAATTAGTGCAGTACTTTTAACAGCCCATGTGTGTCTCGTTGTCTCTTGTAAAAGGGGGTATTCATGTAGTTCCCATCCTCTAAATGCAATATTTAAATCTCTACTGCTTTCCAGATATTTTAGTAATCTTAATTTTTCAACATCTGATACAGAGACATGTGGTATCTTCCATACTACTTTATTCAAAACTACTTTATACTCCTCAGCTATTAACGGATGGCTAGCTTGAATAATGGCATTTAAATCTGAATTATTTCTGATTAAAATTAATTCCTGTTGGACATTCATAATAATTTTTTGAAAATCTTCAGCAAAGCCCAGTAAAGTTCTTAATGGTAAACATACATTGAAATTACCTTTGTTATCAAGTAAATGTGGATTCTCATTAATTTCCCATCCGGCGTTTTGTAGTCGTTTAATTTCGTTTGTTGTGTAGGAAACGTAACCTTTAATTGTAGATGTAATACCTGGATTTCTTACACGATCTACAACTGTACCACCAAGTTCATAACGGATTTCATCAAACAAAAAGGCAACTCCATTAGTAACAAATTGGACGTGTTCACTGTAATCACCATCCTTTTTCACCACTTTTCCTTCTATATAGAGGAAACTTTGTCCAGGTAAGGTGTAAAGGTCCTGTGTTTGAATTGGGATTCTGATTTCATCATTGTTATTAAAGGTGGTAGAGGTGTATGGTTGATGTGTGTGATATTGGTAGTTAACAATTGAATTATCAGAGTAGACGTTTTCACCAACATTTAATATATTGAAACTCATTTTACTTCCTTTTCAATTTCTTGTGTTTTAATGTTACAATTACACCTTATAAATAATAAAAGGCTTCTTAGTCTTAGTCTAAATCCAAGTTTAAAATTATACCAAAATTTCCTTAGTTTTTTAATTATTAAAAATTAATTTTTCAGTCATATAAAAATTGTCTGTGCATGTGTGTTATCGCTTTCAGTTTATTATGATTACTGAATTTAATTACATATTTGGTCTTTATTTATAGATATTTAGTCTACAATGTAATGAACCTCACAGAGTGAATTTTTCTGCAGTGACAGTTTGCACATCACTTGAAAAGTAAAATTTTGTAACAGTGTGTTTGCCTCCATTTTCTTTGGCCACTTCCCTTTGATATTGACAAGGAAGACAAATACAGTTTGGTCTATCTGATTCTCCTTTACACTTTGAACATTTATATTTAATTGGGATAGGCATTTTTTGTTTATTTTTTAGGAGTAAGTCCCAAAGAAAGTAAAAACTGTTCATTAGCGTATGTTAATGGTTTCAGCTTGCTATTTCTACTAATTTGCTTTGTTAATATTCCTCGATTTATGAACATTTCTTTTCCTTTGTTTCTTTCATCATCATCATAATTGCTCACCAAAGATGTTATAGGGTGGAAAGCGTTATATAAAAAAACCATTTTTCTAGTAAAATTATATTTTCTTCAGATGCAATCTAACCGTTATCACTTCTTCTCTAAAATTGACCAGATTACCATCCTGATCGGTTATTTTAAGGGTAATTTCATCAATATACTGAGTGTTTATCGGTAAGTAGATAACATTAGATGGTTTTTCGATAATTTTTGTTCCAGGTAAAGAGGATGGAAAAAATTGATGAATAATATGAACTGTTTTTCCATTTCTAAAAGAATTTGTAACAAGATTGCATTCAATACAAACACTGTTTACTTTAAATATATTTATAGGATGATCTGATACATGTTTCTTATTTTTCTCAAGTTTTATTCTATGGAATCCCAATAACGAACCAATACTGTTTATCTTGTTGAAATTAATATCCAAATTACTTTTAATTTCACACTTTAAGGTATTATAATTGGCTTTAATTGATAAAAATGGTTTTTCACTTTCAGTGCCTTGTTTTTCCTTTAACAGATTTTCCACGTGTTCCACTAAATAATTATGAATATCTTTAATCTCATAAGAACCTTCTGGAATCGTAATGACCTGCTTATCATTAAAATGAAACTTATTATTTGTTGCGTCAACATTCGGTATTGAATTATATCTCTCAAAGTTTATCAGACCCAAAACGAACTCTTCTTTTTCACTTAAAATAATGGGTGGATGAATGCTGGTAGTTAATAAAGATTTTCTGCTAGATAAGGTAAAAGTGTATGACATGTTTACTCTATAAAAATTAAACAACAAATAATATTTAATATCTGTTTATTTCATATTTATACATATACATATACATATACATATACATATACATATACATATACAAATTATTTATTATTCAAAAAAGCTAAACATAAGTGCCCGCAATTTACAGAATTATACGATTGATAAGAATCATGGTTATACATAATGTTAGATAAACCATTTGAATTAAAATAGTTAACTAATTGAAATGGAGGAGAAAGATTACCAAAACTATCAAAATACATAATATTACAACCATGTTTCTTATAGGCAGTCCAATGGGTTCCCTTTTACTGTTATCCATATTAACAATACCAGTTTCCTTTACATGTATTTTTTTAGGTAAATTATCTTTCATGAAGATACCTCGAAAATTTTGTATTTTTAACTGTTTAACAAATTTTTCTAAATCACGATTGGTTAGTGGTCGAGATGGTACTTTCATGGGTAGTTTCTTTGGAACTCGGGTGGTCGTAAAAAAAGACCTAGACCTTTTTTGTGTGACTTTAAACATAGTCCTTTTCCAAGTGCTATGGCTTCCATTGACTTGTTATGACGTTGTGCTTCTTTTAATTGTTGCGCAGCAGATTTAGCATCATTAACAGCCTTTGCTATACCTGCAGCACCACCTGAAAGGGCTCCAAGGGCGCTTAGCCCTGCAAAGATCGGGATAAGGGGTAAGAATCCACCTTGTTTAGGAACGTCTATAATTCGAGCAGGTCGAATTTGATTTTTCAATTTATTGGCTTTCTTTAGTGCAATCTTTAATGCTCCACTTAAATCTTTCGGCTTTTGACTTATAATACTCTTTTTAATTTGTTTAGTGGCCTCTCTGAACGATATTTTTCCATTGATGTTTTTTCATTTTTTATAAATCTTCTTTTTATTCTGACGTCGTTGTTGTTGTTGTGGTCTTTGTGATTTTGTTTTTCTTTGTTTGTGAGAAGCCATAATAAGTGTGTGTAACTTTTCCTAAGAACTGATATTTTTAAACTAACTATAAATTACATTTTTCATGCTTATATATTAAAACGTTTTAGGTTTTTTCGGAACGAAATACTCTTCCATATCGGCAGCTAAACCTCTTTTAACACCACGTGTTTCCGGTTGTTGTTGTTGCAACTGTTCGCTGTTGTCAAGGAAACTATCATCGCTATGAGGTCTCTTCCTTTTTACCGCTGCTGGTAACAACAATATACTTTCTTCATTATCTGGATCAAAGTCATGTTTTCTTTTACGTTTTATTGGTATTTGTTCGGTGTCCATTAATTCCTCTCCAATATTTAACTCATCCATTTTCCTTTTTCGAATTTTTTCTTCCATTTCTAGTTCATATTTATTTTTAAATCGTTTCTGATTTTTTTCAACTTGTTTTCGGTTTGGTTTTGTTACTCTACCATTATTACTTTTTGGTTTTGTTTCTTTCCTACCTGAATTAATCGACTGCAAACCATTTTCCAAAACTATTAATGCATTTTGCAATAATTTTATTCCTTTTTTCAATACCGCTCCACATTGTTTTTCTTGTTTTCTACTACCAATACCCATACCAAGTTTAACCTTTGCCTTCATTGCTCCCGCTACTCCCAAAGCAGCCATTTTTTCACCAAATTTTGCATTACTTGCTCTAACTCGTGCCATTGCCTTTTTCGCTAATATTTTATCAGCTTCATGTCGAACGTTGATATCTTGGTTGTTTGAATAGGCAATATCATGTTCTTTACATGCCTCATCCAGTTCGTTAATACCCACATCACCTCTGTTCAAGCGTTTTTCCAATTTTGTACCTGGTCCACAATAATGATAACCTGGTATATGTAATTCAACAGGTAATTTATTTATTGCACTATTTAAAAGTCCTTCTCCTTCCACCAATTCAGCACCGCTTGTATCAGGATAAAATTGCATCTTGACTGTCACAATTTTCCAAATTAACTAAATAAATTTGTAACTTTTACTTGTTTATAAATACTCTTATTTGAACATTAAAAGAAAGCAGAAGTGTATAAAGAAAAAGTGGTAGTTGGAAAAATATGAAAATTATTCAACAACGCATAACTTTACCTGTTGACAATCACGACCTTGAACATGTACCAACTGGTAAACATAGTTTACTTTTACCTTCCTCAATTCGATGTCTAATTGTAGGGCCCTCAAATTGTGGAAAAACCAATGTGATGCTTACCTTAATTGAACACCCCAATGGATTGAAATTTAAAAATATTTATTTATATTCAAAGTCATTGTACCAGCCTAAATATATATATTTGGAAAAATTACTTAAACCAATAAAAGGAATTGGTTATTTTGCTTTTGATAATAGTGAAGAAATTTTACCACCCTCTCAAGCTAAGCAACATTCAATTTTCATTTTTGATGACGTGGCATGTGATAAGCAAGACGTAATTCGAGAATACTTTAGTATGGGACGTCATAATCACATTGACTGTTTCTATCTCTCTCAGACGTTTGCTCGAATTCCAAAGCACCTGATACGTGATAACACCAACGTCATAATCCTGTTTAAACAGGACGATTTAAATTTAAAACACGTATATAACGACTTTGTTGGGACTGATATGAAATTTGAAGAATTTAAAAATATTTGTGGAATTTGTTGGAAAAAACCTTACCAATTTCTATCTATTTTTAAGGACAGTAAAATAGAAGAGGGACGATATCGTTGTTGTTTCGATAAATATATATACTTGTAGAAAAAACTCACTCTGTCATTCTAACAGTATATTTATTAAGAAGAGGATGATAAAAATAAAAAATGGATGCATCTGAAAAACAACTTAAATGAAAGCTTATAGAAAAACGTAAAATTGTTAAACAAAAATTGGACCTATTAAAACAAGGTGAAGTAGCACACGAAGATATTTTTTTACCGATTACGAAACATTTAAAAAGTATAGAAACAAAACTGTTACCGTCTCAGCTAAAAGAATCAATAAAAAATGAAGCTTCAGACATTAATAAGACAATAGAAGAAAAACGACAAATTTTATCTGAAAATGATGATGAAAATGATTATCTTGAAAATATAAGTGCTTATACCCCATTACCACCTAGACGACGTTTACAATTTCAGTCTACCCCTATTAGGGATGATACGGATGAACCAGGTGGTATAAAACGATCAATTATAAATGAAGCTAGTAGGCAAGAAAATGAGCTCGAAACAAATTTACAAACTCGGTTTGAACGTACAAGAAATCAGGAGATTATGGAAGCATCTTTTAGAGAATATCTAGATCAATATGAACCGTTACCTAGAAGATATGTCAAAGATATGATAAATGATAAAAATAATCAATTTGATCATAAATATGGAGTGATTTTTAATGAAAAAACTGATAAATTTTACATTGGTGATTCTCAATTAAAAATAGTGGAGTCAGATATAGTTGTACAAGGAAAACGTTATAAGGGAACAATTGGTTTATATGAATTACTTTTTAAAAAATATCCTGTAAATTTTACCATTCAAGATGAGAGAAATTATGTTGAAATTGTATTGAAAACAAATGCACATAGGAGATATTATAAGGCTACACAACAGGTTCAAGGTAGTACCTTACCTAAATATAAAAGTATAATTGCACCTGCCATAGCACATAAAACAGGTGGACGTCTGAACGGTAGACACAACGCTTCTAAAAAACAACTTCTTATGCAATTTAATACAAAACCGATTGAATACGTGCATTGGGACGACCCCAACGAACTTGTTGACAGATTACGTTTATTGTTGGCTTCACAAAGTGCTGGAAATACCAGCCATACAAATGAAATTAATTCAATAATAGAAGAACTGTATGAAGAAAATATTATAGAATAGTAATATGAGTGATGTTAAAAAACAAGTAGTAGAAGAACTACACAGACCTGCTAGAATAAATTTTAAACGTCGTCGTGTAATAATAAAAGGTTTTAATGATTTATATCAAGCAGATCTTTGTGAATTAGGACCCTATACAAAAGAAAACAATGGTTATAAATATATTTTGGTGGTTATTAATTGTTTTTCAAAATACCTATGGGCCTATCCGCTTAAAACAAAAACTGGAAAAGAGGTAGCCTACGCTATGGAAAATGTTTTCAAGAACTCAACTCCTCCAAAACTTTTGCAAACGGATCAGGGAACTGAATTTTTATCAAAGGAGTTTCAGCTACTTTTAAAAAAATATAGAGTTAAACATTATTTTACTTATAGTGAAAAAAAGGCGTCTATAGTTGAACGTGTAATTAGAACACTTAAAAGTTTAATTTGGAAAGAATTAAATGTTATCGGTTCATATAAGTGGTATAATTTGTTACCTGAAATTGTTAAAAAGTATAATAATAAAAAACATCGAACTATAGGTATGAAACCTGCTGACGTAACTGAAAAGCATGAAATGTCTTTACTTAAAACAACCTATAACCATATTAAAATCGCACAAAACCCAAAATTTAAAATTGGTGACCATGTAAGAATTTCAAAAATACGAGGCATTTTTGATAAAAAATACCAGTCTAATTGGTCAACTGAAATTTTCACTATTAAAAAGGTTCAATTAACAAATCCTATCACTTATTTGTTGCAAGATATAAATAGTTTAGATATTAAAGGAGGTTTTTATGAACAGCAATTACAAAAAGTTAAATTCCCTAATGTATACCTAGTTGAAAAAGTTTTAAAACGCAAAGGTAATAAAGTTTTTGTAAAATGGCTAGGTTTCGATAAAAAACACAATAGTTGGATACCTAAGAGTGATATTGTATAATATAAAGGTTGTTTTTAAAAATAAAAGAGTTATAAAGATTAAATGTTTATTAAATAAAATAATATAAATATATTTTAAATATAAACTATTCATTGTTTTCCTTCTTCCTCCTTTTCACCCTGTAAAGAAAACAAATAATCTGTATTAATAAAACACATATTTAAAATATACTAATCTTTAACACTATTTAAAAAATTAACTTGATTGCTTAGGTCCCTTTCTTAGGTCAAAACACGTTTAAATAATTAAAAATTACCTTAAGGCCTTCATTTGTGAATATTCATCCGAGTCTGCATCTAGTTCCAAAACATCCTCATATTGACTTAACTCTTTAGAAGAGGAAGCTGAAGAGTTGTCGGGCACTTTGGAGAGCGAGGTTGAGGGTCCAGCCTCTATCATTAGAGGGTCCTCTCCTCCTAGTATTTCCCCCATGTTAAGATTGAATCTTTCCATAACCTTTTCAAATAACATGTACTCTTCTTCAGTTTCCAACTTCGTTCTTATCCATTGAACTGGAATCTTTTGGAACTTTCTTTGTAAAGTAACATTTCTTGGTGAATATGTTAAAAATAAAAACACATCGTCATTTTTAATTTTCATATCCTTTACCCCATATCTAAAAGAATAAAATTGGACTTATTAACACAATATCAAATATTACATTTTACAAGGCTTAAATTAAAAAACGAGAAAGGTAATGATAAAAAAATATTAATGTTTTATCTATTAATTGTTTAAATTCACACTATTAATTTCCATTATTATTATTTGAAATAACTAATAATAATAAAATATTTAATACTTACAAAAACAATTGCTTCATTAGCACAAATAACATATTCACCGGTAACAGTACTTTATCCAGACTGGACACAATAATAGTGGTTGGTACACCTGACATTTTTATTATTTAAAAATTTTTGATTATTATAAAGAACTATGAATAACTTGAAAATTCTGAAGTGTTAATGCTTAATTTCACATATTTATACAACAATAATGTATATATTTCATGACGTACGATGCATTTTTTCAAGAAGTATATAGAGTAAAGAACCAAAAGTTGAATACATTTGTTTCAGTTTATTCCATAAGACTTAATGTAAAATTTATCTTTTTCAATTTATTCTATGCTCCCCTACTTTTCAGACCAGAGGTCAGTCATGTTATAAAAATTTCAACTAGAGCGGCTGAAAGTCTGTAAAAATTTTCGAAGGTTAAAAGTTAAATAAATAGAAAATTTGATTAAATTTTAAAAATGTAACAAGTTGTAAAAATTAAATCTTATCTGACCTCTATGACCCTTCTAACTAACATAAATGATAGGAAAATTAGAGTAATATGGTAAATAATTGGTAATTACGTACGTGAAAGCTTAGTAGAACCCTATTTTTTCCTAGATTAATTGTGTTTTTGAATATTAATCAAACTATTTTATAAATCAATCGAACTTCCTTGAACGCTCTAACAGTTTACAATTATCTGATCAACTGCTAATTTGTTTAAGTGAGGTTAAAGATTTTATTGTTGGTAAGTGGTTTTACATTTTTTATGTTTAAAATTTTTACAACCCTCTGTGAAAATAATTTAACACAAATTCATATATTTTAGAATCTTTCAAAATATCAAAAAATGTTTCCTCAAAGAGCAACACGAGAAAATGATAATGGAGGTGTTTTTGAACAGGGTGAGGCTAGTTCCAATGTTACAATTCAACGCAAAAGTTTTTCCAGCAAGAGTGAATTGGACTGTCTAGTGGGGGATGTTGTGAAAAAAACTGAGAAAGCTTGCAGAATTGTTAAAACATTGGAAGATCATAAAAGGTGGCTATCAATTTTGAGGAAAACTATTTTTATTGTAAAAAAAGGTATTCAAACCAAGGCAGATTGTATTAAAAATTTTTCATGTGTAGAAGCTGGACTGGCCCTTTTAAAACATTATAAAAGTGTCTTGAAAAATTCTAAGAGAGTTAAATTTAGTAATTCTAATAAATGTAAGACAATTAAAAAAAATTTAGAATGGCAGGAGGTGCAATCTTGTTTTAAGGGTAGAATAAAAACTGGGGTTATAACAAATTTGTCTATTAAGGATCCAAAAATTTTTTTCAAAAAAGCTTTTAGAAGTTTTTCATTAAAAATTAAAAAAGAATTAAAACAATCGCTTCTCAAAGTAAATGCAATTTTTTCAGCTAACTTTGTCAAACCTAATACAGGAGAAACTGATATTAAAACATTTTCCACCAAAAATGAAATTATTGATAATTCTACTAAACTTAAATCGTGGTTTGTAAATAATATTCAAAATAAAATTTTAACAAAGCTTGAAGAGTTCCAAGAACGCGATAGCGGATGGGCACTTTATCAAATAATCCATTTAAAAATTAACATAAATAAATATAATCCGATTAGTGTTGGATTGTCAACTTATGTTGACCTACCTCCTTTTATTAAAATAACCAAGGCTGTAATTAATATAAAAAACAATGATGATTTCTGTTTCTTATGGTCAGTTGTATCAGCACTATTTCCCGCTCCTCCTAATAGAAATTCAAGTTTAACAAGTTCATATCCACATTTCAGACAAATTAAAGAATTAAATTATGAAGGAATTTCTTTTCCCATTACTTTAAAACAAATACCAAAATTTGAAAAATTAAATTACATGTCAATTAACGTTTATACTTTTGAAAAAAGAAAAATTTTTCCTATAATGATTAGTAAAAGGGATTTTCCAAGAAAAATAAATTTACTAATGATTCCTTCTATTTATGATAACAGTGAGAGCGAAAATGATTCAGAAAATGATGATTTTGATGAAAAATATGAAAAAGCATTGGAAAACCGATTTTTTCACTTTTCCTATATTAAAAATTTATCAAGATTGATTAATAAACAAATTGGTAATGTTAAAAATAAATCGTGGTTGTGTGAACGCTGTTTAAACCATTTTAAATCAGAGGAAAATTTATTCAAACATAATACTGATTGTAAAAATTTAAATGAAACCAAAGTAACAATGCCCAAAGCTGATGAAAAATTTTTAAAATTTAAAAATTTTAAAAATAAAGAAGAAGTTCCATTCGTAATTTATGCAGACCTTGAATGTTTATTAAAAAAGTGTGAGCAAGATTTAATTAACGTTAATTTAAATACGAGAAAAATTCAAGAACATATCCCTTGTAGTATTGCCTTTTATCTTAAATGTTCTTATGATGAAAATTTATCAAGATTTGAATGTAATACAGGTGAAAATTGTATTTCATGGTTTGTAAACAAACTTAAAAATTTAGCAGATGAAATTAATAACATTTTTAATAACCCTGTTCCTATGAGACCTCTAACAACCAATGAAAAAATTCAAATTAAAAACGCAACCCATTGCCATATTTGTAGTCTTATATTTGAAAAAAATGATGAGAAAGTTATTGACCATTCACATTTGACAGGTGAGTTCAGAGGAGTTGCACATAATTCTTGTAACTTAAATTATAAAGATTCACACTATATACCTGTGGTTTTCCATAATCTCTCTGGCTATGACAGTCACTTCCTTATTAAAGCACTAAGTACTGAAATCGAGGGAAAAATAACTTTACTTCCCATAAATAAAGAAAGGTATATTTCGTTCACCAAATATATAAAAAATACAAATATTTATTTTCGATTTATTGACTCTTTTCGATTTATGTCTTCAAGCTTAGAGAAATTAGCATCATTTTTGCCTGATGATGACAAAAAAATTACCAAATTTTTTTTTAACAATTTTAATGAATTTAAATTATTAACACGGAAAGGTGTATTTCCATATGAATATTTAAACAGTTGGGATAAATTACAAGAAAACTGCTTACCTAGGCAGGAAGATTTTTTTAGTTCATTGCATAATGAAAATATATCAGATGAAGATTATAATCATGCCTGCAATGTTTGGAATACATTTAAAATTAAAAATTTAAAAGATTACACCGAACTTTATTTGAAAAATGATGTTCTTTTACTAGCTGACATATTTGAAAAATTTCGATCAACCTGTATGGCTACCTATAAACTAGACTGTTTACATTATGTAACTACCCCTTCTTTGGCTCTAGATGCATTTTTAAAAATGACAAATTGCACTCTGGAATTATTAACAGATCCAGATATGTTCATGTTTATAGAACGAGGAATTCGCGGCGGGGTGTCTCAATGTTCAAACAGATATGGTAAAGCAAATAATAAATACATGGGGGAACAATTTAATAGTAACGAACCTATTTCATACCTCATGTATTTTGATGTTAATAATCTTTATGGGGCTGCTATGTCTGTTCCTTTACCACAATCCAATTTTGTTTGGATTAATGACTTTTACCAAGAAAATATAGACATTATGAATATACCTGATGATGGTCCAACAGGATATATTTTTGAAGTCGATATTTTATATGATACAAAACTCTTTAGATTACATAAAGATTTACCAATCTGTCCTGAACGTTCTGTTCCCCCAATTTCAAATTCAAAGGTTCCTAAATTACTAACAACTTTATTTAATAAAGAAAAATATATTATACATTATAGAAACCTAAAACAAGCTCTGCAACTTGGTTTAAAAGTCACCAAAATTCATAGAACACTTAAATTTCATCAATTTGCTTATTATAAAAAATTTATTGATTTAAATACAGAATTAAGAAAACAGAGTACCAATGATCATGATAAAAATTTTTATAAACTAATCAATAATGCGAACTTTGGGAAAGCAATGGAGAATGTGAGAAAATATAAAGATATTAAACTAGTTACAAAATGGTCTGGTAGATTTGGTGCCAATTACTATATTTCCAAACCAAATTTTCACAGTCTTACAATTTTTGGCAATGATATGGTACTAATTGAAATGTCAAAATTAAATGTCACGTTTAACAAACCCATTTATGCAGGTTTTTCAATTTTGGAAATTTCAAAAACTATACTTTATGATTTTCATTACAACTACATTAAAAAAAAGTTTAGTGAAAATGCTAAATTACTATACACTGACACAGATTCTCTTATTTACCACTTTTTTGTTGATGATATTTATAAATATATTAAGGAGGACGGACACAAGTTTGATACATCTGATTACACTCCTAACAATACTTATAATATACCATTGAAAAATAAGAAAGTTCTTGGTATAATGAAGGATGAGAATAATGGACAAATTATGACAGAATTCATCGGTTTACGATCTAAAATGTATACCTATAAAGTTTTAAAAAACCAGGATAAACAACAATTAACTGAAAAAGAACATAAAAAAGCCAAAGGGATTAAGTCAACAGCTTTAAAGTCAATTACTTTTAATGATTATTTTCAATGTCTTTTTAACAATAAAACAACTGTTTGTGAACAAAATCTTATTAAATCTATAAAGCATAATGTGTATACTATTGTTCAAAACAAAATTGCTCTAAGTCCAACAGATGACAAACGTATTGTAAATTATTTATCGTCAGACACAATCCCTTGGGGTTATAAGGAATTTGTTTAATTTTTTCCTACCATAACACTAATGTAACCCAAATGTATTGTTTTATTTTTGTAAAAATCTATTGTTTTTGAAAAATTTTAACGATTAAAATTCATATTCAAGTCAAGAAATTGTTTCATTTTACCCAACAATCTCCTACATACTTCAAATTTTAGTTAGTTAGTGTGTGTGACGTCATTACCAATCACTTGGTTGGTGGCATCTCATACAGGTAAATATACACCTCACCTAAGCTAAGCTAGGTGAAACTAGGTGTCACATTCGATAGGTAAATACAGGTGTCATCCATTCTACGTCTTACTTCTTTCAACAGCTTCTGGTTCTGTGACGTCATTGACGACGATGATGACGACCACTTCTTCTTCAACTACATGACCAAGAGCCTCTTGCTCACGAACGGTAATAAAGTCACTAATTACAGGTAAATTACACACAAACACCTACCTTTACGATTTTTACAGGTAACTTCTTCTACATTAAGCTCTTATGGCTCAACAGCCTCTGGTTTTGTGACGTCATTGACGATCACTTCTTTGCACACTCTTATACAAGAACCACTGAAAATTTACAAGAACTACTGAAAAATTTGCAAGAACTAACTTTTTCAACGAATTTCTTCGGTCATAAGGCCCTTTTGGTCAACAACCACTGGTCTTTTATGTCTTTTACATACACTTCTTCGCCTATTCCGTTCTTTTATTCCTGAAAAATTTACTTCTTGTAAAATTATCAAGAATTTTTGAGATGTGGATGGCATGTGGCCATCAGGAGCACCAAAACGCCCAGTAACCCGCCTACTGTACTACTGATGTATATGAAGATACTTAAATTTTGTATAACTGTAGCTCTTGTTAAGTGCTCAAATTTATGGATATACCCGTTCAAATCTTCTTTCAAAAAGGATACGAAAAGACATATGTTTTTCAAGTTCAAAGACATTTGTACGTAGTTGCACACAATAAGAGGTGATTTGCTTCATTTGTATTAAAAAACCAATGATATTTCTTGTAGGGCAAAACCTAACAGTCTAGGATATGTGAATGAATACGAGATTTTTTACAAGACTAAACATTTAAATTTTTTAGTCTACACATGACGAAAAATCAAGTAGGTAGTTTTTTTCTTCTGAAATTAATGAAGACTTGTAAAATTTGAAAATCTTGTAAAAAATAATAGAAATTTAATTTAATGGTTTGCGGTTGTATATATCTAAAATTTGAAAGTGAAAAAATAGTAGTTATATATGCTAAAAATATGGAGGGGATTTTAAATTCAGTGAAAGCTTTTGCTAAGAAAAAATGTTTAAAAGATATGACTAAAGAAGAACTTGCTGGATTATTTAAAGAAATAATTGTCGTCATAGTGATGAAATAGTTTTGGTTTATCATAAACTCCTAAAAGCACTACAAAAAGACTATGAAATAAAAAATATTTGTTCTGTACTGAGCATTACAATAATCAAGAAGGTGATGTTATAGATGGTCCTACACCTAGAAAAAATGTCTTGTTACTACTGTAATAATAAAGAAGTAGCTATGTGGTCCAACGATGCATATAAATAGGACTAATATAATAAAATAATAGACATAATGTGTAAATGTGTTTAAATATATGTAAGTTTATATATAAGACATCAGGGTATGTTAAGTATGTAAAAGATTGTAAAATCATACTGGTATATATATATATATATATATATATATATATATATATATATATATATATATATATATATATAGACGTGGAATAAATTAAAATGTAACTTAGCTTAATGCCGCAACCCTATGAATAAATAAAACATATTTTATAAGGATAGTCTTTAACTGATTGATTGAGTTATATAGCCCATTGGGTTAGGGAAGTTCTTGTATTGCAACTTGAAGGTTGTATTGTTTGCTTTATGCGAACAGGTTAGTTACCTATTTTAATTGTCATAAAATCCTTCTAACAAAGTCAGATTATGGTACCTTTAGGTGTATGTTCGATTATAGGTATAAAATAGGGTTTATCTCCCGCGTGTGATAAAGCTACCTTATTTTTTTTAACTTTGACATGTATATCGTCTAAGTGTAACTGAAAAGCTGACATCTGAGGATAAATTTTAGCTAGATTTGTTTACAAGTAACCGTGATGGTTGTCCTTAGAGTAATTAGAAGTATAAAATTTGTGTAAATCTCACACATATCCTTATAAAAATTTCTTGTTTGGGTATGTGAAATTAATATGTCTGATAGATTTCACGAATATCAAGCAACTGAGAATGCACAGCGCGGAAATTGATTATCATATGTAGACTCGATATATGTGTTTACAAGTTATTCGTAATAGTTTGGGTATATCCAGAATTAGGAAACCTATCTAGATAAATTTACTGTATATATTAAATTTTTGTGGTGTATTTTTATGTTTTCCAGCAGTATAGGATTCATTGAAATCATATTTTCATTTAAATGTCTTTATGTAAATGCATAGTAGGTAATGTAACATTCATATAATTGAAATCGTATAACAAACTTAATTAAAATCTACATCATTTCCCTCTATTAAACCATAGGCTTCAGTGTCCTCGTTTTCGTCACCACCTCTCCAATCCTCGTCTTCCTAAAATTCTTTGCAGCACTCTACCTCTTTTTATTCTAAACATATTAAGAAATTTATTAGTATAGAGGAAGATTAGAACCTCATTTGTCTAATTTTTAAAAACTTTTGTTAGTGATTCTTGTTAAATGCACACATCAAAAAATATTTTTCAACTTTATTTCATTTAATACAGGAAAAACCTTATTGACCTATGCCAACAGGTGTAGTACTAGAACAAAACTAGTCTTTTTAGCTACACTCAAGAGAGAAATATACACAAATAACATAAAAATGCCTTCAACACTCTCGATTGATAAATATCTCCCAATCATTTGAATGAGTGGGGTTATGGTATTAATATTCATTATAATATCGCATAAGACCTATGTAATAGTTAAATCTTAAAAATTCTAGTTAATATATAAGTTACGTCATGTTTCTATGAATATATAAGACCACAAATAACATGTGATCAGTAAAACAGACTTGTAAAATGTTAAGATAGTGAGCTGTAAAATCAAATTGTAGCTTTTGGATCAATCAAAAAAAATATAATCGGACTTAGAAACTATAATTCTAGGTGATATGTCAAATTAAATTGAAGGATACCATTCTTGGAGTTGGAAATGTGTGTTGTACTTAAACTGATGGATCTGCTAACAAAGACATGTTTTGATCATTATTCCGGGAGTTATTTAGAAAACTATAAAGATATTTTAGTACTTACTAATGCACATAGAAGAGACTTTAACCAAAATAAAAGGACTAATTCGAACAAAAATATATACCGATATTATCTCAAATCTTATTTATACCAAAATGGATTTATTTAAAAAATTCTAATAGAACCTCGCATTCCTTAAAAATATCTAGTCATCGGATCTCAATCAGTAAATGTTACTGGGACTGATATCGTTCATAAGGATAACATCGTCATCTTCAATTATAAGTAGGTCTCAATGGCTTCATTAGCACTCTAGTTGCGATATTTTACCACTATATTTATGACTTTGGCCTCGGCTTTGAAGGATGTATCATCCTCCCCAGAATCGTAGTTGGAACTGTTATAACTGAAAAATCAGGGAGGATATTCGATCTGAGGTGAGTTTATAATTAGAACCAGATACATTGTAAATATTTCCAACTTGATTTTATGCATTGAAAAAGAGGAAGGGTATTAAAATAGCATTGAGTAAACAGTAATATCTATTAATAAACATAAATGGATATAATAATAAACAAGATGTAGTTTTATTTGCATACATACTTCATTATGGATGAGAAGGTTTGGTTCATCTTCCATCACACCCTAATTATGGAAGTATATACAATTCAATATAAAATTAAATAGTGCTGTGGTACACAGAATCATTCTAAGAATGGTTCTCTGAAACGAAATACAAAAAATTATAACAGAAATGAGCTATAGCAATTAAAAAATTGAAGTTCATTAACATACATACACCCATATACACACACAAACACACACACATCCATGTATATACGTTCATATGCCCACTCATATACATATATACATACACATGTATACACCCATATGCTCACACAACATACACGTATACATTATACGTACATATATCCGTTAATATACATATTCATATACATATATACACACACATATGTGTATACGCATATACTCACATATGCATTCATACATACATACACATATATCCATACATATACATATATACATATACAAACATACACATATATATTCATATGCATACATACATATATGCATACATACGAGCGAGATGCTATAAATGATAAAGCTCAACCCAATTTTTTTTTGTAGCTATGCGCGAAGCCTCGCCCCTTTAGAAATAATTGATGCGTTTCTAAGATACATCCAAGAACCCGATTTGGTGTAGATGACGAAAGATCATTCGAAATGGTTCTAAAAATTACTCTATTTTGACTTACAAAACCCGTATTGTTCGAAAAGTCACATAAAATGAGATACAAAGCATTGGAAAACACCTAACATTAATACCACTCAAATAGATGTATATATACAAAGATTTTATAGAATCCATTAAACTGTAAACTGTATCTGTTTTGTTCACTCTTCCCTCAATACTTGAAATATTAATTTAATTTAAAAGAAATAGAAACAACGAAAAGGCGTCATTAGAGAGGGTATATAGATCGGTGATATCAACACCTTGAGCTGAAATCCCAACAAAAGTAGTGATTTAGATATCAATGATATAATTTATACGCGCTCACCTATTATTTCTGATAATGTAACTACACTCCGTTAGTGCTTTATGTCTATTCAAATTCTAGCCATTCTTTACACCTGATAAAAATCATGCATCTGGCGATCGATAGCATATATGTATGACGTGGTCTAAAAAGTCCACCCAAAAACCATGTTGTCAGATTCCCGTTTCCTTCCTTTCTTATGATTAGTTAAATAATACAGATCAAATAAATGCAAGGTCTCAGTTATGTGAGTAAAGCTATTTTAACATTAAGTGTAGTTGTTAAACTCTCAACTTAATCTCTTTGAATCCACAATATTCGAAATATTACTTGAAATCAGGTAAAAAATTGATACAGCAAAATTGTATCATTAATCCTATTAATGTAAGCCATTAATCCTATTCACATACTTTATCTCTTTTAAAATTCTAACAATACTTTTGACCTAATCAGGAGTGATAATACACAGGCACGGTCGAGTCCAGGTAAAGATACTTCCGGAATTCTGATTTCGTAGAAATTATTTCAAACGATCATTTAAAACGGATGTAAAATAATAGGTATATATATATATATATATATATATATATATATATATATATATATATATAGATATATATATATTGTCACATAGGGAAAACATAATATTTCATAAATTGGCATTTTCCAATTTTACAAATCTTTTATTTTAAATTTTAACAATAACAATCACGTTACCTCTTATAATTTAATAACCTTTTAATTATGAAATGTTATGTTTAGTTACTGGCCGTCGATCGTGCAAATTCACCAAGTCAGCAAGGTCGCTTTCCGGGTCATGATATACCGAGGTTGTAAGAAGGCGATTCGTTGACTTGATGAAAAAAACAAAACAGGATAAAAAGGACGGACATGCTTGGGACAGGGTTCAATTGGGTCTATCTGTTGAATAGGTTGAATCGGTTCAATCAGTTTAAGAGTCAGTTCATCTGATGTAGAGCAGCTAGTCTATCGCGACTTAGTTAATGGTTAGTGAAGCGAAAATCCCAAGCATGTCCCAGTCCTGAGCAGGTCGACAAACAGAGTATACTAGTGACAACCCCCGTGAAGAGTGCCAGTATGAAGATAGCTTTAATGTAAGTTAAAGATTTAGTGACAATTATGTACAGTCCAAAATGTTAATGTCGTTTATTTTTAATTAAACTATTTTTTTATATATAATCCGTAGTAAAGAGTTTATTTTGAGTGTAACATCTGAAGATCAAATTCCTAAACGCTACTGGGCGTGACAATGTGGTGAAGGCGCCGTGCTTAAAAATGTGGCTGTAGACGAGCTTCTCTGTAATTTATAGCCAGTTAATTATAATTGTATTTTCTAAAACTCCCCAAACCATGACAATGTGGTGGAGGTGCCGTGTTTAAAAATATTCCTAGTGCCATATTTTCTATGATTTATTACCAATTTACTCAATTTTTATATACTAGTTATCTGTGTAATTAAAAAGAAACAAAAGTAAGAATCTGGTCTAAGTGAGATTACCGATTTCTAAAATATGCTCTTCATTACTATTATTATTATTTTAACTATAACATCTTGGGCTGTTCATTCAGATATATTTTTATTTTAGTTAGTTTTTACCTTGGTTTTTTCCAGTTGAAATGTTAAAATTCGCTAAAGATAGTGCATTTATAAAAGACAAATTGATATTTTAAATATATATATGAGTATAAGTGTAAATACAAAATATTGGGAAAGACTAGGCTAAAAATAATGGAATATATTATTTATATACAATCAAATGAGTGGTGACGAAAGAGTAACTAGGAGCAAAGCACAATCAAAAGAAAATTTAATTTCAAAGTTGTCGACTAATTTTAAGCCGCGTCATAGAGTACAGAAATAAATCCATTTAAACCCCGCGCTTCCATATCAAGAAGCCCTATTCGAACATCACCCCTTACAGAAGGGACAAAATTTATATTTGATTTAGCTATTGACGACGTTCCTACAGTTCAAAAAAAGACTGAAAACAGTCCAGTGCAAATTGACAAACCTTTAGATTTCCCATCAACTCCAAAGTTCTTTATAGATTCGGAAACTCCCGAAAATACTGCTATAATAAACGCACAAACACAGACTGAAAATAACCAACAAACTACATACAGTCAGACTGTTTTACTGACTACTCAACAAAAACAAACACAAACAGTCACCGAAAATATCATACAAATTAGTCAACAGCAAAGCATTAATTGTCAATTAAAGATGGCAAATAACACAACATTACAAAATGCCTTCGCGGAAGCGAAAAACCCAGCAACTCCCAAGTTTATTTCGCCACCATCATTTGATCCTAGCCTGGATTCTCCAGTTACCTTTTTATCAAAATACGATAGAATCGCTACTTGTAATGGATGGAGTGACGCCTATAAAATTTCATATTTAGGAAATTTTCTGGAGGGTCCTGCTAGTTTCTGGTATAATGAATATAGTATAAAACCCGAAAATAGGGATAACCAGTGGGAAAAAATTAGGCAAGACTTTATAAAAGAATTTAGCGGCGAACAACCCATGCGTAAATTAAAATTTAGATTCGACACGCGGAATCAACAGGATAACGAGGATATCAAAAAATATTATTATGACTTATTAACTCTTGCGCGAGAATTAGACTCAAACATGGATTTCGAAATATTTGGGGATCACTTCGAAAATGGGCTACATTCATCTTACTATGAGACCTATTACTTATTATGTACAGCAAACATGGATTTTGAAAAGTTAAAAACATTTGTCCTCAAATTAAGCGAAATTCGGGAACGGGTACTAGTTGATATAATGACGGTCCAAACGTCACTGTTGTCAATTACGCAAGGAGTTGAATCCAATCAAGCACGAACAAACACACGACCAAACCAACAACCACGTGGCAGAGGAGGTAGATTTAGTAATAACACCCCGCCACAAAGAATATATAATGAAAATAGGTACGGTCAGAGTGGAAACAATAGGGGATATTATCGAGGCCCACAAAGAGGATTCCACAGAGGGAACTTACAGCCACCTCGCCATTTCCAAAACAATAAACCCAATAACCGAAGCACATCAAGGGATAGAAATCGAAGTTTGCCAAATACAAGGAATAGCGATGGCAGACCACGGTGCTGCAATTGTAACAGATGTAGTCACTACAGTTGTGAGAATGAAAATCATAGGGAACGAAGGGTCTCTTTTACTAGATCTAGTTCCCCAAACGCCAATGGACGGCTAAACTAAGCCCAAGTGAAGTCGTCCTACATTCAATGGGTACTAATAAAAATATTTTAAAAGTTAGAGGTAGTGTAAATAATAACATAAATATAGATATAGTATTAGATACCGGGTCAAGTCAGTGCGTTGTAAATAAGGACTTAGCACTAGAAATAAGACCACTTAGCAATCAAATAAATTTAGTTACAGCAGGGGGAAATAGGATTTTACCTTTAGGGTTAGCAGATGTTAAGATTACGTTAGGTAAATTATCGGTGTATGTCTCAGCACTTGTTGTAGACAACTTATCTAAACCATTAATATTGGGGACGGATTTTCTGGCAAAAAAATAAAACCAAGATAGATTACGAACAAAAAACAGTCCGATTTACTAACAATAATGTACAAACAACTTTATTTGTAGATGAAGAAGAAAATGATGAGGACAGGGTCACTATAACCGACCACAAAATCAACAACATACAAAATAGCAATATAAAAATTGAACTGTAGAATTTACTAAACGAATACAATGATGTCTTTTCTAAAACGCCAAAATACATGGGAAGAACGGATCTAGTCGAACATACCATAGAGGTAGGAGATGCTCAACCTATAAAATCTAAAGCATACAGGGTCTCCCAAAAAGAACGAGAGTTAATCGATCAACAAATAAAAGAAATGGCTAAATACAACATAATTAGGCCTAGTAACTCCCCTTGGGCAAGCCCAGTTATGCTAATAAAGAAAAGACAGGAGATATTAGATTATGTGTAGACTATAGGCGACTTAATAGCGTTACTAAGAAATCAGCCTATAATATTCCAAATATCGACGATATTTTAACTTATTTAGGTAATGCTAAATACTTTTCATCTCTGGATATGTTTTCCAGGTTTTGGCAAGTAAAAATAAAAGAAGAATGCAAACCATATACAGCTTTTCAAGCACAAGGGCATAGCCTATGGGAATTTAATTATATGAGTTTCGGATTATGTAATGCACCTGCTACTTTTCAGCAACTAGCCGACACAGTATTTAGAGATCTTAAATGGAAGGAAATATTAATATACTTGGATGACATCATAATATTCTCAGAAACAATGGAAGAACACTTAGAGAAACTTAAAAGGGTCTTTGATCGCCTTCGAGCTGCTGGTCTGACCTTAAAACCTAGCAAATGCGAATATCTAAAAGAAAAAATTAACCTACTGGGATATACTATTTCCAAATACGGTATCCTCCCTGATGAAAGAAAGCTAGTAGCGATAAAAGAATTTCCTGCACCGAAATCTATAAAAGACATACAGAGTTTTATTGGCCTTTGTAATTATTATAGAAAATTCATAAAAAACTTCTCCAAAATTACCCATCCACTACACCAGGCCACAAAAAAAGATACAGACTTTATATGAAACGAAGAACGGGAAACGGCATTTCAAACTTTAAAAGTTCAACTCTGCAGAGCACCCGTTTTGGCTCATTACAACCCTAACCAGAGTTGCGAGCTAAGAGTGGACGGAAGCCTAACCGGTATCGATGCCATCTTGTTACAACTGAGAGATGACCAAAAAATGCATCCAGTTGCATATGCCAGCAGAAGCTTATCGAAAGCCGAGAAAAATTACACAATAACCGAAATAGAAGGGTTAGCAGCGATATGGGCACTTACATATTTAAGACATCTAATCTATGGGAAACCAGTAACGATAGTGACAGATCATCATGCACTCTGAAATCTCTAAAAGACCCAACAGGAAGATTAGCAAGATGGTCTATAAAGCTTTCCGAATTCGAATATACAATAATACATAAAAGCGGCGTAGCACATCGTGATGCCGATTGTATTAGTAGGTACCCCGTTCTAGAGCCAACAAATAATGAAGAACTAGATGAAGTATCAACCTTCCTTATGGAATCAGAGGAAATAGTAAAATTACAATTCGAAGACCCAGAACTCAGAGAACTCATTGAGTCAATCGAAAACCCAGACAGTGCTCCAGTAGATGTCCGAAGACGCATTAAAAACTTTAGGTTAATCGATAACGTCCTATACAAAATAAACCAGAGTCCACAAGGAATAGATAATTTGTTAGCTATTCCGAAAAGTCTTATAGGAGAAATAATCTATAGTCATCATTCTGAACCATTAAGCGGTCATTTGGGTATTACGAAAACATTACATAAAATTAAAAACAGGTACTACTGGAATAGTTTACAGAAAGACATAGAAAAATTTATCAAAGGTTGTCCAGATTGCCAGGCTAGAAAAGGACAACAAAACCGACAGCCAATAGGTCTGTTACAACCTATTCCCGTAGGAACACCCTTTGAAAGAGTAGGTATAGATATATTGGGTCCATTTCGAAAAAGCAACAACAAAAATACAGTGATTGTTGTAGCAACTGACTACGCAACACGTTGGGCAGAGACAAAAGCGCTGCCAAACGGAAAAGCAGGTCCAATAGCAAAATTTTTAATGGAAAATATAATTACGCGACATGGAGCGCCTAAATACCTTCTGAGTGACCGAGGTAAAGTTTTCCAATCAGAATTGATAAAGGAACTTTTAAAACACATTGGTACAACTAAACAATTTACTACTGCATATCGCCCAAGCACAAATGGGCTAACCGAAAGATTAAATAAAACATTAGCCAACATGCTTTTAATGTACACAAACACTTACCAAACAAACTGGGACGAATTTTTAAGCCAGGTCACTTTTGCATATAATACAAGCCGCCAAGATTCCATGCAGTTCTCTCCATTTATGCTTGTATACGGAAGGTAGCCCATATTACCCACAGAAGCAAACTTGATTGGGTCATCAGAGCTGTTAGATAGCCACTCTCTAAGGGACATGGCCTTAGCAGTACGAAACAAAGCTGTAGAAAACCTCAAGCGAAAACAAAGAATAGATAAAGTAAGATACGATTCGAAACATAGACATGTTGAATATCAAGAAGGGGACCAAATCAAAATATTTACTCCCGTAAGGAAAGTCGGTAGAAGTGAAAAGTTACTTTTCAGGTGGTTTGGCCCGTATTACATAACAAAGAAAATTTCAGACGTAGACTACGAGATTCGAAAAGGAAAATCTAACAAATCGAAGAAAGATATTGTCCATGTGAGCCGTATTTTACCCTACTACGATCCATGGACCCCAATACCCACCCCGGAAATATAAACCCCATATAAAACCCCTACCTATACATAATATATTCTAGCGATATACCCTTGCTGTAACATAAATCTAAATAAGGTTTTATTGTATAATAATAATTAATTTAAATATTGAAAAAACAAAACAAATGTTTATGTAAATATATTTATAGTAAGTACCACCTGTAGTATACAATTTCATATATCATCACATTTATTTGTTTAATAATAACAGAAAAAATATAAACGTAGTTCCATAAGCAGGAAGACTACGTAAACAATTAAGGTATAAAAGTTTATCATTAATGAATGGTTTAGCAAAACAACGAGGGATATTTATATATTGAAAGTAAAGTTAATAATCTTTTTCCTTCTTTTTTTAATATAGATTTCCTCTATTTGCAATTTTACTACATGGGAAATTAAGCATTTCATAATTCAATCTACGTAGCATAGAAGTCAAAGCCAAGGCAGCCTGGAAGTCACACACAACGAAACCAGTCCACTAATTTATACAAGGGTAAATAATCCCGGATTTTAGGACTAGGGGAAGAAACAAGAAACCTCTGACAGGAAGTAGCCATTCCTATCACAGAATTTTAAAAATATTTTGACCTTCCCGTAATAATTTTTTTTCTTTTTTCAGGCATCTAACCGTACTATACAAATAGTATGTTATTCTTTCGAATTTAACCGAAATAAAAGTATTAGTCACAACAATAACTAAATATAAAATACAAAATACATTGAAATGTCCGAGCGTTGACGGAAAATTTTACATAAAATTGTGCAAAACAAAGTTGCACTAGAGATACTTGATGTAAGAATCATCTATCACTATCTCCTTTTTATAATTAAGACACATAGTGTGCCCAAGTTGTCTTGCAAAAATTAGTATTGTTAGAGTGTATTTTTACTTTGTTATTTAAGCCAAAACTTCCAAGCGCACATTAAGAGGAGTTCTTGGATAAATATCATTGTAAATTACATAAACTCTAGAGTCCTAGGACAGTACCAAAATAAGGTACCCATATATAAATGCATAGAAAATAATTGTTGTATAGTAAATATTAAATACGTTAATAATACGTAAATATATGTAATAATAAATTAGATAGTAGTAGTACCATGTAATACGTATCTAAAAATGATACATTTTTTTATGGCGTAGGTAGGCATACAACCGATAGATGGTTTTTCAAGTGCATCTCAAAATCCTACGCAGATAATTAATAATTTTAAACTGGTGTAAAAAATACCACATTATGTATAAATCAAACAGGTCCCTTAGAACCACTAAGGAATTGTAAATTTATCATGTGACAAAATTGTTGAAAGTCAGAAAATAATATTTTTTCCTTTAAAAACTAAATTTGTACTTAGTGACGTTTCACCTTAGCTGCCCAATATAAGTATTTTAATAATTAAAATAAGTTTCAAGCATCTCCACATTTAAAATCATTTGCCTTTTGCATTGAAAACAATGCTTAAATTAAGTTATCATTCATTTTTTGCAACCATTCATATCATAAAAATACTTTGTAAACTGTTAAAAATGTTCCTGTATTAATAACTGTGATTTAGTATAGAAATTTAGGTATAAGACAAACACATTATGATAATATGTAATCTCACCACCACTGTCTGCACGTATGAAGCAAACTGGAGGCATGTCGAGCCCAATAAATGGTCCACGAGTTCTATTGACGCACGCAGCTCTATACCAGCGCAGTCGGCAGACCCCGCTGCGACTTCATCTATGCCTACACATCCATGAACACTCGTCTTTTACAGCTACAGTATCTTCTACTGCCAGACCAGAAGTCAACAGAATAAGAAAAGTTTAAGTCAGGAGTAACATGATACATGTATCTCACTATCTTAGCTACTGGAATTTGGCAGAGAATGGAGTGCATTGTAGGTATGGGCAGTCAATGCAGGGGGCTTATAGACGTCAAGAGTCATTCGCCGCGTTGCCAACCTCGGCTGGACAAACGATGTGTGACGTCAGAGGGTTCCGACCAACGGTAGGAGTAAGGAGTACTACAACATCAGCGTGAATGGTATCCACTCTTTCGACTCACAGGACAAGGCAACACGACAGCATCCTCCAGACAGACTCTTAAAAAGTGATTTAGTGCAGTGGTGCGAAGCTTTGAAAAACTTTTAAAAGACTTTTTTTTTTGTATAATTAAGTTCGTTTTTTTCTTAGTTTAGTAAACAGAGAGTCATGAAATAGGAAAAAAGTAGAATTTTTTGTTTCTATTCAATTTTAAGTCATATTTTTTTTTCAGTTTCTACTTTTTTTCTATTCATCGCTGGGGTCCAGCTCTCTAAGACCGGGGGATGTGTCACATAGGGAAAAACATAATATTTCATAAATTGGCATTTTCCAATTTTACAAATCTTTTATTTTAAATTTTAACAATAACAATCACGTTATCTCTTATAATTTAATAACCTTTTAATTATGAAATGTTATGTTTAGTTACTGGCCGTCGATCGTGCAAATTCACCAAGTCAGCAAGGTCGCTTTCCGGGTCATGATATACCGAGGTTGTAAGAAGGCGATTCGTTGACTTGATGAAAAAAACAAAACAGGATAAAAAGGACGGACATGCTTGGGACAGGGTTCAATTGGGTTTATCTGTTGAATCGGTTGAATCGGTTCAATCAGTTTAAGAGTCAGTTGATCTGATGTAGAGCAGCTAGTCTATCGCGACTTAGTTAATGGTTAGTGAAGCGAAAATCCCAAGCATGTCCCAGTCCTGAGCAGGTCGACAAACAGAGTATACTAGTAACAACCCCCGTGAAGAGTGCCAGTATGAAGATAGCTTTAATGTAAGTTAAAGATTTAGTGACAATTATGTACAGTCCAAAATGTTAATGTCGTTTATTTTTAATTAAACTATTTTTTTATATATAATCCGTAGTAAAGAGTTTATTTTGAGTGTAACATCTGAAGATCAAATTCCTAAACGCTACGTCCCTAGTCACACCTCAAAACTGGGCGTGACAATATATATATATATATATATATTGCGGAACTCTATTAAAAACTCCGTAAAGACATATTTGGTTAAAACGTTCATTATTCAAAATATCACTTAAAACGACAGTAGAATCCAAATATAAAAGCGGCCATAAGAGGTACGCTTTATCCCTTTTAAATTTCTAAAAACTCGCCGAGTGGCGGTAGCCAAGACAAGAGTGAGTTTTGGTCCATCCGGCAATTCGAATACAAAAGACTATTTTAAAATTTTAAATGCAGGGTCTGGGTAATATGAATAAAGCTATTTTAACTTTAACTGTAGTTGTTAAATTCTAAACTTAATCTTTTGAACCCATAATATTCGAAATAATACATTAAATAAGATAAAATAAAATCAGAACAAAAAGGATTCAATAAAGGAACATGTAGAACCCAAAGCTATATACGAATACTTTATCTCTTTTAAAATTCTAACAATACTTGTGACCTAATTCAAAAGGTAGGCATCTGTCGGGCGGTCAAAAGCAGGTACAATAAGGTCCGAAAATACAATAGAACCCTTCGCCTCGGTAAAGGAAAAATCACTTGGTGGAGAGTCTTGGTTTATTATGATTATTTAATTATTATAGAGTAATTAATTAGACTAATTAAAAACAATAGAAATAACCCTTAAAACCATTGTTTTAAGGGAAAAACGGGGTCAGGTTAGGTCGATTTTCGTTAATTATTTAAAAAATAGCATAGGCCACGTCTGTCTCACCAAACCGGTGGTCCTAGAAACCCCTCATTTTAACTACTAATGTATAATTATTTTTCACTTTTTAGAGCACTTTTAGAAATCGATATAATTTGTTTTATAAAAATTTTATTTTATACAAGGTAGTGTGCTAGTATCGCCCATTTTGGTTTTTTGTTTAATAGACTTTTTTACGGTAAAACAACACTGCAGAAAACTAACAAAGCTGTCGTTTTTTCTTCATTGTCAAAATATATGCACATGAGATTTATGTACTTGTGCAGAGCCATAAACCAAAGGCATAGCATTTCTCGAAACATATTTCATAAATAATTCGGCTTTCCGAATTCAGGTAAAGTAAGGAGTAGATATTGTTTTTGCCTGAAGTATGTATTTAAGGAGATAGTAATACACTTAAAAAATAATTAGGTTTAAACGTGTACGTCTTAAGTGGGCAATTAACAGTAATGATATTTCTAAGTATAATTCGGATATGTATAAGTGTAAAGCCTTGCTATATTATTGTCCTATAAGTTTCAGTGCTAGCTGTTGAAAATATCTACTTTTACTCCAAAACTTTATATAGGTGTTTTGAATTTAAAATCCAAGACAACACCCTCAAATGTGCATAATTCATTTGTTCAACCAAGAACTCTGATGAGGGTGGGTAGATCGTTTTCGAAATGTGCTGAACAGCA